>JANRMT010061414.1:22336069-22416549 GCA_026402145.1 Polypterus bichir lapradei
TTTTAGAAGCACGGAGCAGAATTTAACTGTAGATGATATCCCATAATAAGATTTGGATATTTTTAGAGTCCTGGAGACCTCATCCATCAAACTGCCTCCCCATTTGGCCATTCCACGGCTGAAACGTTGCTCGGCCAGCCAATCTGATGAAAGGACCCCTTTTCCCATGATTCCTGTGATCCTCCATCAGGGATGACTTTACCATAGGCAGGCAACGACTTGGCAGGTGGGTCGTGGCACCAATTGCCACATTTGACTACCGAAACACAAGTACCAGACAGACACCCTGTCTATTGCTGGTTCTTACCTTGTGACCAGTGCTGAGACACCTACCCTGCAACCCAAAGTTAGGTTTAATAGGTTTGTGAATATTATATTTAATTATAATATTCAGAAAAATAAAATATAAAAAATGTTTAATTGTCACAAGACTTTACAGTGCATTGTACAGTGTGGCAGTGGATAAGTTTGTGGGGATGTCTTGCAGCATAAAGGAGCAAGAAGAGCCTGGCAATGATCAAGTGAAAAACAGTGTAAAATTAAAGGAAAAAACACATTGGATGAATTCTTGAATGGAGTTTGTGATGATGTGTGTTCCACTCCATGGTCCCATCTTCCTTCTGGGAGCCCTTGAACCCTACACAGTCAGTAATGTCACTGATGAGCTAGACAGTGAGGCACAACAATGAAGCCAGGGGATGGTGCAAAAAGTGCAAAGTGCTTTTATTAAAAACAACCAACAAAATCAATACAGTGTTCAAAGTAAAGTGCAGTGCTTCAAAGTTCCTTAAATAAATAATTCATACAAAGCAGTGAATTGTGGAGGTTAAAAACATGCTTAAAAAAGTCCTTTAAAAACAATGAGCTTAAAACAATGGCTGGAAGCAGTCTTTTAAAACAAATCCTGGTGCCTTTCTACTGGTGACTCCCCTGCTTCTCTCATCCTGGCTATGCACCAGGGGAGCCACCCTACCTGCAGCTGACCTTCTTATTACCTTCTACTGCTGGTCTGTTCACCTCACCGATCCCTGGCTCTGGTGGGCTTCACCTGACCGTGACTTGGGCTTCACAGCGACCAGGGCACTCACGCTAGGGCTTTCACTTCCAATGTCCCGACTCCCACTGGCGTCCCAGCCTTATGCGGCTAACCATCCTCCTTCCAGTCACTCCCGCTCCTCAATAATGCTCAGCGGGAGTGACCACTACCGCCTGCTACCGGGGTGCCGGCCAAACACCCAGACTCACTGTTCAGCTGCAGGTGTTCTCTACTATGAATACCTTCACTTGTTCATGAACCGGCTTTCTCCTTCCTGCCTTCTCTCCTTCTCAACCTCCATCCATTTTTTTCTGTCTTTCCCCCTTCCTAGCCGCCTCACACTTCTATTTATTACGGGGACGTGGATCAGGTGTGGCAATTAGCAGCTCCCCCTACTCGTTTCGCTCGCCCACCCCCCAAACCCTCTCTCCGGGGGTGCGCTTCACGCTCACCACTTCGCATCTCTGCCATTCGCATTGTGAAGGGGAGGGCTGAACGCATACTAAGGAAATGTGGACGAATCAGCTGTTGGCTCGTTGCTGCTGCTACTGAACATGTGACATGTCGACCATCACTGTGTGACGATCATTTAAAAGCCTGTACAGCAGCTGTCCTTTTGTCTCACTTCCTTGTCTCATAGGGACGTTAAAGTGTCTCCGAGAAATTGTTTGTAAGTAGGAAGTGACGTGCAAATAGTCTCACGGGACTTCAAAGTGTCTCCCCAAGATGATCACGTCTCGACCCAAGATTTTTTAATATTATATATATATATATATATATATATATATATAATATATTGCCAGTTGCAATTTTTTAATCACCTCCATATGCACCTCTAGGCCCATAAAACATGGAGTAGAAATTAACAGCAGTCAATGCTGCTTGCATTGTATGAAGCTAGCCCTGTTACCTTATCCATCTTCTTGTGTATTTGTTGCCCAATACTATGAATAAACATGTCCTTAACATGTTTGACAGTTTCTGCATTGCATTGGGTGGTGTACTGATGTAGCTGGAAGTATTTATTTAAGTGTCAGCAAAGTCGCAACACAGGACTAGTATCTTTTGGGATCTTCCACTGCTTCAGACTGCTTTTTATTGAGTGTACCCTTTGATAGACATTGTACACTTGAATGTCATATTGTAGTAATGACCTTTTGGTGAATGTAAACTTAGTCACTGACATTTTCAACATTTCCATAATACAGGTTTTACAGCAGAGCTGGGCAGTTTGAATAGAAAAGCTGAAAAGACTGAAAGGTTTTCATTGAAATTTATCTACTGGAACTAAAAGCCTTATGCCTAATTAAAACAGATTGATGACATTTATTTTGCTTATTTCAAATGTTAAAATATTTAGAGCTTTTATTGTTTATAGTATTTATATAAAAAGGCAGCTGCCACATCCTAAGCTGTGTATTTCCACTAAGGAATATACTCAAAAATACTAAGGTATAAGCAGGAAAATTAAACTAAATGGTATGGACCTGAAAAGTATTAAATACATAAATAAAGAAACCGTGATCAATGTAAAAATACATACAGTATGTTAAACCACTTAATTAAAAAAATTGTAAAGTAATACAGGAGAGGAATCTGTACATGTATATAGTACATATATAGTGACCACAAGGGGGTGCCAATGAGCCCCAAACCTCAGACACAGATAGCACCAACACTGTGTTTTTATTAGGGCTGGGAATCAATTAAAAAAATGAAGTAATTAATCGTCTCATTGTATCTCTCTCTCTCTCTCTCTCTCTCTCTCTCTCTCTCTCTCTCTCTTTCTGTTTCTTTCTCCCCTGCCACCTCCACTCCTATCCCAACAAGCTTTGTCCTCCTCCTCCCGATTCTGGCTCCCAGAATGGAGTGAGGCGTCCTCTTTTATACTGCACCCAGATGTGCTCCAGGTACTCTGTGATCCAATTGTGGCGGAAGTGCTGAAGTCCAGGGCTCCAACTATTCAGGCACCCCCTGGCAGATGCCATGGGCCCCAGCAGGGTTGAGCTTCTAGGCTCCAAATCCATGGTCCCGATATTATCCAGGGGGTTTGCCCTCTCATGTTCCGTGGAAGGTATTGCTGTGAATACATCCTCTTCCCCTGTCATTCCATCACAGGGGCGTCCCAGCCTGTCAAGGGTCACGTCCGCCTGCCACATAGCGCACAAACCAGCAAACACTTTACTGACTGTCTTTTTCAGTGCCTAAAGGAAAAAGACAACCACATAGACAAGAAACACAGTTTGCAGCATTCCATGCAATGCATGCCCAGCAATATATGTGGGACAAACATATAAAAGACTCACAACATGTATACAGGATCATCGCAATGCCAAAGGAAGAACCTACGGGTCTCTGATTTATGCGCATACAACTTCCACTGGAAAACATTTAACTGGGACACTGTGAAAGTAAAATTCAGGGCTATTGCTAAGAGTGCCAGGGAGCTGGCAGAATGTTATCTCTCTAAAGAAAATGCCATTAACAGACACTTGGACTTGAACCCAGCAGGCTTAAATAGAATATCCAAGTAATATTTAATAAAAAAAAAAATAAAGACTTTAAAACCAATACCTTCCGAATCCCAACTTATTAATCCACGCCACTCCCTTACAACATCCCCCTCCACCCCGCCCTTTGCCTGCTATATATTGCCTTTGATTCCTGTATGTCTAATCTTTTTCGCCTTGATGATGACACTTAGCAGGTTGTCGAACGCTTAGGAATAAATACCTATTTTAAGATACGTGACGCATTTTCTCCCTTTGTGGATCTCTATCTACATATATTTTTTTTCAGCAATTTTTGGAAAAAATTGATGATTAAATATAATAATTAGAAACATACAATCTTCATAGATACTACTTCATAGTGATTAGAAATAAGAAACATCGCCAATGTGTTTTAAAGAGGAACCTCTTCTAATCGGTCCTATACAAAATTGAAAGAGAAAATGTCTGACTATTGTAACCACAGCGTTTACAGAAGGTTAACTAAATAATCCTGCTTTAACAATAAGAGCTCGATACCTGCTCATGTACAGCTAAGAGCACATAATGCATTTCTTAAGATATCAATATAAAGTAAAGATTACATTTAGGGTGTTTAGTGTGTTTACATGTGCTTTAAACACCCAGTTATTCAGAGAAATCGGATTTCTAAAATGCCATGTAAACCTTATTTCAATTAGGTATGTTAGGTTCCTCCATTAATAATACTATTATATGGCCAATTGGCTGGCCATATCTTCTTATATAATAGGCTACCATGGCTGTTTGTTTGTCTGTCCAGGATTTTAAATTACCTGTAGCTCACAAACCGTTTGACTGATTGACCTGAAATTTGGTACACATATACTACGTGACGTCTACTATCCGCTTTCAGGGTGATGATTGACCTCCAAGGTTATTCCTCTTTTTATTTTTATTTTATTTTATTGTAGAATCAACTCCCGGCAGTGATCAGTAGGGTGGCCATGCGGCACATGCATACAGGCGCCGTTCTCATTTCCTCCCACCTTCGCTGTCACTTCCCCTAACTCTTCATATCTTGAATCTTTTTTGAGGCAGATTGAACACAAGTGCCAGCTTAAGTGAAAAATTAAGGAAATCGTACTAATGGCAAGTTATTCCAACACAAACACTGACTTAATCAGTTTTAATGCGAAAAGAACAGAAGAAGCGGGCCGTTAGGATGGAGAAAAGAAGAGCTGTTCAGGAAGCAGCAAGCCAATCAACCTCTGAGTAAACGAATGGTAAACGTACAGAGAAAGAGGATGAAAACTAGGAATGCTCAAGTCAAGTGTATTCACTGCACGTTATCGTACAGTGCGCCACTACTGGTCTTTATATATAATACGGTACCGTGGCTGTCCGGGATTTTAAATCACCTGTAATTCGCAAACCATTTGAACTGTTGACCTGAAATTTGGTACACATATACTACGTGACGTCTGCTATCCGCTTTCTGGGTGATGATTGACCTCCAAGGTTATTCCTTTTTTTATTTTATTGTAGAATCAACTCTTGGCAGCAGTCAGCAAGGCAGTCGTGTGGTGCACGTGTACTGCCGCCGTTCTCTTTCCCTACCACCATCGCCGTCACTTCCCCTACCTCTTCATATCTTAAATCATTCTTGAGGCAGATTGAAGATTTAAGTGCCAGCTTAAGTGAAAAATTAAAGAAAACGTACTAAGTAATTGCAACACAAACACGGACTTAATCAGTTTTAACGCGAAAAAATGCAGATGAAAGAAGAGAAGAAGTGGGCCACTAAGGTGGAGAAAAGAAGAGCTGCTCTGGAAGCAGCAAGCGCATCAACCTCTGAGCAAACGAATGGTAAACGTACAGAGAAAGAAAAGAGGATGAAAACTAGGAATGTTTAAGTCAAGTGTCGCGCCGTTATTGGTGTACTTATCTGGTTACTTCTAAGAATTTTGTAGCCTGCACATGTCTGTTGCACTTTGTCAGTCTGCGTGTGTATTTTCTTTGCACTTGCTTTCACGTGTCGACAAAATGATTTTTTTGAGGCAAGTTGTCGGATGATTGAGTTATTTCTTCTCCTGGCTGAAATAATCTTTCTTAATATTTCAAAAATGATTACATTTATGTTGATTTGCTCAAAGTACAGTGCTAAACTCGGCAACATAATCTCGAGAGATGTAGGATACAGTGGTCCGATTTATTTTGTAAAGTAAAGAGTTACCTAACACAATAATTATGTTATTGAAGTTAAAACACCAAACAGAGTGCACAGCCAAGCAGAAAAGAGTTTACTGTGTGCAACCTGGTACCAAAAAACCACAAATAAAGTATCAATTTGACTAAATATATTTACTGTATAAAACACAAGAGAATTATCACAGGCTTCACTCTTATTTTCAAATTCACAGTGGCTGATGATAAGATTTAGCGGTTTAATGACGTCTCAAGCATTTTGCCAGTGGAGAACTCTAGATTACATATGCATTAACTCAGATTATTAAGAAACCAAGTAGTCTGCCTTAATCAGGTTATTCACCTTAAATTCTACTATGTGTGTGCATGTAAACGCATTGAATGAGAACTGAAAAAAAAAGATCAAAAATTGGACACAATACAAAACCAATGTACAAAGGCTTCCAACTACAAAGTAAGTAACAGGATAAACCAGCAAACGTGTATACTAGGAACTAGATGTAAAAGTAAAGAAATAAAATATAAATATGTAGTTTTTAGTTACAGAAAAAAAGGTAAAGATGACAAAAAGCTTACCCAGGAACATAATAAAAATAAACAGGAAGAAAAATGAAAATTAAAAAAGTGGTGTGTTGAGTTCAATTTGTAAATCTAATAACCCTCCCTTCAAGAAGATTCTTATAAATGACGATATCATTGATGTGGTTTTACTACTTCTAATATTGTATAACTGTGATCGGAAATAGAGTGATGTGTCTCAAAGTACTGAGAAATGTCATGTTTAATGGAGCATGTTCTGATTTTTCTTTTATTTTCTATAGTTTGGTGTATCTAACCATATGGAAAGTTTGTGTATATGCTCCTCAGGGTAATAATTTACTTAAATTTTCCTGCTTAATCCTTACTATTTCAGAGTATTTCTGCTGTTTGCAGGCATATTTTTAGAGTTATTTGTGTTTTCTTTTATTGTATTTCATTCTACTGCTGCACATACTAACAATTCTGCTTACTACTTGGTATTCTGTGGTTTACTGGATCAAATTAAAAGTAATTCCTCATGATTTTGGAATTTTAATGACCGTATGCTGTTAACGAAAGGTCATGTACAGAGTATCGCAGAGTTGAATAGAACTAATTTTCAAAATTTCACTTTGATAATTTCTTATTTTTCCCCTACCATAGAATTCACCTGACCGCTAGATCCAGACACAAACTTTATAACTAGAAAAGGCAATAATCAAACCAATTATTATATTTAAGCATGAGTGAAGTGAAAACATAAACAAGATGTCATTTAATAAGTGCAGTAAAAATGCATAGACTTTCCACTTATAAGGTTTCTATTGTGTTCAAGTTAGAATTTTGCATTTCTCAAAAGGCAGTTTGCTATTAAAGCAGAGGACTATAAGATGAAGGTAGCCTTTGCGGAAGAAATTTGCTGGCACACCCAACCACTGGTTGCCTCAATTTAGGCAATAAACACAGGCAGGAGAAAAGCATCAATCATTCTTCTTTATTATCTAAGTCTTTCAAGAGGTGCCCCTTAAAGGAACACAAGCACCTTATTAGCAAGTGTTACAAAGGAGGGGCACCTGTCAACCTCTATTTACACACGTCATCAATTGGATCACAATTCCAAGGAATTCATTACATAATCAAAACTTTTAACATGATTGGTTACACCTAATTGCTAACGGAACATGACAAAATGCTGATACTTTAAATAACCACAATTAACTTGTTCTGACAGGTTGATTGATAGTCCTGTCATCTTAGTAGTATGTGATTTTTAAATGTGTTTAATAGGTGTGCTTACATGCATGAGATTTTGCACGTTTATTCCATTTTCATGATTTGCAAGATAATGGGTTTTCTTTTTTTTAAACCAGCTGGATTCATCACCTGGAAACATAGCTAAGCATGATAGTAGAACAGTGATTATGCCTTAAAATATGACCTTTTCTCTTTAAGCTTTATATATTTTTGCTATCAAGTCACTAAAATGCCTTTTCTTAATGCCTTTTCTTAATAGCTCAAACTGTTATCATAGTGAATATTAAAATATCACATTCAGCCTTTAAGCTTAAGCTCAGAATAGGAATATGAAACTCAAGCACAAATCCAGCAAATAATAAAGCTCATTGATCCATGGTTCAAATTCAACTTCTACACCTTCATGGAGAATCTTAATGTTTGCCAGGATGCAAATGCAATGCTAAAAGCCAGAAGAATGATTGAGAAAGAAACACTAAATAAACCAAAATAAATGTCAAAAGTTGGGAGTCACACTTAACATTACAGAACAGTTCTAATTTTAGCTACAAGATTGAATCCAAGATTGCTGCTCACCACATACAGTAGTTTTCATGCAGTGATGTTCGATTCAATGCAGATGACGAGCCACATGACTGGCAACAGATATTGTTAGCTAAAATTAATATTTGGAAAATAGCAACACCCTTAAAAGTAACTGTAACGAAAAGGGCATTGTAAAAATCAAAACAATACATGATACATTTGAATAACATAAGCTACAAAAACACCACTATATAAAAAAGCAGAAATACAAGGAATGAAGCCCTCTGCAAAGTTGGCTACTGTTAAGTTCCTGCATTGCTGTGGCTTCCCTTACCCTATTCTAGTAAAAAGAGTTAAAAAATTACTTAATACAATAAATGTTGCCTACCCCAATGTTGACAAGAAACAATGATTCCATCTTGCTATGTGTACAGAAGTATGCCACCCTTCATCACCCCATTTTTTATCAAATATTGTATGTGGCAACTTTAATTATACTCAGGAAAAAACAAAAACCCCCACGCAGTATCCTACCATTCATCTGTACCTTTTTTGTAATCATAAATGAATTTCAAAGTCCTGTGCCGCAGGAAAAGGGAAAAAAGACAACAAATCCAGACAAGTTATCAATACATATACAATTATAATAAATGTATTGAAAATTAAAGTAAAACTAGAAAGTAACTGAACAGTGGGAAAGGAGGGGAAACACTATAAAGTCCAATTACCATATATACTCGCGTTTAAGTTCTCCCGCGGATAAGTCAGGGCTTGGTTTTACCGTATAATTTCTGGTATTTTATAATGTTGGTCATATAATTCAAATGTGGAAACTCACGCTATTGGTCCAAGAGATTATGATATGCTAACGCCCACCTGAGACAGTAACCACGGAGCACACTGCCTTTTTTTTTCTATGTATTGTGCCTACATGACCACACGGTAATACCCAAACTATTCCGAAGTGACGTTTGCACTGTTTTGTGTTTTTTTGTATCTCACACCCTCATACACCTTTATCGTAAGAGCATCCCTCATCTACGATGCAGCATTGGATCAGAAGAAATATGATGCTGGTTTTAAATTAAAAGTCGTTCAAGTGGCGAAAGAAATTAGTAAATGCGCTGCACTGTCTGAGAAAGTGGTGAGAGATTGGTGGAAGCAAGAAGATGGAAAAAAAAAAACTGTTGTGTTTTTGAATGGGCGTATAAGTCAAGGTCTGATTTAATGATCAATTTTTCAGGTTTCAAGACCCGACTTATACGAGAGTATATTCAGTAAATGCAATTGAAGAACCCTTAGAATTAGAAAGCATAGAACAAGAATAAAATTGAAAAACAAAAAGCCAAGAACAAAGATTCGAGAACAAATCACAGGGAATGACCAAAGCATCCAAAAACCTAACCTCCGAATCTGTGGTTTAAGAAAGACAGAATTCACAATTCCAAACCAGAATAATATAATAATAATAATAAATAAAGGGACACAATGTAATGCCACAGAAGAGAACAGCAGCTAAAATCCTCTTTTATTTGCACTCAGGTGACTGTGCTATTATTAGCAGCAGTGCCTGACAATGAGTCAAAACTGGAGCACCTTCCCAAATAGCAGAACATAAGTTTAAATTAAAAAGGAAGAAAAGGTGGAACCAGGAACAAAGTCGTAAAACAATGACACTTGTGTTCCTAAGCAAGCTTGTTTACTGCATTTGAGAATATTTTGCTAGTACAATAGGAAAATTTTAAAGAGTAATTTAGATAGCAGTAAATCAACCCTAGGGAGAGGCCTTAAGTCATGTGTGGCTTAATCCTGATCTTGGAGGACCACAATAGCTGCAAGCTTTTGTTAAAACTAATTTCTTAACATGATGCCAATCTTGATGTTAATTGAACTCCTAATTTAATCAGACAGCTCACTCTAGCTCTCTGTCAGAAATTAATAGTAATGTGACATTAACAACTCTTTGAAATTCAGAAAGATACTTCATGCTGGCATGACTTTTAGCACTCACTTAATTTTCTACTTTTTGCTTCACTAATTAATTGGCTTGTAAAGAATTTTAAGTTCTTTGCATTCATCATTAAGTAGCCGCTTCCAATAAACTAGTTTGACATCAAACAGAAGAAAAAAAAGTTGAGGGATTGAAAATTTCTTACTCTACCCAGTCAATTTTGTCAATTTTTGCAGAAAGGTAAATTATTGTCTAGAAGAAATTTGTAAAATAGCAAATGGTAACAATCTAATTACATTTCATATACCATAACCTGAAGGAACTGGTTTTCATTTAAAATATTGCTTGGGACAAAGCACTGCTGGAACTGAGGCTCTTCAAGATGTTCCTTGCCCTCTTGGGATATTCCATTGTCTCAGACAACAATACAAAATACAGAGTTCTAAATTGTTCTTTCAGGTCTCGCCTAAAACTCTCCAAAATGTTTCCAGGGCAAGATCCAACCTGCAAACACTGCAATCAAGTCCCAGCCTCACTGGGTCGCATGTTTTGGGCCTGCACCAAATTAAAGTCATTCTGGACCAAAATTTTTAATTACCTCTCAGACAGCCTTGGTGTCACAATCGCTCCTAATCCACTAACAGCTGTTTTTGGTGTTCTTCCAGATGGGTTTAAAGTGGAGAAGGACAAACAAACTGTGATTGCCTTTACTACACTATTGGCACGCAGACTTATTTTGCTAAACTGGAAGAATCCTAACTCTCCTCTTTTAAGTCAGTGGGAAACCGATGTTTTATACTACAGTATTTGAAATTGGAAAAAATCAAATACTCAGTTAGAGGATCTGTACAGATTTTTTTCAAAACATGGCAGGATCTAATCATTAATATTTTAGAATAAGCTCTTAAAGCACAGAGGAGCAATTATTTCTGTATTTCGTTTTCTTCTCCATTCATCTCTATTGGCTTATCAAACTTAGCAATTTAGGTATGTTTACAAGCCTTAAGTTTTACTGTGTTGGCCTTGCTCTCTCTCTCTCTCAGGGGTCGGGGTCAACTTGTTCTCAATTCTACTTTTTGTAAAAATTGATTGATTTATGTGGAATGATTGCAATAAAATTAATACAATTTTTTTTAAAAAAAATTGTTCTTTCACATTTTTTTAATTACTGTTTTTTCAACAACAAAGTAAAAACTTGTCTGATAATTTCTTAAAATGTTTTGCAAACAAAATATTTGGGCAAAATAAGTACATCTTTTGGGACTTAAAGAATAAGATAGAGATACAGTACAATAATTATTAACAGATTCTTGTGTACCATAGTTGTATGTATTAAGTGCACTTGTATGGTAACTTTTTGATCTTGTTTATTTGTTCTGATTGTGTTTTATCATTACACCTAATTTCTTCACTCAAATTTGTTTCTTATTGCAAGAAATGTGACTTTATTGGAGCTATATGTGTAATGTATGAATTTTGCTGCAAATGTTAATGTTTCCACTTTACAGTTACAGTAAATAATCTTGAGTCTAGTATAATTTAAAAAAAATATTTGTATAATTATTTTTTGACAGCTGGTAAACATTTAACAAATAAAGATGAGATCAAAGTAATTCACTGGGCGACCTGGACCTGTGTGATTGGACCAGAAGTTAGTGGAATCTGGCCCAAATACACAGATATTAATGATATCAATTCAGTGGATGCAAACTACAACAGTGCTGTGCTGGTCACAGGAGATGACTTTGGCCTTGTGAAACTTTTCAGATTTCCCTGTTTGAAAAAAGGTAAGATTTTTGAGCACCCTTTAAATTAATGTATTTATTGTATTTAATATTTTATAGCATCCTTTTCAGTGTATAAATGCACATAGAGTATACTTAATAAATAAGCTGTCCGTTCTTTTTCTATGCAAGCAAGAAGGATTTCAGTTACTGTAATGATTAAAATGATAATGTTATCTCTTTGAGGTATATAATATAGCCAATAGCCAACCCGCGGCGTACCATACGGCGCATAATCAGGCCGGTTTTTTAATGATTTTTAAGCACAGGGAGAAAATTAACATTTGAAAAATCGGTAATGTAATAAATCAGCAAGAAAAGCAACATTGTAACAATGCACGGAACGAACCAACACACAATCGTCTGTGACTCAAAACTGGCGGACCGCCATTGCGCCTTCTCCTCCCAGACGGAGGGATGGGGGTGGACGGCGCTCAGCTGCAGAGGGTGGAACGGGAGGAGAGGAGAAGGACATCCATTCCGCTCCCTCCGTCATGCTAGTCTGCTGATTTCTCGTTCAGTATGCACTACCTGCTCATGTGCCCACCTCCAACTCGTCACTTGAGTTGTTGTTGTCTTTGCAGCGTGTAAAACAGTTTGCTATGGTGCACGTTAACCTCAGTTGTAAAGGATTGTTTTAAGGATCCCATGGGATACTCCTCACAAACCGTTTTACACGCTGCATATGGAGATTCACCTCCACAAGAAACATGCCTCTATGAACAGTCAACGTGGCTCGGAGGTGCATGTGGCCTCTACGACAGACGAATATAAATGACGCCGTTTTTTCTGTGTCGTCGCGTCTGAGTTGGTGGGCGTGGCTCTGCAAGTTGTCGTCGTATCCAATGGTCTTGGAGTTGGTGGGCGTGGCTCCTTCCTGCGTGCACCATAGATGTCTTAATTGTCGGCGGCTTAGTGAATCCACGCCCCTTCCGGTGTGCTTTCCATGGGTGTCTTGCCTTAGTGAATTATATATATATAGATTATAGTAAAAAAACACTGGTCATGAGGGGATTTTTTTTTAGTTTGCATCAGTTTAGAGCAGGGGTTCTCAAACTTGGTTCTGAGGTCCCGCTGTGGCTCGGGTTTTTTGTTCCAACCAGCTTCTGTTTTTAATTGGACTCCTGGGCTAATTAAGTGAACTATTATCTCCCAGATTATGTGTTTTGATAACAACATAGAAATTAGAAAACTAAGTTTGGTTTAATAAAATAAATAAATATTAAAATGTACTAAGCAGTTATATGGAAATAATGTATTTTTTTCTTTTTAACAATATTTTTATCTTGATTTTCATTCTACTTTTCCAGGTGTTCTAATCGTTTAATTAATCCATTATTTACTAATTAGTGAGTCTAACGCTAAAATAGTTGCAGCCTTTCATGATTCAGTGTTTGCCTGCATGTCTGCTCTGCTCGTTTTTAATTGTCCTTATTAAGACACGATGAAGGGAACAAACTGCACAGAGAGAGTAAAATATAACAAAATCAACAAAAGAATTAATTATTTAAATCTAAAGCAAAAGCATAAATATTTCTAGATGTTCTAGAAATATAAAAATCATGCTGCTGTGCGTTTCTGAATGTAGAATAAGAGAAAGTAAAATACCAGCTAATTAAATTAGATCGTGTTATCAGGTGTTGTCACTGATTATGGATCTGGTTGGAACAAACACCTGCAGCCACAGTGGGTTCCCAGGACTGAGTTTGGGAATCCCTGGTTTAGAGTATCATATTTTTCATAGTTTCTGACTACAACAAGAATGGCAGGAGATTTTTCGATAAATAAAGATGATTAGAGGTGGGTAGTGTCGCCCAAACTGGTAAAAGTACCGTTACTTAAAAAAAATGCACTTAAATGAAGTTAAGAGTATTTGTGAAAAAATAAACTCAAGTGAAAGTAAAGAAGTATCAAGTCAAAAAGCAACTCAAATATTTAATCTACTTTGGTTTAACCCAGGATTTTCATTTACTGAAGATATAACAATGTTGATACATTTTCAACACTTTAAACCAGGGGTGTCCAACTCCGGTCCTGGTGGACCGCAGTTTCTGCAGGTTTTCATTCTAACCCTTTTCCTAATCAGCAAGCAGTTTTCACTGCTAGTTAACTTTTTTCCCTTTCATTTTAATAGCCCTGTTTTTAAGGATTCAGTCCTCTGAATTGATGTTTCTTCATTAAATGGCAGCCAAACTGAAATGAGATGTGAAAGAAGCCAACAGATGACCAGCTAAATTGGGGCTTCAAACTCCAGCCAATTTCACTCCAACCTGTTTCTTATTGAGAAGCCAATTCTTGCTGCTATTTAAAGCCGTTATTGAATATCAGGACTTGTTGCTGCTCTCATTCTGCTGCAGCAGACCGTTGGTTTTCTGTTTTTTTCTAAGACCACCGTCAAGATGTTTTGGTGACCTGAGCAGACCAACAAGACCGAGACCTTCACCTTTCATTATTTTCATCTTAGCCGGTCAGGTGGTGGATTGTTTTGTGTCTCATTGTTTGGCTGACTCTGAGTCACATCAATTAAAACTAAGGCAAAACAAGTTAATCAGCAGCAAAAACGTCTCACTAATTAAGAAGATGGTTAGAATTAAAACCTGCAGCCACTGTGGCCCACCAGGACCAGAGCTGGATACCCCTGCTTTAAACAAATACAACAGGCATTTTCAATAAATTAAATGTGCTGCAGTGATGTTACAGTACTATTTTATATATTTTACTCAAATCAACTTGTTTTAAAACTTCTTCAAAAATAGTTTCAAAGGCCACATTAACTTTGAAATATTGTCTTTAACATACATCCCTATAAAAAAGCGCATTCCTATCACTTTAAAAAACAAAATTTGTATTTTTGGTAGCACTGCACATGTGGATGCTTTTGTCTTCTACTAACAGGTAGATAAAGATTCATCAGGTGGGTAGCCTAAAATAAAGAGACAGGAACCAAATCAACTTTCTAGGTATATATTTAGTTTTCATCAGGCTTCTAAGCTGATATAGATGTTGTTCAGTGATACAGAGCTAATATTTCTGCCTCACTGTAGCATGGGCTCAGGTTTGATTGCTAGTGTGTGTCCTCGTGGAGTTTGCATATTTTCCCCATGTCTGTGTGAACTGGTTGGTATGACTGACTGACACTGGAAGAGTACAAGTTCTGTGATAGAATACTCGAAATGTGTCATTAACTACTCGATTAATAAAATAATCGTCAATTAACAAAATAGATTTCTTCCTACCTGTGCTGTGGAGTAAATTACAAGGGATTATAGCAATGTTTGCACATACAATAAATTTACACTTGAACTGGAAGGTTTTCTTCTCCTTGTGTAATCTCCCCAGCCCCCCGTTGCAGGATGTCTTTGATTGGTAATTCCCAGATATTAACTCCTGACTCCTCCGTGAATCTTTTGGCTCCAAACTTTGCTGTTTTATTCACTAACAGCACTGCTGAGGGTTTTCAGCACCCTGGAAAAGAATTCTAAGGTGATCTTCCTGGAGAAGATCCTTGTAGAAAGCTACTGCAGTTTTTCTGGAAAGCATCTGAACGTACATTTTCCTCCCCTGCACCAATATTGTTGGTCTCTTTTGTGATTTGGTATTTATGCAATTTATTCTACATTTTCTGCACCTTCTTTTTCAGTAAATTTTCAGTAAATCTTACAATAATAGCTTTGTTAATAGTTTCTGGTCTTTAGACCAGAATATATTAATCAGAATCCACTGTCCCAAATCTGACCACTACTAGTGAAGTGTCGGTCATTTACCGAGAAATCTAAATAGATTAGCTAATCTAGTAAAAGATCTAATGTACGTTCGAATATAAGGACTCGGTAGATACAGTATAACATGAACAAGAGATCATTTGGCATATTTATTGTACAAAACCTGAGGATATGCTATAGTAACTGTTTACTATGTTACATTACTAGTAATGAGTGAATCCTGCTGAATTCGCTTCTCCTCGAGATCGGCGAAATTACAGAAATGTTCACAAACTTTGCCCAACTCTGCAAAATGCAATGAATTTAATAATGGAGGTACTGAAATAGTTTTTACCAAATAACAGTATAATGGTGCAGTGGTCTTTTAAGTATCCCTTCTAACTGTGATGAACCAATTATCATAGCCAAATATGTCATTTGAGCTATAAGGCAGCAGTGCTAAGAACTGTGCCACTATATCTCAAGCAACAAAAGACACAGATGGAATGAATACCATAAACAAAATGCAATAAATGGCTAGAAATTAGCTCTAAGTAAATAAAATATAATTATTGCGCTCACAGAGTTCCAGTCTTGGGGCACACATTGTCTGTGCAGTGAAGCGGTGGTGTGAGACTGGCTTATTCTATTGTTTAAAGTAGCAACCTTGGGCACAGAGGGAATTTTTTTTGTTTCCCATGAATCTCTGCATATGATTTGCACTTTCTTCTTCCATCAAAAGGAAAGAAATGCTTGTAAATAGTAAAAGATTTCTTGATGATCACTGAGGAATGAGAGTGCTTATGCCTACTCACACAAGTGTTTCATAGTAATGAGTGGAATTAAGGTAAATTTACATGGTTCTTGAAAACAGATTATTTCAGTTACAGTTAGCCAAGAAAAGAAAAGGTATCAAATGAAGAACATCCCGTGTAAGCAAAAAAAAAAAAAAAAAGCTGTAGATATTTTTTTATGTTAAAGGAAATTGGAAAGTTCTGTCATGGGCACAATCAGTTAACTTAGAGTCTATTGGAACTTTTGTTATTCCAGAAGTGACACTTGCAGTACAATTGGAATATGCAGTAGCGCATAACAAAAAGTATTTTATGTACTTTAGAAAATATTGTATGATCTGCCTTTTCTGTTCTAATAATACTAATATTTTTTACAGTAAAAGATTTACAAAACACTATTTAATTCAATGCAACCCAACATAAAAAATAATGTTCTCTTCTCTCATGCAAGACTGGATCTCCCTATTTTTGTGAATTCATTTTTCTTTATTTTTAGTCCTATGAGTCTGCCTAAGAAAATTAATATCAGGTTTTACTCACAGGGTTACACAATATGCTTATAAAATATACATTTTTTGAATGAATGCACCATTTGGTTCGTGTGGTTCATTAAACAACTGCAGGAATGACATGGGGTAATACGTAACTATGTATATTGTGCTTGATAGTCATATAGTGACCATAATAAAAAAAATGGCCAGTGCCAGCAGAATTTAACAAGGCAATACAGATGGGCGTCCATTACATTGGATTGAAATAATGCCACTACACAGTTAAACATTTTATCTATTTTAATATTTACTGCTATATGACCTGCCTCCAACACCAGAAAATATTAGGGGAATCATATAACAGAAATGTCTGACTGAACCTGTAGTCAAAATGAAGACTAACAGTATAGAGTTTTTTGTCAAATTAATATAACTAGAAAACACAAAGTAAATAGTATTTGCAGACAGTGAATAAAAGAAGACTTTGGACATCTAAATTGCTTCAATTTATGGATTTCAGTTTCAGTGATAACGATTTCTTAAAGCCTGTTGACTGTCCAAAATCCTGATTCTGTCTCAGAAATATAACATATAAAGACTTATGCGTTGTTTCTACAGTTTGACATTGGTGAAAATACGTAACCAAGAAAATTAATTTACTGTTAATCTTAAAAGTTAAAAAAACACCTGGCTCATCAGAATAGATCACTGTTTCTAACAGTTTAAAGTGATTTTTTTTTTGTGTAATCAATATAACATATGAACCATTAATAATGTGTTTATCTTCAAATGTTCTACTGTATATATTATAAAGGCAGTTAAACAATAATAAAAGTACTGCAGGTAAAGTATAATATTTATGAATATACTGAAAGTTTTTTTTTTTTTTTTTTTTTAGGAGCAAAATTCAGAAAATATGTTGGACACTCGGCACATGTGACAAATGTTCGTTGGTCTCATGATTTGCAGTGGGCTTTAAGCACTGGTGGTGCAGATCATTCTGTATTTCAATGGAGATTTCTTGCTGATGGAATATCTAATGGAAATGTGGAAACTCCAACTCAAGGTAGAATTTATTTGCTCATTTTTGCACAATGCAATTTTAATTTGGCAATGGGGTGTCTATTAAACCACTAACAGCACTGTAGCTGATCTGAATCAGCATTTGATGCTGAGCTATGATATGTTGTGTTCTGTCAATATGCTAAGACAGGTTAAAAGACTGGAATATTATTCTAATGTATTTTAATTTTTGTGTTGCTAAAGAGGGATGTGTTGACTCCAATAGTGAAGAGTCCGATTCAGATTTATCAGATGTACCAGAGTTGGACTCAGACATTGAACAAGAAGCCCAAATTAACTATGACCGCCAGGTTAGTAATAACATAAGAAAAACTCCCACCATGATTGTATACTGTACAATGATTGTGAAAATTTGTTTTTGAAAAAAATATATTAAATGGAATTTAAGTAAAAAAATAGCAGTGTGACATTTTGCTGTTGTTAAATTATAGATTCTAAATTTGGTAAGTTAATTATTGAAATTACATAAACACTATGTACCACTGGGTTGTAGAAAGCAATATTAGAAATCAGTTACCATAGTCTTTGATGTTAAAAAAAAAAATCCATAAGTTATTGTATTATTTTTTTTAGTCTTAAAATATTACCAAGGCAATATTCATTTGCTGTAGCTAAATACAAGCAAATGATTAACTGAAGAAGTTTACCTTCAAATGCTAGATTTGAGAACCATCTTTTATCATCTGTTTAGTCCAGTTGCTCTGGGACTTTTTTGCGAGCCGTTCAGTGAATGGGTTGTATTTCTTTCTTCTTCCACCTATAAAATGCCTTTATGCCTTGCCAGTTATTTTGTACCATGTGTATTATGAATATTTCTTTTGATATACTGCCCTTTCTGTTTCGACCACAAGTTAGCATGCCAGTCTAAAGCTCCATTGCAAAGTTCTGATATTTTTGCTTTTTTTGAACAATTTAGTCCAATTTCTGCCTGTAGCCATGCTACTTCTTAAGCCTGATGCAACCTCAATGAAGTGTGTACTTCATCAGTGATGAATGTTCTTCATTTCCCCCTTTTATATCAGTAAAGTATCTGTCTATCCTATCTTGTGTTCACGGATACGAACATTATCATTAGCATCTGCATTAGTTGTACTTCCCTCGCCTTTTTACTGTATAATCACTGCTTATGATATGAAGACATCAGTACCTCAGTGATTGACGCTTCTGCTTTACAGCTCTAGAAGCCCAGGTTTGATTATTACCTCCGACACCCTCTATCAAGAGCTGGAACACTCTGTTCTTGTCTGCTTTTTTCCAAGAAATTCCTGTTTTCTCTCACACTCAAAAGAGCAATGTGTGTTAGGCCAGCGGTTCCCAAACTGTGGTACGCATACCATGGTGGTCCGCAGAGCCTTTTCAGGTGGTACGCATCGCGGTCCCTGAAATTTAATTTATCTGTGCAAAACCCTTTATGACAAGCCTGTTGTGAGCAAAAACCAATGAAACTGTTTAAATACAATAATACGTGAATTCCCAAATTTAGTGTGGTGTGAAATTTCGTCATCTGAATAAATAAAACTTATTATTCGAATCAGTATTTAGTTCATTTAACGCTACCATAATTCTGTTTCGCGGAAGTCAACTTCTACTTCTTCACTGTTTGAGCTTTTGATCACTAGATGAAAGCACAACACCGACACTATTTAGTCTTCGGTAACTCTGCCTCACAGAAACCGCTCGCGTTTGTTGTTATACGTGCACTGCTGCTGTATCGCATCGTAGTCACTAGATCGAAGCACAAAGCCGATACCATTTCGTCTTCGGTAACTGCGTCACATACAGGCCGAAGGCAGGATTTAGTTTTGGGGCGGAATTTATCAATTTATGTACATGCACAAATTTTTTCATTAATTTTATGCATAATTTCTTCCAATTCTTTAACTTTTATTCAGATTTCGGGGCGGTTTAGACCTGAACTCCAACCCTTACAGCTTTCCCTCCCTTTCAACAAGGTGCGGATGGTACGCAACGCAACTCACTAAACCTCAGGTGGTACTTGACGTCCAAAAGTTTGGGAACCCCTGTGTTAGGCAATGTGGAGACTTTAAACTGTCTCTGTATAGGTATTGTGGCCAAGCACAGAAATGAAAGTTCCATGAACTGGAAACATTTTGGGCACCAACCCAGTCATCCCATTTCCCCCCTCCAAAAGAAACCAAAGGAAATCAAACACTTTTTGGCATTTGCACCCTGCTATGCAGGTAATCAAAATCAAAACAAGGTATAGAGGCTGGTTAGCCAGTAGTCAGGTCACTATGATAGTGGAGCTCTGTCTGGCAGGTTGCTGTTGCCAGAAATGACACCTCCTTCGGAGAGGCTCAGGCTTTTATGGAGGCTAAGCCAGAGGTGGGCGGAGTCAGTGGCCTTCACTGGGTGGTTTCTCAACACTGTAGGGAGAGAAGGAGATGACACTGTTAACGACTGCATTCCCTCTCACCCTGTTGTGTTATAACATACAGTACCTTGACAGAGCCTGTAAGGAGGTCATCTAAGCACATATGACAGTATTTTCATGAATGACAATTACACCGGATTAGCAAAATATTCAGAGTTGGTTCCAGCTCACCATACTTTTACAATTGAAAGAAATCTGCTCAAAATATGGAAATATTTGTGTGGTTATTAAGATATAAAAATTACATAGTATATGGAAAACAGCGGTTTATGATTACAATGTAAATTTCGATTTAATGTTAAATGGGCAATGGAATTATTTTTAATAAATGTTGACACCTTGCTCATTTTGTATTAGTACCAGAAACATGTTAATAATCAAATGAGTCCTTCAGAAATTTCAAACCATATGCAACCTTGCAAATTTACATTGTTCTTTTATACAAAAGATAATTTTAATATCTTTACATGTACAAGAAGTTGACTTCTAGGCAGACGCTGACTAGGCTGTTGGTCTTAATTGATAAAATCAAAAAACACTACTTTTTTAAAACAGTAAAATGAGCACTGTGTAATACATAGAAACAATATTATATATTAAACATTACTTTGTTTCTCTTATTAAGTGGCCATTTTCATAAAATCCAGAAATGGAACAGATAGATGATTTATGCTCCTGTCTTTTTTGTTGAGATGTGTGAAATGTAAGTAAATGCTATGAGAAGAGTCTGATTTTCTTACTGAAAAGATTTATGAGTTGGTCTTTTACATGCTTTTCAAAAAATAATGTTTTAGGAAAACTGAGCCTTATGCATTGATTGACATGTTTGGGGAAAAAAATAGAGAACTCTTGATCAGAATATCTGGATATGATAAGGTGAGATCAAGCTGTACTGCACTGACGGCTGAGGAGTGTCAAGATTAAGCAGAACTGAAATTTAATAATTGCCATGTAGCAAAGTACAGTAACTTAAGTTAGCAGACAGCACTGTACTAGTGAAATAGTGGAAATGGAATTTCTACCCTTTGAAAAATGTTTTTATAAATAATTAATTCAAACCTTCAATCGTACACTAAGCAGATATTTAAGCTTTTGATTGATGTTGTAAGAAGTTTATATCCCTCAAACCCCATAATAGCAGATAGCTTGCTTAATCTAGTTGTGTGCATTTTTCTCCCTGTTAAACTGATAACTATAGCATCATAAAGTATGCAGTGAACCAACAATGAAATCAATTAAAAGCTCAAAAATGTTCCCTTAATAGTAATACTTGTCTTTTGAGCTGAACAGCAAACTGTTAAACTGGATAACAGTCTTTTTGAATCCATATTCACTCTTCCGAGGACACATTTATAATCCCACGTTAATTTATTTATACTTGATCATTTTAGAATTGCATATTACAGTAAAATGCATGAAATGGAATAGAAACCAGTGTAGCAGGGGAAAACCCAAGTAAACCTGAGGAGAATGTGCATATTTTTGCCTAGACTAGGATTTGACTTACCACTGTGCCACTATGCTACTGAACTTTGAATTTGTATATTTTAATAATTTAAATGATTATTTAATTGTAAAGTCACATATTAAATATATTAAGAGCAGACAGTTCTTAAATAATTTAAATTTAAAAAATCACCTGAATTCCCCAGGAATTCATTGCTTATTTCTTTCTGCTACATTGTTACCCAATTTTTGTATGATCGTACTAGTCATGTAATTTTCCATCATTTCTCTGTTCAGAGTCACATTCATTTACAATATTCTTTCATTACATTTACTGATTGTTGTGCTCATTATCTTGTAAGGATTTCACAGGCTTAAAACCCTGCGGGCCTCACATCTTAAATTTTTACATCCATGTTGATTTTGCTTTTGTTATTAGTGATATTTCTTTCACTTGTACAGTACTTTCTGTAATATTTTGTTACTAGAAAAAGGCCAAAGGACATTTCTATTGATGTGCTTAGCAGTTTTCAGGAGGTTTACTTTCTGTATAAACAACAGGTACTTCCTTCCGTTTCCATATATTAGTAGTTTTATAATAATTTTATACAGATGAAATATGTAGTGTTGTTGCCATTTATTTTCTGTTAGTAAAATCTTCAATATTTCCTCACACATTATTGAAGTAATTGTCCACTGTAATCAGCTACTTTAAAATGCAATTGCAAGAACCTTAATGAATAACAGAAAAGTTGAACGAATTTCGCCTATATTAGCATCATTGCATTGGCTTTTTTTTCTTCTTAAAATTTACTTTAAAATACTTTTAATTGTCTGTAAGAATCGCTGCAATCTCAGTTGAGCATTTCAAAAAGCTGCTCAAAATGCTCTTTGTAAATTTGGCTTTATAATGGATTCATAGTGTATTTGTTACGCAAGACAAAAACTAATCATACATAATTGTATTTCTTTAAAGTTTGTATTTGTTCACAACAATGAGCATGTCTGTTTTCATAGAGTAGCTGTATATTAGTACTAAATATTTAAAAAAAATTTTGATTACTAATACATATTTCATTTTTATTTTATTTTTCTAACATCACGTGGTAGTGCTCTGCTCCACTGGGCCATAGTGTTTCTTCAGCAGCTTTTGATGCTAAAATGTTTGAAGGGTATTGCAACTGTTATGATACCTGTAGAATCTCATCTTCTAGGACTTTATTATTATATATAGATAATGCTGAATTATGTTGTCTCATTTATGTACTGTAGAATGTCCAGATAGGGCCGGACTGTCTTTTGGCCTTGCAGCTTATTGATATTTATTTTCTTCAACATCCTTGGAGATTTTGTTTGCCTCTTCTTTCTGACCATCTAACTATAGCAAATGTGTATGTTATTAAATCAGGAATTGATTTTTACCATTTTAATCATTAAAGACTTTGAAACTAGAGATTGCTACAGTTTGCCTCTTTCATAGCTTTCGTTTTCTTTTACTTCTTCTAAAACACTTTGAGCTTTTCTTATGTATGAAAATCCACCTTAAGATGGGTAAGTGTCTGTCTGTGTGTCTGTTTGTCCATCGAGTTGCTATGTCTCAGTAATTACAATAGATAGCGCATCACAAACATTAACGCTGCTTTTATGAATCCTTATCAAATGGCATATAACAGAGACATATGCAGTGCACTACAAACGTTAGCACTAAGGTCTATGTTGATTGCTTAGATTTCAGCCTGTCTTAGATGGATAGTACAGCTAGTGTACTGTTTAAATTCACATTGTTGTAATTATTTCAAACCCCTTCTTTCTGGTAAATGTGGTGTCTTTACCAGGTTTGTATTTTTACTTCTTCATTGTTCTTAATCCTTAGGTCTACAAAGAAGATCTACCTCAACTAAAGCAGCAAAGCAAAGAGAAAAACCAGTCAGTCAGCTCTTTAAAGCGAGAAAGAGCACCAGAAGAAAGTCTAAAACTACAGTTTGTTCACGGGTAAAAGAAACACACAGGAGGGTCTCTTGATTTTCATTTTTCATATCTCATTTAGCATTTTTATATAAGTAAACTAAAATTTCTGTTCAATAGACTTTAGTAGGATATGGCACATGTTAGAAGGAATGGATTGTACACACCACTTTGTAAGATTCGTTTTTTTAAGCACCAATTTTTTAAGTTATAATGTCATGTCATTTTCTAACTTGTTTAATACAGACCAGAGTTGGGGGTGGCTAGATATGCCTATCCCAGGAAGCATAAGAAACAAGGTAGGAGCAAACCCTAGACAGGGTGCCTATCCATTGCAGGATAAACACTCAGACACAAGGGCCAATTTAGTGCGACCAGTTCACTTAACCTGCATGTCTGTGGAAGGAAACCGGAAGCACCTGGATGAAACCCATTCAGACACAGGGAGAACATGTAAAGTGTACACAGAGAGAGGACCCAGGATGGTGCACCCTGGTCTCCTTGCTGTGAGGCAACAGTGATACCACTGAGCCACAATGCCACCCTGTAAGTCATAATATAAGCCTGCAATCAAACATTTAGGATTGGCAGACATAGCTAAACAATTTACTAGTGTATCTCATTGAAGAACAATGTATTACTTGACAAATTTTGTGTTGCTTCAGTAAATTTAATTTTAAAGAAATCTATTAGTCTCTATCCAAATGTTGACTCTGCTTTGTTCATTGTAGCATTGTGCGGTCATTAACATACACTAGCAGTAGTATGGGCAAGGCATGAACCAAACCTGACCAGTTCAATATTTCATTGCTGGCACTTTCATGCACGCACACACACACACACACACACTCACTTTAGGCCAATTTAGAGTCTGCAGTTAATTCAACATGCACATCTTCAGAATGAGAAAGGCAAATAAAGTCCTTGGAGGAAATGAATGCAAAGATGAATACATTGTATTTATTTCATACTGAAAATAAATGGGCTAGAAGATAAATGCAGATCCTTGGTATAGTATGACAGAAGTAGTAATCACCAATCCAACCAAACATTTTAAATTTTATATTTGTTATATAGAATTTAAAATGGTTAATCAGTCAATGCATACAATTTGCCCTATTTATCATAATACTAGGCTGACCCGCCTTTTAAGGCGACCGCCTTTTAAGTTGACCACTTCTTAAGGCAATTCAATATGTAGATCAATTTGATATTTTATACAAACTCATTAATTTGGTTATATTGCATTTGAGCGGTATTACTTTAATACTCGTAGTTTCTGTTATTTTTGTGATGAAATTTAAACTTTTTTTCTATATTGAGGTCGCCCTTTTGAACCCCCCTGATATTTACTACGCGGTGAGGCATTTGTACTCCATCAACATTAATTATTTCCAGAGACATAATTTTGTCTATTTTTCCAGCGCATCGCGCACAAAAGCAAGGGAACGATGGGAGCACCAGAACTCTGCTCACATCATGTCGCATCGTACCGCAAGCTGCAAGTAGTAAGTCTGTGATAAGCGGAATACCGCTACGCTTTCCACTCACGGGACGGAAGGACAATCCCGACCGCTTTTATATAGTAAGAAAGAAGAAGAAGATATTGCACAGTCTGGAGTAGAAAATCATCTTTTACCTGGAAAAACGAAACTACAAATCCCATCGTGCATTGCAAAATGGACGGGGCGTGTGTGAAACTCCGCGCCTGCGTAGCACACACGGGACGGAAGGACAATCCCGACCGCTTTTATATAGAAGGACTCTTCCTGTATTAAAATGTTACAAAAATTTAAATGGCATTTAATATTGGTTTGCTATACATACAGTACAAATAAATAAAGTTTAGACAATGAATTAAAATCATCTTACTAATGTATTTGCACCCTTGGGTTCCATTATGTCTTCATAACCAGTTGGGTTCACTATTGCAAGGAAAATCTCTCTATTATATAAAAAAAAAATCCTGCAACAAGACAAGACAAAAAATTGTTTATACTGAAGTTTTACAATAAAAGTGTAAGTTTAAAAAGTATTTGCATATTAATTTCAAAGCCAGACAGAATAAAATCATATTACACAACAAATAACTCTTAACGCAATATGAAACATAATTCACTTTCAAATTATTACGTTTTACTGCTTTTTAATATGGTTAATTACTCACTGAATTGTAAAATAGTTAGTTCTATTATGCAGGCGAAACAATTCCATTGAAAATAAAAATCTGTTTAATTGTACATCCGCATCCCAATATGCGAGCGGCAGAAACGCAAAGAGGCTAGTGCGTAGTGCAGGCCCGGGGGTTGCTGAGCGAAGCGAGCAGGGGGCAAGGCCCCCTAGTCATTCATGAAGGATCACAGGATCTAGAATTTTATGCAGGGAACATCAGTGTTTAGTCAGACCATGAAAGCATAAGCCAGTCTATTTCTGTCTCCTCGAATTGGAAAATGGTAGAAAGCCTAACTCACCCATTTTACCCATGTCTTATGAATATTCATCATATTGTTGGAAGAAATCTGGTAACTAAGTTGAAAAATAATCTTGGAAGATCGCTCTGATGGTAGAATGGACAGCTCCGTCCAGCTCAGCAGGATAAGTATGGTGGAAGTAGAGTGTTTCTGTGTTGAGGGACCATACAGTGTACTTCATCTAACAGAGTTTGTATTTGGTACATAATGACAAAAATACATTTCAATGTGTTTTGTCCAATGTTTTTTTTTTTTTTTTAATTGAATGTAATATTTTAAAATGTGCCACATGTAATAAAGATTTACTGTTTTTTAGGTATAGAGGTTATGATTGTCGGAACAATCTTTTCTACACACAGACTGGTGAAGTGGTTTATCATGTGGCAGCTGTGGCAGTCGTATACAACAGACAGCAACATACACAGCGATTTTATCTGGGGCATGATGATGACATCCTTAGCTTAGCAATTCATCCAATTAAAGATTATGTAGCTACTGGACAGGTAAGGACTATTTTTTTGTTATCTTTAAATTGAAAAGGTCATTCTTTACAAAGCTCACTGAGTTTCAGGATTGAAAATCCATCCATCCATTATCCAACCCACTATATCCTAACTACAGGGTCACGGGGGTCCGCTGGAGCCAATCCCAGCCAACACAGGGTGCAAGGCAGGGAACAAACCCCGGGAAGGGCGCCAGCCCACCACAGGGCACACACACACCAATGACAATTTAAGATCGCCAATGCACCTAACATGCATGTCTTTGGACTGTGGGAGGAAACCCACGCAGACACGGGGAGAACATGCAAACTCCACGCAGGGAGGACCCGGGAAGCAAACCTGGGTCTCCTAACTGCAAGGCAGCAGCGCTACCCACTGCGCCACCGTGCCGCCCAGGTTTGAAAATTAGTTTTTCCATATGTTCATTTTTTGTACACTTACACAGGGCACATTTACTCCTACTTTTCCAATTAAAAATTGCAAAATAAATAAATATGCATATATTTGAGATATAAAAGTAACCATAATACACTAAGAAATCCTACATGAATATGGGAGAATATGTAAATTCTTCTGACATTTCTGTTTTAGAACACATTTTAGAATGAAATAATAGTGGACTAAAGTGATGCTATGACAAAATCCCTCCTCTTCATTTGGTGGAATATTCCATCAATTAATGTTTATGTAAAATACAATATTTCAGAAAGTATTGAATACATTTCAAGTTTATAAAGTACAGTATATGTACTCTCTGCAGCACTGGATAATGTATCTGACAATTATACAGTTCAGTCCTTATAATACTGCATGAAAAAGTGATTATATTAGTTTCTTTCTGCCTTTGCAAATATGACCATTAATAGACTGTTGTTCAAGTCATTCCGCCCTAAACTTAGCAACAGTGTCTGTCTCCTCCTGGAAAATTCATAGACTAACAGAGATGCAATCTGTCAAGCTCATCATGGGTGCTTTGGTCTCCTCTCTGTGGGTCATGACTGGTTAAATCTTCCCAACAAAGTACCCAGGAGGTTACTGTGGAACATAGGTGGTCTTGGAATATCAAGCTCCTCACACTATCCTGTATTTTAAGCCCAGCAAGACAAACGTAATGGCTTATTGTATCCACAACCCCATTTTTATGTAATTTCTTAATTTTCATAACCGCAGCTGATAGTGGGCTTGATGATAAACCAGCAAATGGAATGTTGTGTGCACCACTTCACCACTACTGTCCATTACTGATGTGTTGGTCAGTCTAACAGTCACTTACACCCTCAGTTGTAAACAAGCTGTAATTAAACTCCTATCTAACTTTATGGAACAGTACTTCAGATATAGAGTGACTTTAGTTGTATTTCTCATTGCATCACACTCCACCTCAAGACACACCAGCGTCCACAAGAAATCACAGTCAGATGAGGTAAAACTGACAGGTTATGGTAGTGTTATGCTTTAGCCACTTGGTCGAAGAATAAGGTTCAGGCAAAAATAATCCGAAAATATAACTCCTACAACACTCCTTATTATACTGTATCTAATCAAACGTCACCTAAAGCAAACTTGCCAGGACCAGCTTCTGGAACCAAGGCTAGGTGTCCCCCCCCATAATAATTGTTTTAAACTATTTACATAAATGTTTTTTCAAAGACTGTTCTGGGTTTGGCCGATTTGTTCCAATTTGTTGCAAAACTACTAATGATAATGAATCATTTTGAGACTGTAGTATATTTATTTATTATTTTTGTTCAAATATTTCATATCATTATCTATGTCTTGGACTGGCATGTTGCTCAGCACATCTAAATTAATAAGCTTGTGATCAGTGTGTGAAATACCTTGTGGTAGTCAGGAAAGTCCCATTGATTAAACGCTTAAATCTTACTCTGGCACTACAGAATATACAAAAAATTATATACATAATGCAATATGAATTGCATTATTACAGATACACAATCTGCAAACAAAAAACACATACTTAAAAGCCATCTATCAAAGACCACTACAGCTTTGATTTAAATGTTCCATTTCTGCTGAAGTCTGAATGCCAATTTCTTTTAAAGCATACAGCAATCTCCTGTCTTCCTCCACACGCTCTGGCTGATAGTTGTGAAGTGAAGTCCTCTCATCCCAATAACAGGCTTATGTATTGAACAACTAAATATAGCAACACTGCATTCTGAGACCTTAACAATTCCAGTGGTTTCACATTCCAGTTTTTAAGGGTGACATGAGGCATTCCACACCTGATATGACCAAGGAACATAACCATACACTTTTCATCATCACTGAGATGATGCTCCATACAGACAAGCACTAACACTTGGGTAAGGTTCAGATTTATTTGTTTCCTAAGAATGCCTCGGCCCTCTGTTTCTTGAATCCTCCCAGACCGTCCCAGATCTTGGGTCCCCTACACAAGTGCACATAATATACACCAGTCAGTATATAGCCCTATGAGTCACAGATACAGAATTATGTGACCTTGAGTAAATTCAATTAAATTAAGTTAATTTATATTACTTTTATTAAATGCACTTCTGCCTTATAAACCCAGTCACACAATATCCTATTACAGATACAACCAGCCATCTATCCTTTAATCTAGTTAGAGGGTTAGAGTGATTACAAATGCACTTTATTAAAATATATGCAACAATCAGAAGGTACTTGAATATATAAACACCTACATATTTTATATACATACTAGCACTGCAAAACAATGGTACAGTGATAAGTCTGCCTGTTTTGATCACATCATGCATTTAGGAACCTGATATGCTAGTCTTCACATCCCTCTTTTTTGTGATTTTTGTTGCCTTTGTTCATTGGACATTGCAGCTCTCTTGTGGACGCCGGACAACATTACGGCAGTTGTTTTGTCTTTTTGTATATACGGATTGCTTGTCTTTGAGGATTTGGAAGGAAAACCAGAGTATACAAAGGGGAACCTATGCAGATACTGGGAGAACATGCAGTCTCCAATATAGGTAGCAACCAAGCTTAGGATCCCAGCTCTGTGAGGCAGTAGTGGTAACTATTGCTCTGCCATGTTACCCAGTACATTGAATTAAGTACTGTCTGCTATACATACATACATACATACACATAAAACCATATGAAGCCCGTGGAGAAATGCAAACTCCAAACAGATAATTTCCTAAGACAGATTCAAGATGAGAGAGAGTTATGATACAATAATTTAACAAGTAACACTCCCACTCCATTTTCTGTTTCAGTTCGGAACAGAGATAAATTACAAACCAAATAGCCAAAGTAACCAAATAATGAATCAATAGTGACATTTAAAGCTACCTCCTTTCTGCATTTCATTTTCTTCTGTTTCTTTTAGGTAGGAAGAGATCCCCCCATTCAAGTTTGGGACACACAGACACTAAAGTGCTTATCACTTCTTAAAGGGCATCATCAGCGGGGAGTTTGTGCTCTTGACTTTTCAGGTATGTTTTTTGTGTGTTTTTGTTACTTAGTTTACTATATATGCACTTAACACTAGAATCCCTGAAGCCTACGAAAAAGTCATAATGCTGGGCCAGCTTAAATTCCTTTGCAAATGTGCCAATCAGCACAAGCAGCAAGCAGCCTGCTAGCTCATCCCCCACTGATGCAGCTGAAGTCAGTCGCTAAGTTCTCCCAGCTCAAGTCTGTAAGGTGCCTAGAATTGTATAGGGTAAATAATATATTATTTGGAATACATATATTTCATGTGTGTTCTGTGTCTACAATGATCTGGGCAAATGTAGGATGACAGGAAATGCGAGGCCAGAAATGTTAAAGACATAACTAAAACAGAAACCTTTTTTCATGTTCTACTAGTAAATGGCAAAATGCTGACATGAACTGTATAGTGTGTGAAGACTGAAGTCCAAATATCAAATAAACACTTTTTAAAAAAGGTATAACAAAACAAGTCTGCTTTTATTCAAGAATATAACCAAAGAAAAATATATTCATTTTACATGTTGCTGTCAATGAGTAAAAACCGAAGCTCAAATATCAATTGACAGAAAGTCAACTGTCTGTTTGGCTGATGTTGAGGTAAGAGTAAGCAAAAAGTTGTGGGTTTGAGCCTGGGCTCTCCTCATTTTGAGTAGTTAGCTGCTGTTATTATTATTACTATAATACAATAAAAACATACATTTGATTTGAGTCTGTAACACCCAGTGTAAATAATATAATTCAAAGAATTTAAAGATTCCTGGCTCCTGCCTCTCTCTAATTAAAACTTTACTCCATCATAAGTATGCTATATATAATTACAAAGTCGACTTTGATTCCCAAAAACTAATTTAGCTGATCAAACCAATTTATTATTAAGTATGAAATAAACATTTACTAGGGATTGCCTCTACCTTTTAGAAAAATGGTAGGGACTCATTTTAAGGTCAACTTGTACACAATAATGGTGTATTTATTAGCAGACATCGTTGAGAGGCATGAACACAGGGAGAATATAAAAGTACAAAGTAAAAAATATATAAATAAATAAAAACACCTACTGTCTGACATGGCCTCCCCAAGATTGAATGTTTAAATGCTACTGATCTTGCCCACCCACAGGAACCTCTTATTCAGATTGCTTCATGTATTAAAGCAGCTTCAAACTCCATTCTCTAATCTCTTCTGTGAAAGCATTCCAAAGTCAAGTACCACCCTGCTTTTGATGAATCGGCAGCACACTCTTAAATGGGTCCTGGTGTCCCTTAAGCTATTTGTTTCCTTAAAATTCAGTATGCATCTCTCTCATTTCTGCAATTCTTCTGAAAATGTATAATTAATATGGTCTATCTATGGCTAACAGAAATTGACATTTATTGTATTTCATTTAGATGTTTCTTTGTTGTATCTCATCTCAAAATGGGACAAAATTGGTAATTTCAAGTATTTGTTTATTTTCTAGCTGATGGAAAAAGTCTTGTTTCAGTTGGAATAGATGACAACCATACTATTGTAGTTTGGGATTGGAAAAAGGGAGAAAAGTTGGCAACAGCAAGGTATTTTACAGTTGTAATTATTTTGAATAATTACATAGTGATGTAATATAAAATAAATGTATTTTAACTAATTTTAAATGTTCCATTGTTTCAGGGGGCATAAGGATAAACTTTTTGTTGTGAAATGCAACCCTCATCATGCAGACAAACTTGTTACAGTTGGAATGAAACACATTAAATTCTGGCAACATGTTGGTATGTATGTATGTATGTATGTATGTACATATAAACGTGTATGTGTGTGTATGTATGTATGTATGCATGTATGTATGTATGTATGTGTGTATGTATATATATGTATATATATGTATATACATATATATACATTTTTCTATAATTTGCTTGAACATTCCGGTCGATTTTGCAACTGCTCTTATTGCACTAAGAATCATAGTTTGCTTGCTGGAGCAATATATTTGTGCTAATCTGAGGCAGCGGGCCGAGGGGGGGGGGGATATGTGACGTCAGGAGTAGGGAGCTGAGCAGGCCCTTCTCATTGTCTTGTTTCACTACTACGCGGGTGGAATTTTCTGAACGCATGCATTAAGAGTGATACTTTTATATAAATTTGTTTACCATAATTTTTGTAATGCTTTATCATCAGCAATTATGGTAAGGTTCTTAGAAATTAGTGTTTTGGGTAGTTTCAATGGTATTTTACAAGTGTGTAATTAAACAGAAAAAGATGCCTATTCTCTACTAAGACCTGGACTGGAGATAGTCCATAGGAGGGAAATAGGACATTCCCCCATTGGACCAGTAATATTTCATAAACCAAATGATCTGTCTTTGATTTACAACTGTTGAACCACTACTTCCAGTTTGTTTCCATTAGGTGGCTCTTTCCTAAAGCACAGTTGCCCGAGAAGCTTTTGAAAACATTTCAGAATTCTTAAAGACTTTAGCAAATTTACTCCAAACGACTTTAGCAAATATGCACTTTAGGAAACCAGTGGAAATAGAAAGAAAGCACTTTCAAGACGGGAAATGGCAAATATTTATTTACACAGAGAATCATGCAATTTGGAGACCGAGTAACCAACCATGTAATTAAAGTGGATAAGGCAGCAGATAACTTAGCTGTTGGTTAACCATACAATTTAGATAGGCTGAATGTCATGTTTCACTTGTAAATATTGTACTTGTTTCATGTGTCAGTGAGGAAGATTTCTGGACACTATAACAACTATGGGATATTCTTGTCAGTTGTCCCTTCAGGTCAGAGCAGGCTATCAAGAACTAATAGTTCAGAGTTGGGGTGACAGTTTGTTCAAATTATATTGCATAATTGCTGTTCTCTCACAAGTCTTTAGTGTGACATGGTAGAAATATTCACCTGTTGCATCTAGCTTCTCGCACTGACTCACCCAGGTTGCATGTAGTTTGCCGAAGAGAGACCTTTTATGAAAAAGGTTTCCCATAAGCTCTCAACAGGAGGGGTCATGATGGCAGGTTTCAAGTATATGCTATAAGTAAATAATGCAGAAGCTGTCCTTGAGTAAACCAGAACCTGATAATTAGATAGGAGAGTTTTCTAGATTTCTGGTAGTGTCCCAGTATAAAACCAGACTGGCATGAAATGAACAGTCAAATGTTTAACGCATAAAAGCAAAGCATCTGAAAAACACCGTAGGGGATTCCCTATTTTAGGAGATTTGTAAGTCTAGTGTCTGTTGATGCTGCTGAGTTTGCTGTTTTAAGAGTAGGTGGATTGTGAAGTATTTTGGGTTCACAACACTTAGGACCTCATGTTTCCTCAACACCAAGTATCAGCCTTGTCTCCTCAGATGCTCACTGATTCTCAGTGCAGAGTATTCCAGCAAGCTCGTTCACAGTCTGGTATAGCAAATGCACAACTCAAAAGGCCTGAATGCAGCTAACGAGGATTAGTGCTGTGAGGAAAATAACAAATCATGACACCAAGAGGGTGTCATGCATATACCTTTAATAAGCACTTCAATAACAACTCAGTGCAACCACGTAAAAATCTACAGCAAATATAAATGAGAGATTTCTCACAACTAGTCACAGATAGCACTTTATATTTTTAGAAGGAGTTCTGAAGGACTTATGAAATAGCATCATTACACTGAATTATTTAAGAAGACTTAGCTGTTTTATCATTTCACATGCACAAGCATTTTCTTAACATGCATTATACCTCTCTTAAAAATATAATGAATCACCAAAAGTATTCATGATTCCTGTTCATTTTTACAACTGAATATTCTTTTTCTTTTCAGAAATACTTACAAAGAGCAGAGTTTATTGAGAATTTCTAGTGCTTTAATATAATATTTCTAATACATTTATTATGTGTTTGCGGTTTAGTGTTTTATTCCCTTCCTGTTTGTTTTTTTTTTTTACCAAAAAATAATGTATGAACTCTTGCTTCGTGTTGTAAATGTTTTTTATATCATACAGCTTTCATGTTTTTCCTACTTGGAAGTCTAATGTAGTTCTTCATTGTACAGTCTGCAGTTCCGCTGTTTCTAATTGTTTTATGCAGTTTTTATGCACTAACTGTAAGTTCATAATGGTTACTTTTTTCTTTCTTCTTCCAAGTGAATTGAACCATATATTAAGCAAGTTCTTTTAAATGGATGAGTGAAGGCAATATTAATTTTCTTGAAAAGTTTTAAGTAATATATTAACTGGTATAGCTTTAGAAATAACTGTTTATGTCTCGATAATTTGCATTTGATTACATTTCAGCTGCAAATTTACATTTGTTTATATTATGATTAGCTGTGTAAGCCAGTGCTGTAAAAAGCCCGGGGTCCTAGAAACTATTGAAATTGTAAGAAATAAATTGAAATGTAGAGACGTCAGGTAATTGAGAGGAACTACTCTGGGCATCTCTCTCCTAGGAGGATTTGTTTTGCCGACATGCTGGCATCGCTTGTGCATTAGCGGCCAAGTGACTTTTGTCTTTCTTCGGAGGTTCCATTTTGCCGATGTGCTCGCCTCGCTTGTGTATTAGCGGCGGGAGGAAATGTAAAAGGGATACCGTTTTGCCAATGTGCTCACCTCGCTTCTGTATTAGCGGCCAAGCAAGTGACTGTTTCTTCAGAGGTTTCATTTTACCAATGTGCTGGCCTTACTTGTGTATCCTCAGAGGTGGAGCCCTTATCTCAACTCCACTTCTCACTTCCGGGCTGGACAGACAGACAAACACACTTCCACAATTATAAGATTGTACATTTTACTTTTATGAAGAGTTGGAAATTAAACATCCTCTCTGCCCTTTTAAAAGTAAGCATTTTGTTCACCTGTGTTTTCAAATTTCAAGGTCTACAGCCTGAGCAGTCAGATACATTCATGATGTGTATATTAAGTTTTGTCTTTTGGATTGTTCGCACATAGTGCAAGTTAGGATATTACTATAAGTAGTCGAAGTCCCTCATTGTCAAACTCAGGCTGGCCCTTTTTTCATGCCAGGGCCCACTGGCCCGTCCTATTTGTGTATTTTGCTACACAGTGCTTCTTACATAACAGTTACATGAAGGGGGGCAGGATCAATAAATAGACGGAAGCCCTGAAGGTAGCATTGCTCAGACATTTTGGTGCTTCTCCTGTGTTTTGGTATTTCTCATGTAACCTGCCAAATTCTAAAGTGAATTTGCTTTTTCCAATTTTAACTATAATAGGGAAATTCTTTTCCTATTGTGTTATGATAGTTGTGTTTAGGATTCTTGCAGCAGAGCAAGATAAGTTGGCATATTAGCAGCATAGTGTAAGTTGTGACTGTAGATTGTTCATTAATTGGGTGTTACTGTTAGAGGACTCGGTTATTTAAACCCAGGACTATTTGACAAATAAATGAAGTTTTTATTCTAGTGCTGTCTCAGCTTGATACATTCCCAATGCTTGGTCCAGCAGAGCAAGTGCTTTTAGGCACAGGTCACATTTAAGGTTTTTCATTTGTATACATTTGGACAGTCAGAGTGAAAAAATGTGTGCATTGTACAGTTTTGAGGTGAATTAGACCATATGTCACACAGATTGACAAAGGTTTGATTTACCTGTGTGTGCCACAGCAAGATGAAATAAAAGAACATTAGATTATACAGTAAAGTATAAATGCCTATATCTAAAATTCAGTTAACTTTATTAAGTTAGGCTTCCTGGATATCAGTTAATAATACAGGGCTATTCAAAATCAAAGAGCAGATTTTAAAAATTTATTTCGATCAAACTGTATAAGACAGAAACACATTCTGCACATCACTGGATAGAGGAAAGTTCAAAATTTAAAAATTCAACTTCAAGAAGATTCAAATGACTTCATTTTCATGTAAGATGGTGCCTTGCCTCATTTCCACTTGGAGGTCCGGCGTGACCTGAACGACACCATTCCAGGACGATGGATTGGAAGAGATGGACAACAAGATCTTGCTCATCATCTATGGCCTCCCAGGTCTCCAGACCTTATCCTCTGCAATTTTTATCTATGGGGGTACATTAAAGAAAGAGTGTTTGTTCCACCTATGCCCGCTAATCTTCAAGATTTGCGACATCGAATTGAGGAAGCTGTGAATTCATTAACTAGGGACCAGTTGATTTGTGTGTGGCAAGAAATGGTCTACCATTTTGATGTTTGTCACGCTACACATGGTGCTCATGTTGAGTACATGCAACCTCAAGGACCATAGGACCGAACTTTGAACTTTCCTCTATCCAGTGATGTGCGGAATGTGTTTCTGTCTTGTACAGTTTGTTTGAAATAATTTTTTAAAATCTGCCCTTTCATTTTGAATAGCCCTGTGTATACTTTCCATCACCAAGATAAAGTATAATGAAAAACAATAAATCTTACAATCTTGTGACACTGAAACAGATATTCTGCCCCTCTTTCTTGTGATTGAAACAGCATGATCTTAATTGAGCAACTACTATTATGTTTTGATTAACAATTTCTGTTAATTCTTTATCAGGTAGCTTTTAAAGGTAACTTTACTTTCAACCATTTTGTCAGCCCAGTCAAAATCTTTCGCAATTGCCTTTATCAATAATGCTTTCCACTTGTCTTTTTGTAGCAGGCTGCCGTCCTACCCAGGGTTTGTTTTCTGCCTTGCGCCCTGTGTTGGCTGGGATTGGCACCAGCAGACCCCCGTGACCCTGTGTTAGGACATAGCAGGTTGGAGAATGACTGACTGACTTGTCTTTTATTTGTCTTTTGATTTTCTTAGTTACATTCAACCAGTTGTTGGTTGTTTATTTTTTCCTCAACTACTTTTAGAGGGCATGATTACTTATCATAATAAAATATATTATTTAAAATGTGTATAACATATTGTGCAAATGTCTTCGTTTATACCGCTCTTTATTTTCTTGTACTTTGTCAAAGTAAGTCAGCTGCCAGAAGGTACTCAAGACACCTTCCTTTATCTGTTTTTCTAAAATTCTTAACCTTTTATATTGGGAATTCTAATGTTTTGTATTTGTTTTCGGGCTTTAAGTACAGTGATCCCTCGCTATATCGCACTTCGACTTTCGCGGCTTCACTCCATCACGGATCTTAAATGTAAGCACGGATTTTTTCGCTGGTTCGAGGATTTCTGCGGACAATGGGTCTTTTAATTTATGGTACATGCTTCTTCAGTTGGTTTGCCCAGTTGATTTCACACAAGGGACGCTATTGGCGGATGGCTGAGAAGCTACCCAACCAGAGCACATATTACGTATTAAATAAAACTCCTCAATGATATACGATATGCTTTCCGTGCGGTGCTTCGCATACTTGAAAGCCCGAACAGCACGTATTGATTTTTGATTGTTTGCTTTTCTCCCTCTGTCTCTCACTCTCTCTGACGTGCTCTGCTCCTGATGGAGGGGGTGTGAGCAGAGGGGCTGTTAGCACACTGGCCTAGAGGATATGGATGCTCCTCTAAAAAATGCTGAAAGACTACCTTCACATTGCTCCCTTCCTTGCAGCTGCTTTGTCCTGCGGTGCTTCGCATACTTAAAAGCCCAAACAGCCCTATTGATTTTTGATTGTTTGCTTTTCTCTCTCTCACTCTCTCTGACATTCTCTGCTCCTGATGTGCACCTTGAAGAGGAAGATATGTTTGCATTCTTTTAATTGTGAGACGGAACTGTCATCTCTGTCTTGTCATGGAGCACAGTTTAAACTTTTGACTAAAGGGTGTTATTTCATGTCTAGAGGGCTCTAATAATGTTAAAAATGTATTTAGAAGGTCGTAAACCGGTTTTCTATGCTCTAACTGCGAAAATATTCGATTTATAAAAAAAGACTCCTACTTCACGGAAATTCATTTATCGCGGTAGAGTCTGGAATGGATTAACCGCGATAAACGAGGGTTTACTGTATTACCAACCTATAATGACCCAATATAACTATGAGCTTTTTCTGGTGGGTCAAGCTTATTTTTGTTGGTATTGAAATGAGGAGTATAGTTTTGTAGGTGGCAAGTGGTTCAATGGAAAGATTAAACAATAAAGGGTTCAGTAATTTGTGAAATGTAATTACGTCTTACACGTACAGTAAATGCGAGTTTGATATTATTGTATTTTACAGTTGTTAGTGATTGTTTTCAAATGGTGGTATATTATGTAATACTCTTGCCTTACTCTGTGGGAGACTTGTTTCAGTTCTCAGCCCAGTCATTATTTGGTGCAGCATCCATTGATTTTCTGTGTAGACTAAGATTTCAGCTCATTTTTTAAACACATACAGGAGTAAGTCAATTGGCACCACTAAGTTGCCTCAGAAAGAATGAATGTGAGTTTGTATGCAATAATAGTTCTTGCCCTGTTCCATGTTGTCCTTAAGCAATATAAATATGTTTAATTTTTTAACAGAATTTTGTTTGTTTATTATTAACAGAACATTTGTATCATGATTAATTTAGATTAATTTCACTTTATTCACTCATGAGTGTATATAATATATATTCAATTTTAGTCTATTATTGAAATTTTAAAGTTAATGTTATTAATTTTACTCTTTGTTGCATGAAGCCAATTAAAATTAAGGCCATCAATTTAAATGTATAAGACATCAAAGTTATAATACATAAATAGCATAAAATATTTATTTAGAAATTTATCTAAAAAATAGTATTTTTTTATTTTTTTTTTTATCTCAAAGGTGGTGGCCTTACTTTCAAACGAGGAACTTTCGGCAATGCAGGGAAACTAGAAACAATGATGTGTGTGTGTCATGGTCGTGGTGAAGATTTAGTGTACTCAGGAGCAGCAACTGGTGATGTTTACATCTGGAAAGACACATATTTGCTTAAAACAATAAAAGCCCACGATGGGCCAGTGTTTGCAATGTATTCTTTGGATAAGGTAAACTACCTTGTTACATTATAAATTAATATTTTCCTTATTTAAAAATAGACCAAGACATGTAATGAAATGGTAAAAATGGTACTACTTAAAGTTCAAGTTTATTGTCACGTGTATATAGTGCAAAGAAAAAAACTTGCTATTGTATATGCACAATTATATATAATATACACATCTAATATTTTGAAGTATTTGTTTATATATATATATATATGTGTATGTTATAATATTTGTTACTATGATTGGCTGTCCAGTAAGCTTGTGACCTGTGGATAGAAACTATCTATCCCTGAATCTAAGGGTGTGCATGCCAATTGTCTCATATCGTTTTTCAGAATGAAGAAGTGAGAAAAGCCGCTGTACAGGATGGCTGAGACTTTACTGAAATTGCCTTTCAAAGTCTGTGTGTGTTATTTATGTCCTGAACAGAAGGCAGTTGGGTGCCAGTAATATTCTGTGTTACCTTCACCACCCTCTGCACTGCTTTATGAACTTGAGCTGAACAGGTAACATACCAGGGTGTGATGCAGTCAGTGAGGATGAACTCCTCTCTGCACCAGTAGAAGTAAAAGAAATCAGATGGCTAAATCTACACTTTCCTCTGATGTCTGATGAAAGAGTTATCAGTGAGCCTTCTTGACAAGAGCTGAAATATGTTGTGACCACCTCATTTCATCAAAGATGGTCTTTCCAAGATATTTATAGCTTCTGACTCTCTCAAAAGAACGTCCTTTGCTGTAGACAGCTATGTGGTCTGCTTTTTGCTTCCTGAACTCAAAAAACATTTCTTGAGTTTTTCTGACATTAGTGTGGTTCCAGAGCAACAGTTAATGTCTGCAGACAAAAGACTTCTGTATAAGCTATCATGTCATTGTTGGTGACCAGAACTATGATTTTGATGCCATCAACAAATATAATGATGGAGAGAGTTTGAACTGTGCCTGGCCACACAGTCATAGCTGAACAAGGAGTACCAAACGAGACTCGGCATATTACACTGTGAAGTGTAATGTAAGTGCTTGTCCTTCCAGTTATACTGGTTGTAATGCCAGCAGTCCACACATGCTGAGACCTTCCGGTTAGGATGTCCAAAACCCATTTTTGGTAGTCAGCTTTTCTGGTACAACAATGTTAAATCTGGACCTGTAGTCTATAAAGATGGACTCTGGCAGTTTTTGTTGTCATGATGTGCTGGGATGGTTTGGAATACAAAGGAGAAGACATCCTCTGTGGACTGGTTGTGACGATATACAAACTGAAGGTGATCATGACTCTCTGAATTATTATGTTAAATGTGTTCCAGCACAAGTCTATCAACGCATTTCATAGTGTTTGGAGTTAGCGCCACTGACCTATAGCTGCTCAAAGAAACAGGAAAGAACCACAGATTCTCTCAGTGAAATATTAAAGATGTCACTGAAGATGCCAGCTAATTGGTTACTACAGGTTTTTAAAGCAAACTTGGAAATTCCTTCCAGACCAGATACCTTATGGATATTAACCCACTTTAAGGTCTTTCTAATTTAATGTACAGAAACAAAGAAAGATGAATTCATGTGGTAGTGCAGTAATTTGAATGACAGGCTGCCTGTTATCACAGTCAAAGTGGCCGTAAAAAGGCATTAAGTTCATCGAGAGATTGGATTAGGTTTTACTTTGTAGTCTGTAACCATTTTTTGATCCTGTCAGGGTTTGCAAGAATTATTACTGCTGCAGTATTTTATCTCTAGTTTACTTCTATGCTGATGCTTAGCCACTTTGATTGCTTTCCTGAACTCACATCTCTATTTCTTACATGTTTCTGTATTACCATTTTAAAATGTGTTGCTAATGTCACTGGTGATCCATGGTTTCTTATTACGAAATATGTGGATAATATTTGTAGGAACACAACCAAGTCAATCTCTTTCATGTACTGTAGCAGTTACTCTGTCCAAATCCCACTAAACATGATGAATTATGTTACGTTGTACAACAGTTCATATTTAAGAGTTATTATGTAACCTCTAATAGCCCTTTATTTTTGAAGTAGAAAAAATATGAGGTAAATTTGGTTAAAGTTATTAATATTCTAATATTGTTGTTTGATAAATAAAATGTTTTTTTAAAAATTCTGAATGATAGGTAACAAAAAGATTGATAATTTTAAATAACATTTTGAAGGTCAGAGCACATTTTTATATCCTAATTATACAGCAATAGGAGTTCTGCTAAAATTTTACCTTGATCTTTATACTGCAATATGGCAATCTGTAAAATAGTGGGAAACACTGAACAAGTCTTACTGGGTGTACTGGAAGTCAGAATAATGAAATATATTCAGTGAGAAGATTGCATGGCTCTTAACATCAGGGTGACAAGCATGTATTTCATGCTAAAATTCGTTTTGATGGCATTTCTCTTTATTGCCTTCACGAGTATTTGTGCAAAAATTGCAAATCAGTTGGAAGGTTTGAAGGTTGTTCAAAGAAATATAGAAACTGATTTTTTCTTTTAAGGAAACAGTTAATATACTATAGAATATAGGTAAACCATTAAAACCATGTTATTAGTACCACAGACATTTAATTTATTCAGGTTGTCCAGTCGCTGCTGTATGTGTTAGGATTAATTTGGGGATTAAAAATATCATAAAACATATTTTAGTGAGTTTTTATTACCCAAGGATATATAGTGATGTCAAAAGCTGCTGTTTTTTTGCCAGGAATGTTAACCAGGTATAACATATTTTAAGAGATCCCTTTTAAACAATGGCCACTTCTGAACAATTCGATATTACCTAGAAAATACTATGAACCTACTATGAGTTATATTCTTCACTCACTGACTTTCATTTTTGTAATTTTGTCAGGGCAATGTTCTGCTATAGCCACTTCATACTTCTTAACATGTTAAAAAACGGTTGATGCTAACTTTAGCAAGAGTGTTTTATAACAGTATTTTCTCAGCCAAGTTTAATAGTATATGGTTGTCTTCTTATATAATACACTACCATGGCTGTCCGTTTGTCTGTCCAGGATTTTAAATCACCTGTACTTCGCAAACCGTTTGACCGAATGACCTGAAATTTGGTACACATATACTTTGCGACATCTACTAGCCACTTACAGGGTGATAATTGACCTCCAAGGTTATTCCTCTTCTTAATTTAATTTATTGTAGAATCCACTTTTGGCAGCGGCCAGCAGGGCGGCCATGCGGTGCATGTGTACGGGCGCTGTTCTCATCCCTAAAACCTTTGCCGTCACTTTCCTTACCTCTTCATATCTTAAATCATTCTTGAGGCAGATTGAAGACTTTAAGTGCCATCTTAAGTGAAAAATTAAGGAAACCTTACTATGTAATTGCAGCACAAAAACTAACTTAATTAGTTTTAACGCGAAACGTTGCCAATGAAAGAAAAGAAGTGGGCCGCTAGGGTGGAGAAAAGAGTTGCTCAGGAAGCAGCAAACGTATCAGCCTCTGAGCAAATGAATGCTGAACGTACAAAGAAAGAGGATGAAAACTATGAATGCTCAAGTCAAGTGTATTCAAGTGCGTCGTTACTGGTCTGATAAATAAAACAATATTTTCTTGACAAAGCTGAATGTCATTTTTTGGTAATTGTTAAAATTTATTTTACTCCTCAGGGAAGAATACACTTTGTAAACAATATACATATACTGTACATATACAATATACTGTACAAACAACAAAAGAAATATGATTTCAGAAGTTTTATTTTGGCATCTGAAGTATGTTGCTAATTCTGAGAAATTATTTATATTTTATTTTTGCTGAAGGGATTTGTTACAGGAGGCAAGGATGGAGTTGTGGAATTATGGGATGATACATTTGAGAGATGTTTAAAAACATATGCCATAAAGAGAGCTGCTCTGTCTCCTGGTTCCAAAGGTAAGCTTGGTGAAGCTGTTCAATTTTATTATGTTGCTAGTGAACAGTTGTAATGAATTTAATAACTTTTTCGACAATCAAGAGAAAGCTCTGTATGTCGTTGTGCTTGTAGCACCATAGTTTGACACTAAGATGGACTGATACACAGTACCTCTTTGTAGCACCACATGTTAACATCAAGTTTAATTGAGCAACCTCAAGGCAATAAATCTCATATTATTAACACTTTTATGCATTTCTGGAATTGGTCAAGAAATATATAAAATACCCAATCTTTGCTTGATTTGAGAGCATAATGATATGAACAATCAGCTATTAACTGTTACCATTTTAACTTGCTGTGTCAGTACTTGAATTGCGGAATTGAAATAATAGGACGGTTAATTTTCATTTATTATAGAACCCTGATAAATGTACAGTAGCTTCACTTTCATCCTCTGATTGTAACTACAGTTGTTTGCACAACATCCCTTCCATTTTATAATCAACTTATTCAGATCAGGACTGTTGCGAGCAGCTTATCTACTCTACAAAAGTGATGAAATGAGCTGCTCAATATGTCCACTGCAAAATAAAATGTACTTGGTTATATTTTTAAAATTTCCATTTTACCCAGACATTCATGTAGTTTAGCTTGTAAAACTCTAAAGGCAAATCTCTATGTAATGTGTTAATGGAAGCATATAATCTCAGAGACAAAGTTAACGGGGCTGCTCAGTAATTAATTGCTGAAATAGACTTGGCAAACACTACATTTATGTCATTCACTGTATACTTGAAATCAAACTAATGTTGAATGCTATAACCAATAAAATGTGTTAAATGTGGTGAAAGCAAAATTGACACGTTTGGATTGTACTGGAACAAATGGGATCCAGCCTTCAGTTATGAATAATTATTGTGATCTAAATCTGGATCACAGGCATAAGTAATAGCAAAGTTTGATCATTATATAAGGGTGCTTGAAAACAATAGAACAGAGGTTGTTTTACAGTATTTCTAAAATAATTTGTAAGTTTGATTTAATAATTCATTGTTTTCACCAAGGTATTCTAAAAGTTGTAACAAATCTAAGAAAGGACGGAAAGAATTGGAAAATTAAATCATCAGGAGTCCACTTTTCACCATATCGTTCTCCACTTCTTCCCCTCCAAGGCGTCTTCAGGTGTGGCATTGGCTTGTTTCCTATCTTCGTTCAGCCGATCCAACCATTGCTTCTTCGGTCTTCTGTGTGGTCTTTTGCTACCAGGGTTGAGGAGAAGGGCTTTCTTGGCCACTGTCTTATCGCTTGTCTGCATCATGTGACTATACCACTGCGTCGCTTCTCGCATCTAAGCCGTGATTGGTGCCACTCCAATTAATCTTCTTATGTCTCCGTCCATTACACAATCCAACCAGGTCAGGCCTAGGCTCCAGTGTAGCATACATATTTCCATGACATGCAGTGCTTACTCGTGCTTGGCTGTTGCTGGCCAATACTCTTTATTGTAAAGGGCAGCTTGTCAGACGATGGACTTTTATATCTTCACCTTGAGGTGGTTGGGCATTCTACAGTCTCAAAGGGCACCGGTGACTTGGCGCTGTTTCAGCCAGGTAGCATTGACCCACGCTTGAGCATCAGGAAAAGAGCTGCCGACTGACAAGATAAGCAAGCAAAGGTGTTTGATGTCAGTGACTTTGTTGAGGTTTTATCCGTCAGCATGTTTGGTTCTAAGCGTCTGTTGGCCAAACCTTGTATTCCAACTTTTTGATGTTGAGCTGAAGTCTTTTTTTTCTTCCAGCCAGTCTTTCCATTGCAGCGTGATCACTTTCACCTCTTGGCACTCTTCTCTTTGAGTATGATGTTGTTAGCGTAGAGGAAAATCCATGAAATTTCCATTTGGATGTCTGCAGTGGTGGCGTCCATACAGAGTATGAATAGTAGCAGAGACAGGGCCAGTACTTGGTGGACGCCAACATTGATGTTGAATGGCGGAGAGGTTCCGACCGGGCAGTGCATGACACTGGTGACTTTGTCATAGAGGAGTTGTATCCACTACACAAACTTCTGGGACACCATGCAATTGGAGGGTGCATCAAATCAGCTCACAGGGGACTCAGTCGAAGGCCTACTCCAGATCCAGGAACACCATGTGCAGCGTCTTGTTCTTTTCTCATTGCTTTTCCAGCAATAGGTGTGCAACGGAAATGGCATCTGTTGTTCCGCAGCCTGATTGGTTTGGTTTCACTCTGACAGTGTTCCAAAGCCAACTCTTAAGCACATGCTCAAGATCTTCATCAATGGCATAGTAGGCAGACCGCTTGGTACTTCATGCAGTCAGTGATGTCACATTTGCCTTTCCAGATTGCCACGGTGATACTGATCAACCATGATTGAGGTACTGCACCATCTTCTGCAATTTGATTAAATAGTACCATAAGAAGTTTGGCTCCTTGGCATCTCAGCATCTCCTGGCCTTGGATGGAATGTTGTTGGGTCCAGTTGTCTTCCTATTTTTCATTTGCTGGATTGTTGTGACAATGACTGATGTCTTGATCAGATGGCCTGGTCGGTGGACAGGCTGTGTAGGTGGTATGGGTGGGTTCAGGTGTTCCTTGTTTCAAGATATTTGCTCCAGCACTTCAGAATGGCCAGTGGGTCCTGCAGGATTTTCTGGTTTTTGTCTTTGATATTCTTGACATGGCTGATGTCTCAGGTTATGCAGTGTCAAGAGTTGGCGATTTGGTAGATCTGGTTCGCACCTTCAGGCGTGTCCAGTTGGTTGTAAAGTTCTTGATAATGTTTGGCCTTTGCTGTGGCTACTGTTCTCTTCATTGCAGCCTTGGCCATCTTGAATTGTCTTGGGTGTCTTCAGATGCGTCTGCTTCCATATCTTTTATGCCATCTTCTTCTTGAGTGCATCTTGCACTTCTTCATTCCACCACCATGTTTCCTTTTCAACAAGGTACTTTCACGGCTTCATCTTCCCAAGGATGTCGGAGGTGTCGCAGATGTTCCTAGTGGCAACCTTCCGGAGGGCTTCTGCTAGCTATTCAAGGTTGCCGCTTTGGACGCCTAAGGCTTGCACCATCTGGTCGTTGTGTTGGGGAAGCTTTCGTAACTTGATTATTTCTGCTTTGGTCCTTCACACTCTTAACAGATGTGTGAAGTTGAGGTGGAGATCTAGGACGTGAAGGTGGTATTGTGGGGCATTGTTCATGGATGAGATCACGTTTGCATCTGATACTTAAGGTCACATGGGCATAGTAGCCAGTAGTCGATTTGTGTAGATCATCCACCGCTGGTATAGGAGACAAGATGCATTAGTCACTTCTTGAAAAAACAAATTGGCGGCAGCAATGTCATGTACCTCTGATCAGTCCATGATGCAGCACTTGTCATTGTTCCGATCACCCAAGCCTTGACCGCCATGTATTTGCTCTGATTGTCCCTTGCCTGGCTTACATGCCAAGGTCAACAAATCAATTGTACAAGACATTTTCTAGCACTCAGCTTTGGCCAGTGAGTGGTCCGATGTTGATGGTGGCTAATCAGAGTTTTTGTCATCGTTGTTGATGCTGGTGGACTGGCTTGTTTAGTCTGCTCCATCCGTGGGCATGTAGCCCTTGCATAATGTTCAAGCCTCTTGGGCATGGGTGATGTGTGACACCTAAGGGATATACTCTAGCTCAGTGCTACTCAACATCATGTAAATTGGGCCAAAATCTGGGAATTAGCCCGACTGAAGGGCCGCAGTGCAAAACAAGCTAAAATTTTCTGATATTTTTGCCTTTAGTTGTTTCCTAAAGATTTAAGTTAGAATGAATTTAAACCTAGCAAATCTCCTTAGCAAATATTTTCTTTTCATTTGGGATTAAGTTTAATAAATAATCCTTCAAAAGAATAATAAATGTAGCAATTAGCACTTTATATAAAATTTGGCTAACTTCAGACTTCTCTTGTTGTAATTATATAATATCGCTTGATAAGAACAATTTTAATTAAATAACATTTATCTGAAAATGGAAGTAATGTAAAAATGCATCTTAAAATAATTATGAAATCTATTTGAAACTTTACTGTAATTTAGATCTATTAACATTTTATTCCCAAATCTACTTTTGCTCCTGCAAATGCCTTCATATAAGTAAAATGTGTAAGTTGCATTTCAATACTGCCATGCTCCACCATACATGCAAACTAATAAATCAAGATGCTTATTACCATTCTGTCTTGTCTGCCTTTAACAATTTATTTATAAGACTGTATATCCAAAAACCACAAATAAAAGTATTTTACTTGATGAAAATTCAGTTTTGATTAATGAGCCTTGTTAAGTTCAGTCTGGTGAATCTCAAGTATAGTCACCTAGATCTTATAAAAATTGGAATTCAGCACAATCGGGCCATTATGGGCAAATTTTTGCACTTGTGTGACATCCTGGAGGAAATGGCAAGGAATTTTGGTTCTCCATGGATTTTTGTCAGCTCAGGTAATCAATGAAGACACAGAAGACAGGAAGCTAAAGCACGGATGATGGTCCAGCCTATTTGTAAAGCTAAGGAAACATTCACATAAACCACCACTTCCTAGCATATTTCTCACCAATGCAAGATCAATCACCTTCAAAATAGACGAATTACATCTACAGATGTCTGAGAACAAACTCATAAGCAACTATTGCATTTTACTATTCACAGAGACGTAGCTAAATTCGCTTATACTAGATGCAGCCATTGAGATAGCAGAACATACAGCATTCAGTTGGGATAAACGCAAAGACGCTGGCAAAAGTAAAGGTGGTGGACTTTGTGTTTACATTCATAATAGCTGATGTACCAACATGAAAATTATAGGCAATCACTGCTCTACTGATTTGGAATATTTTACAATCAATCACAGGTGTCTTTTACTTACCTCAGGAGTTTACGATTGTCATAGTTACAGCTATTTACATTCCACAGAAAGCTAATGCTGACAGAGGTCTAGGTAACCTGCTCGATACCATTTAATATGCAGCAAAACACTTATCCTGAAGCCATTCATATTATAGCTGGTGATTTCAACCACATGGACTTAAAAGTTGTTCTCCTTAAATTTCATCAATACATCAATTGTGCAACCAGGGGAAAAAACACACTAGACAAGGCTTACTCAAATATCAAGAATTGTTATAGGACAAAATAGTTACCTCATTTAGGCCAATCAGATCATTTATCTATACTCTAGATTCCAGCATACAGTCCCCTCACAAGGAAAGACCAAATAACCACAAAGACTATTAAAATATGGTCTGAAGAAACATCCTTGGAGCTTTAGAATTGCTTTGAAAGGACTAACTGGGACATTTTTGAGGATCAGGATTTGGAAGTGTACACATTAGCTGTACTCTGCTACATTAAAACAATGTCACTGTCAACAAACATGTTTGTGTATACCCCAGCCAGAAGCCCTGGATGAAGACAGAGGTCAGATTTCTCTTTAGGCACCGCAACGTAGCCTATAGGTCTATCAACAAAACCCTTCACAGCATGGCCAGAGCCAACCTAAAGAGAGCCATCAGAGAGGCTAAAACTGCCCATGAAAGTAAAATTAAAGACCACTTTGCCAACAGTGACCCGAGTCGACTTTGGCAAGGCATCCAGCACATCAATAAGCACAAAACCAGTAACCACATGGCTGTTGATATGGACTTTCACAATCTGTCTGCCACTGGATCAAAGATTTTCTGACTAATTGCCCTCAGATGATTAGATTAGACTCCTACCTCTCTTCCACCATCACTCTCAACACCGGCGTCCCGCAAGGCTTTATTTGCTGAACCCACTATTATATGCTTTCTATACCTATGACTGTGTTCCCTGTCATTCCACCAACACCATCATTAAGTTCGCGGATGACACAACTGTGATTGGAGTCATCTCAGAAGGAGATAAGACAACCTATAGAGATGAGGTCCAAAAACTGACTGCATTGTGCACTGAGAACAGCCTCACCCTGAACTTTACTAAAGCAAAAGAACTTACAATAGACTTCCGGAGGTACAATACAAACCACAATCCAATTCACATCAATGAAGACATTGTGGAAAGAGTTCCTACCTTTATTTTTCTGGGTATACATGTTGCAGAAGATCTCTCCTGGTCCATAAACACCACAGTGGCAGTTAAGAAGGCACAACAGAGACTCAGTTTCCTGAGGAACCTCAGAGAAAACAACCCAAAGGAGAAGCTGCTGGTGTCCTTTTACCGCTGCTCCATTGAGAATGTGCTGTTATACTGCATTTCTATGTGGTATGCCAGCAGCTCATTGGCAGACAGGAGAGGCCTTCAGAGGATTATAAACTTTGCCCAGAAAATTATTGGCTGTACACTACCCACTTTAGAGGAACTCTTCAGCTCTTGCTGCCTCAACAGAGCAGCCAACATCATGAAAGACCCTTCCCACCCTGGACATCACCTGTTTGAGCTGCCCTCTGGTAAGCAGTTCAGGTCCATCCAATCATGGACAAACAGATTTAAGAATGGTTTCTACCCTAGAGCCATACGAGAACTTAATACTGCCAAACACTTAAAATGATAGACAATGACCAATATAACAACAGTCACTCTTGCAAGTGCATGTACAAGTACATATTTACATTCTTTGCAGGTTATACAATTTAATTATTTTTTTCTTTTATTACACTCAATTCATAAGTGCATTATACCTAAGTGCAATATTTAGTTATTGTATTATATTGTATTGCATTATAATTTAATTTTGTCCATTATATGTGAATGCCCCTTAGCATTAGATTCTGGTACAGCCCATATGTTATAAAATCAGAAATAACACCTGAAAAAAGATTTTTGGAAATCTGTAGGTTATCTGTTAAAAGGACGGAAAAAACTTTCTTTTAATATGTGAACGTCTTACTTAAATAATCATTAAATACTATATCTCTATACTCTATATGTAGAATGTTAAACCGTTCTGCATCCGTTCCCCAGTCATAATGTTATCTGGTGTCCACAAGATGCAAGGAATGTCCTCTGAACAAAGGGAAGTAGCCAGCGTAAGATAGTTAACCTTGAGGCATACGTCCATGTGTCCTGGTGTCATGCCATCCGACATCCAAAACAGGGTTGGAAAGTCTGGTAAAGAAAGGAACCAAGAAGCACAAAGAAAGGGGGCAGTAAGGGCTTGACCTCGAATGTCCAATAAAAAAGGCAATGAGACGCACAATGAAAGAAGGATGTAAGGCATATCTGGTGGACAGCGGTTTGTAAATGTATGATGTGATCAAAACTGTACCTATGCTAGTAGTTAATATATTATAAAATATTTAATTGTGAGAAATTGTACTGTGTAATGTATGTAGAATAAAGTAGCGTTGGCTCATGAAACCAGTGTTTCACAACTCAGTTTTCACATTCATTTTCTGAATCAAGGGTATCTCTATTGTATCATTGTATTAATTCAGATCAGCCTATTGTTATCAAGAATGGTTCTACTATTGACCTTAGTATAATACTCTTATCAAGGCAAACTTTAGATCAAATATTACACTTAAAAAAAATTAAGGGGAAACAAACAGCTTCCCTATGAGTAAAACAGAGTTAAAGCCTAGTCATTCTTTACTAGATATATGTGGGTCTCTCTTTCTCATTTTTATTTTGTTAAACATGACATACAGTATATTTAATTACTTTCTCGTAGAAAAGGTTTTATCGTTCCATTAACAGTGTGCTTTGATTGTTGTTCTCGAAGGTAAATGCTGGATATATATGTATACATTTTAATTTAATCCCAATATGTTTATAGATTTTTACTTTGTTTTACTACATTATTTAGTCTTAAAGTTACAGTATGATGACAAAAACAAGTGTACAAGTCTTTAATCCACATACATCTTTTCCATTTGATCATAGGATTGCTTTTAGAAGATAATCCCTCAATTCGTGCCATTACACTTGGTCATGGCCATATCCTAGTTGGGACAAAAAATGGAGAAATACTTGAAATCGATAAAAGTGGCCCCATGACTTTGCTGGTTCAGGTATTTCAATTGCTCCTTTTATAATATTCTGTCAGTCTATTTTATATTTTCACATGTGCAGTGAGCATTTTTATCTGTCAGGTTTTTGGTGTTAGAGGAAAAAAAAAACTGAAGAATGCAATATAATAATTATTCAGTACTACTTATAGTATGCAGTACCACTATCTTTCTCTAATGCATTTACATATAGTTTAATTTATATATTTTAGCACTTTAACATACCCATGTTAAAACAATAGCAACTATTTGTTGCCAATTCACTGTTTTCATTTTACTATCAGCAATATTGCTAATTGTGCAGATGTGCTACCTATAGCTGCTCAGGCTAACTCTTTAATGTAGTTTTTTGCTTATTTCATCTTCATTATTTTATCATAACTGAAATTAAATTGACTCTGCTTGGTTTAAAAAAAAACTCCTAATGAACATCTGAAATTATCCTCTATTGTTGGAAAGATGCTGTTTCGTGTAGTTAAAGTATGATTCAAAAATTCTAGGTTCAAAATGGCATCAACTGGGGTTTTTTAAATTCAGTTTTTTTTTTTTTTTTCCTGTATTAACATTTCGCTGAACAAGGTGCTGCAGTATCCAGAGATTGTGTCATTCTGGTGTAAGCAGTCCTCTACAGTCCATCCATCCATCCATTATCCAACCCGCTATATCCTAACTACAAGGTTACGGGGGTCTGTTGGAGCCACTCCCAGCCAACACAGGGTGCAAGGCTGGAAGCAAACCCCGGGCAGGGTGCCAGCCCACCGCAGCCCTCTACAGTCCATCATGTACTTAATAAACAAACCAAGTAAATTGAACAAAATGACACAAATGCCTCATGCACAAACATTACTCTAGGTACGAAAAAAAAATAGAGAATTATTCATGTTTGGCCAGAGTAACATTAGCATCAAGAGATGTGAGTCTGTCTTTCTTAAGATATTTTACACTGAAGAAGAAATTTGCAGATCCTTGTAGTAAAAAAGGGAGCTAATATTCAGACTGGAACATTTTTGGACCTCCTTTCTATTGTATATTCCAAGAAGAAGTACAGTATTTAAAAACTTCATGGGTCAATTGCATTTTTAAAGTTGTTATGAGCATAGTTAAAATAAAAAGACCAAGTGAAACAAAAAAAAAAAGACCTAGAGATTTTTGGTCAATGTATTAAATAATACAAATAATGTCTAAGGATAGATATTTGATATCGTCAGAAGTGACCAAAATGATCAAAGTTACATTTGGAAATTTGATCTTATGTCATATTTAATTTAGACCTAGGGTGGTGCAGTATTCCGGTACTGGAAAATAACCCAAATTTGAAACCAATTTGGTACCAGCTTTTCTGGATTTTTGGTACTGGAAGTAATCGTCCGCTTTCCTGCAAATCTTCACCTCCACAGTCACGCACCGTTGTAGATGTGGAAAAGCATTGGTTTTATAGACTGCACAAAATGAAGCCACCTGCTGCAACATTACAGCATTTGTTTAACATAAAACGTACTTCCTAAAATTAGAGCACAATTTTCTGTTAAATGTTTTAATGTTAACACAATGCAAATGATTTAGCTAGTTTGTGTTTTTTTTTCGATATTATTATATTATAGGCACTTTAAAAAATTTCTACTTAACTAAGAGGAGAAACCTTTCGGACAGTTATTCAGCAATCTGATTTTTTTCTTTAAGAGTTTTGATATTTTTTTTTGTATAGCAACGTGTTAGTGAATTTATGTCTTTTCATCAGAGTAAACAACTAACTAATGTTACGTAAGCTAATAAAAATTGAAATGTCTAAATATTACAGTAATAATGCAATCGTTAAACAGTTAAATACAGAAATTCAAGTAAACCCAGTATAATGATTACATATAGTAACACTTGCTTATCGGTCTTTTCTGTGCCCAGGGTCACATGGAAGGAGAAGTGTGGGGCCTGGCAGCACATCCTCTACTTCCAATATGTGCCACAGTGAGTGATGATAAAACTCTGCGTATCTGGGAGCTGTCATCTAATCACCGAATGGTCGCAGTGCGAAAACTTAAAAAAGGTTTGAGAAGTCGCTTCAAGTGTTTCTTATATTTATTAGGCTTTTAGCATGTACAGAATAGAAAACATTTCATTCTAGGTGTAGAATCATGTTAACATAGCCTCAAGCCCTTCACTACTGCTAAACAACATTTGACTGGATTCAGCTTGGTCTTTTGCATTATGGCATTTGCAGAAATTTAGTATACCATTTAGTGTACATAAGTTGTGGTACACGGGTGCCTTCTTTAATGCAGCTTCCTGAACAAAACAGGTTCTGGACCCCCAGACCCTCAATTAGATTATGTGGGTTTGAGAATGTTATGTTATGCTATGACTTCCAAAAAACTGAGAAAACACTAGTAATATTAACTGAAATATTAGTTAAAAATAGTCGTACTACCAAAAAAGTAAATGAATTAAAATCCACATTTATATAAATGGTTGTGAATCTGGTGAGTTTGGTAGTTACTGTTGTCAGGAGCACACAAAAGCAAATGCAGATAATAAGAGTAGGAATAACAGTGAAGTACTTAATGTTTCTTTTAATGAATTGTAATGCTTTAATTAGAAAATAAATTAACATTTTAAAATTGTACACCTTGGTAACTTTAAAGCAGCTGTAAAGTATGAATACATTAGCTAAATATAGGGAATCGTAATATTTTGATATTATACAGCAAAGATGTGCACACACTACCACTTGCAAATTTGGCAATGCCATTTATACCAACTTGTATTTGAGTTACACATTTTTCTTAATTGTCTACTTAGTTCAGACTTCAGTTTCTGAAAAGTGAACTTCACTACTGGAGATATTAGTAACTTTGCAATCCAAGGATAAAGTGATTTAATATTGTTAATATTGTACATAGTGAAAATAATTGTAGAATGCCCATGAGGCAGCTGGTGGCCAGTTAATCAAGGTCACCATGGTTGTGACTTTGTCTTTACAAAAAACTGTAGACCTTCTAGATGTTTAATTTCTACATGAATACTGTTGACTGGCGTTTTGTTTTCCCCTCTTCTGTTGTATTTAACTTTATTTATGTACTGACTCCTTCTCACCTATTGTGAAGATTGTAATGTGTGGGGATGTGATAACAATTCTGTGGTGAAGCGAGATTTGACTAAATTATGATTAGTCCTGGAGCATGCAGGTGAATGTGTGAGTGCGCACTAACTGCTCTGAGGTTGAGTGTGTTAGTCAAGTGCTTCATTCATACCTCAGAACGGGGGAGAACAGCACTTGCACTCAATTGTCGTTATATAAGTAGTCTGCATGGTAGTTGTAGGAGAAGAACAAAGAGAAAAGGTATCGAAAGCAGGAACTGACGTTAATGAATGAAAGAAAGAGGCAAGATTGAGGAAGAGGAGACTGTGTTACAGAATGGAAGCAGGCATTTGGGATGACAGCCCCTATAGATAGATAGATACTTTGTTAATCCCTAAGGGGAAATTCACATACTCCAGCAGCAGCATACTGATAAAAACAATATTAATTAAAGAGTGATAAAAATGCAGTGCACATTAAAAAATGCAAGGTGGAGAGTGCGAGGCAGGTGTAACAGTCTATAATCTTGTATAATTTTAACGTTTACCCCCACGGGTGGAATTGAAGAGTCGCATAGTGTGGGGTCTTCTCAGTTTGTCAGTGGAGCAGGACGGTGACAGCAGTCTGTCACTGAAGCTGCTCCTCTGTCTGGAGATGATACTGTTCAGTGGATTCTCCATGATTGACAGGAGCCTGCTCAGCGCCCGTCGCTCTGCCACGGATGTCAAACTGTCCAGCTCCGTGCCTACGATAGAGCCTGCCTTCCTCACCAGTTTGTCCAGGCATGAGGCGTCCTTCATCTTTATGCTGCCTCCCCAGCACATCACCACGTGGAAGAGGGCGCTCGCCACAACTGTCTTATAAAACATCTGCAGCATCTTATTGCAGATGTTGAAGGACACCAGCCTTCTAAGGAAGTATAGTCAGCTCTGTCCTCTCTTGCGCAGAGCATCAGTATTGGATATACAATATTATAGAAGTGTATGTACGGTACTTACAGGGCAGGCATTGCTCCTACTGAGCAATTTTGGAGAGCAGAGTGACTGACTGCTCCAGCAGGGCTCCTGCATAAGGCTGAGGAGTGGAAGCGGGAGTCTGGAACTGAAAGTCACCCCGAGCCGTGTTAAAGTTGACTACACCTGTTGGTGGATGTTTCGTCAGGCTGTTGAGATCCTGTAAAGCGTAAGCAGAGGAGACGTTAGTTTTTGGGAAGAAGGCACTGGGGCTCATGAATTTTGTAAAGGATTGATGCTGCCTGGGGTTTTAACCTCATTTTTATGGAATATATTTATTGGACATTTTAACCTCCACTTGGCACCTTGTTTTTATGGATTATTAAAAGTATTGAACTGCACTTTTGTAACGCTCTTGTTTTAAATAAAAGCACACTTTGCACCAACCCCTTGCTGACTGTGTATGTCAGCATTTGCCCGGCTCGTCCTTGGGTACATTATTGGCAGTTCCAGGCTTAAGAGGCTCCAGCGAGCAACTAGGGAGTGTGGAGGTGACCCACACCATCGCAGGTGAGATCTGGATGTTTATATATATTTTTGGTTATATCCCACATCTAATAGTGGCATGGATGTTCGATGATATTCATAAACTGATGCTTTTTGTTTTTTGATTGCAGTCGAACATCCTGCATCATAAGTTTCTGTAATCCAAATGGCAGTTAGTGGGCATTTAAAATGTTCTGGACTAATGGACAACTTGATTACTTTATATAAATTCCAAGTATTCATTGACCTTATCTTTATATTTATAGGTGGAAGATGCTGTTCCTTTTCCCCTGATGGGAAAGCCTTATCTGTAGGGTTGAATGACGGAAGTTTCCTTGTTGTGAATTCTGATACTTTAGAAGATATGGTGTCCTTTCATCACAGGAAAGAAAATATTTCTGATATCAGGTTTTCACCAGGTAATTGTTTGCACTGAGTATACTATCTGTGATTAATATAAAATAGTTAACAACATCCAAACCTCTATATTTGCTGATGTGTTGGTGGATATTGTTAGCATGTCAGCCAAGTTTTATTTTATGATTGCATTCGACTTTCTTTAAGGTCAGTGTTTTAAAGTAATCTCTTTAGTTGTATACAAGAAAACTTAAAAACCAAAATTCTGCAATGCAACTGCTTCAATATTACTACCTTGTGGGTAGTATGAGCTTTACCATATATCAGTGAGAAGGACTGAACTATCAACTATGTGGATTACAATTGTACTCCTTTTTTTCCATATGAAACTTTTCCATTGTAATTCCTTTTATAGTCATTTTCAAAATTTCTACATTGGGGTTCCTGGCTAGTAAATTGACTTTTTAAGTATCAAACAACATGTCTGCAGTGGGCATTCTTGGGCTCATAGCAAAATATTTTAACTAGCCTAAATAGTGGTAGTTCTGTTCTGTACTAGCATAGAAACAAACTATAAATGGCTCATATATTTTTTATTACATTCTTAAAATAACACAATAATACTACTATAAAAAATCTGTATACACTTTGAGAGGTACATGCATGACTTACTCTATTATCATGAGTTAAGTGGGACTTACCAAGTCTGTTATTAGGTTGGTCTACTCTCATACCTTAACACTAAAATTCCTGAAGCCTACAAAAAAACCCGTAATCCTGGGCCACCTAAAATTCCCTCGCACCTCCTCATCAGCATATTTGTTTTGCAAATGTGTCGATCAGCACAAGCAGCAAGCAGCCTGCTATCCCATCCACCCCCGACGGAGCTGAAGTTCTCCCAGCTCAAGTCTGTTTATTTGGTTGTGAGGTGCCTTGAATTGTATAGGGTAAATAATATATCACTATTTGGAACACGTATATTTCATTTGTGTCCAGTATCTACGACGATCTGTGTAAATGTAGGAGGACAGGAAATGCGAGGCAAGAAATGTTGAACACATAGCTAAAATGGACACTTTTTTCTTGTTCTACTAATAATTGGAAAAGTGCTGATGTGACGTGTATAATGTGTGAAGACTGAAGTCCAAATATCAATTATTTAATATGTCTCACAATATTCTATAAGAGTCTCTCTACTTACTATCACCAGTACTGACAAACATACATCATGACACAATTAAAAGTGCAACTCTTTTAGTTATGCCAGTTAACAACCAAACAAATTACACTGCTTTTACCACAGTTGCTTTTTCTTTTGAGAAGTGACCTCTTAGCCTTGATAAACCTTATGGGCAAGTAATATGGTTACTCCCCATACAAGTGTCTTAATTTTCAATGTATTATTTCAATTACTGTAGAAGCAAGAACAAAACATAGAAAATGATAAAGCAAAATGTTATTTATTGATGAATAATAATACCAAATAGAATAATAAATAATCATAAATAAGATTGATAGTCTGGATATAGTCTTTAGAAAAAGCTTACAGAGAATGTAAAGGATTGGACGTTGTCCTGGAGCAGCTTTTGATTTAGCAATCAATGTTATTCATGAGAAGCTTTCACTGACAATTAGATGAAATGGTTTCCTTTCCCCCAGTGGAGTTTGCATGTTCTCCCTGTGTCTGCGTGGGTTTCCTCCGGATGCTCCGGTTTCCTCCCACAGTCCAAAGGCATGCAGGTTAGGTGCATTGGCGATTCTAAATTGTCCCTAGTGTGTGCTTGGTGTGTGTGTGTGTGTGTGTGTGTGTGTGTGTGTGTGTGTGTGTGCGCGCCCTGCAGTGGGCAGACACCCTGCCTGGGGTTTGTTTCCTGCCTTGCGCCCTGTATTGGCTGGGATTGGCTCCAGCAGACCCCCGTGACCCTGTAGTTAGGATATAGCGGGTTGGATAATGGATGTATGGATGGATGGTTTCCTTTTCTGACTCCGCCTTTGCCCTCTTTTGATGTCCTTTTTTTGTCATCGCTGTTTCTTCTTCCTTTTTGGTCCCTCAGTATCTCCTAACTCCTTCCTTTCCCAAGCTGTAAACTAATTAGGTAATTCCTAGTGGGCATCCATCTGTTCGCAGGTTATAAAGTATCTCTTGGTCTTCTACTTCATTTACGCAGGTAATTGATTACGGGTACAAGTCAGAAAAAGAAGATAATTTGATGTCAGAAAATGCTTTGATATTAATTGTCCATTCATGTGTCCTGTATTTCACATCATCTTTGTTTGTTTGAGCAAAATAATAATGAAAATACAGGTATCTATTATTTAAAAAATTGCTGATTTAACAAACCAGTACACTTAATACAGTGCTGTCTATAAAAGGACCTCTAGATGGATTCCTTCCTTTGATGAAATCTATAAAGGTTGTCTCGCAACAACAACAACATTTATTTATATAGCACGTTTTCATACAAAAAAATGTAGCTCAAAGTGCTTTACAAAATGAAGAATAGAAAAATAGAAGACACAATAAAAAATAAACATCGCAACCTGTACCTCTCATCTGTCAGTGCCTTCCATGCCTTACTCAGGTGAAACTCGGGTAAACTCAGGTGATGATGGTTATGACAGACCAATATCCTTTGTAAGCCACTGGAAGTGTGAAAAGTTAAGAAGAAAAGCTATAAAAACTGGAAACAGAGTATCAGTGATGTCTGAAATCCTTGAGCTGTATAAAAAGTGCCATAAGTCAATCTTTCAGTGAGTTTACATGCACACACATAACCGGATTAAAGTGAATAACCCAGTTAAGGAAGAAACTTAGTCTATTAAAAATTCATGTTTACATCCACAAGTAATCCTTTGGAGTACTTCTTTGGCAAAATACTCCAAAATCTTTGAACTGCACAAAAAAAGAGTTAAACATCGATAGTTACCTTCAATCTGAAAAAAAGCATGACTCCTGTAATCATTTTCTTATGTTTTATAAATATGTTAAGTCAAATTGACACCTTATTTATAGGTTTCTGTTACTGGATTGCACTCAGCACAATCTTTTCTGCTTCGCTGTGCGATTGAGCCCTACAAGGTACCCAGTAGGGGTGTGCGATATTGGAAAAAAAAAATCTCGATATTTTCTGGGACTTTGACGATAACGATAATTCCAAGATAATGTATTATTTGAAATTATATTGAATTATATTTTTGTCATCTATAGCTTTACTTATCTTTTTGTATTTTTAAACGTCATAATAAATAAGATCAATTTAACCTAAACTGCATTTTATAGAGGAACCCCAAATTACTCACCAATCGCAATATGAAGCCTATGCTCAAAACAAGGTAGCCTCTTTCAGTTATTAATCCGTAGTGCACTGACAACGTTAGCCCCACTGTCTGTTGTCATGCAAACCATGCGGTCTTCTCGCAGTGACCATGATGCCAGCGCATCTTTCAGACCTTGCGCAATGATGTCGCCAGTGCGATCTTGTGGGAAGTAGGATGTTTGCAAACAGAAGCTTTGCAGTTGCCAGTTTTCTTCAATGAAATGCACCATCAGGGAAAGGTATGGCTCGGATGTTCGGCTTGACCATAAATCCGTCGTTGTGGCAAAATGTGAAACCTTTTGCAGTTTATGCGTCAGAGTTTGGCGACACGAATCATACAACTTAGGCAGAGCTGTTTGACTGAAATATTTTCAGCCAAGCAGTGTGTACCTTGGGTCTAAAGTATTCAAAAGTTGTTCAAAACCATCTCTCTCAACCATTTGAATTGGCAACATATCTTTTGCGATGTAATTGGTGACGGCGTTTGTTATGTCATGCCATCTGTTACTTTTCTTGTCGTAAGGCACTTTTTTGCAGAATGAGTCCGCTAAAGTTTGCTGAGTGTGTTTTTGTGCTTATACCTTGGTTACTTTAGACTTGTGCTGGACAGTTGGCTCCTTAAGCTTTTCGTATTCATCGTATTCTGTACGGTGGTTAGTTCGCAAATGGTGAAACAAGTTAGTTGTCGAACTGTCTTTAACGGCAACCGATTTACCACATAGTTTGCAGATTGCCGTCTTTTGAGCAACATCAGTCTTTTCAAAACCAAACCAATGCTATGCGAGCGAGAATGAACCACGTCTGGCAATTAACACTGACGATGTAGATGGCGAGGCTGTTTTATCATCTGGCGCTGTTTGTTCACTCATTTTGAGGCAGGGAGCGATGCTAACTTGCGGCTTTCTGGATGTGCACGGGTACGCAACTCGCTTTGCGCACGCGCAGTGGTCTATACTGTTGCATTAGTGAATGAACTCTGTTTCTTTTTTTTGCAAAGCGTGTTACATATTCGATAATTTAATCTCGCACATCGTTAAAACAGCAATTAAGATATAATCGTAAACGATATATATCGCACACGCCTAGTACCCAGTACATGTGCTTCTTGCCTATACCCAGTGCAGCTGGTATAATAATAATACAGGTATTTTAACTTCCATCCATCCATCCATTATCCAACACGCTATATCCTAACTACAGGGTCACGGGGGTCTGCTGGAGCCAATCCCAGCCAACACAGGGTGCAAGGCAGGAACCAATCCCGGGCAGGGTGCCAGCCCACCGCAGTTATTTTAACTTCAGTAAGATAATTACAGGTTACTCTGTACTTTACTACTTAACGTGCATTACTTTTAACATGTTGCCTTACTGCTCTCGAGATTGTGTTGTCGAGTTTAGCACCGTACATTCAGTTCATAAATATAAATGTATTGATTTCTGAAATTTTGAGACAGATTTCAACAAATGAGAAGTAATAATGCAATCACCTGGACATTTGCCTCTTGAAATTTATCTTGTAAACGCGTTTACCCATGACTGCTTAAAGCATGTGCGAAGCAAATATGTGCACAGGCTGACAGAGTGCAATGGACATAGCGCAGACTATATAATAGTTAACAGTAACCCGATTTCTGTGTTTACATGGCCACATAATCAGGTTATTCGTGGAGAAATCTACCTCTATTAACCAGGTTTCTCAGAAGCCAACAATCCAATTTCAGAATAAATGGTTTAGATTGCATTTTAGAAATCGGGTTTCTGTGAATAATGGGGTTATTGAAGTGTAAAGACACTGCTTAATGAACTATCTACAGGACCAAATACTTACAGTATCTGTTATCATAAATAAAAATTCTAAAAGTATTTGTAAGTTAAAGAACTGAAAAAAAGATTGGGTATACAGTTTCTGCTTATTTTTGAATATGTTTTGCAGTGTTTTATAATTAAGTTAATCTAATTGTTTTTTATTTTTAGATGCAGGGAAGTACCTGGCAGTGGCTTCTCATGATAACTTTGTTGATATCTACAATGTGCTAACTAGCAAAAGAGTTGGAATCTGCAAAGGAGCATCAAGTTATATCACTCATATAGACTGGGACACAAGGGGTAAAAAGGCTTTATAAAGTTTTATCACTCATTCCTTATTTTGCTTTTTTTCGCTTACATTTTATTATTCATATTTTAGTAAGTAGCTTTAACTGTCTTACTGCATGAATTACACATGGTAAGTGATTTCTGTTTACACTACTTGTACTTTTGTCCTTTAACTGTGTGTCTTCAGGTGTAGAATGAAGTTGGGCTGTTATTTTTAAAATATGTAATTTGGACATTATAATTACTTTGCCATCTGCACCTACATACATAATTTGTTTACACTACATATTTAAAGTATTAAATACAAAGACTGGTGTTTATTTGAGCAGAAGAACATTAAACTTTGCTAATAAAGTAATGCCTTAGCAGAGTGTTTTCCAGTTTAGCACTCCATGTGTGTGCAATATTGGCATTTAACAATAGGTGATGTTTACCGCTGTTATTGTTCATTTTTTAGAAGTTTTTACATTTGTAATTTTCATTTTTTTAAATAATTATAGTTCCAATGAGTGTATATGATTGTGTAGTTTTATGAAGTGTTATCTTTCTGTTATTACACAGGTAAACTGTTGCAAGTTAATTCTGGTGCCAAAGAGCAGTTATTCTTTGAGGCTCCCAGAGGAAAAAGACAAACAATTCGAGCATCTGAGGTAGGACAACAGTGCATTATTCTTTTCTTTCATGATATTTTGCTCTTCTATGTGCAATCTTAATAAGGGGTTGCTTTCTTCTTTCTTCATATCACTGCAATTTAGAATTTGGAAATTTTACAGACACTCCTTACTTAACGACCTTCCTGTTTAAGGACCGTGCAGACTTAGGATCAGCCATCTACAGTACATTATTGTATAAACCTTAATAAATATACAAAAAAATGTATAAATGGTGCAAAGGTGACATTGACTTGTTTAGGGTGGATGTCGACTTGCAGTGGCAGCTGTGCAAAGACAGCTCAGTAGCTGGTCTGCTGCACATTCCTGCCAGCCGCCTAGCTGTCCCTGCACATCTGCCGCTGCTGCCAGTGACAGCGATCTGCCGGCAACAGCAGCCACAGCATGCAGGAACAGAAGTCTGAAACCGCATCACCAGTGTAATCCATACTGCGTCAAGACAGCTCAGTAGATGGTTGACACAAACCCACTACCAGTACAGTATGCTTGAAATATCAGTAAGGGGCTGCAATTTGTTTATTGACCAATTCGCTTAAAGACCTAGTTGTAGGAATGGAACTCGGTCGTTAAGTGAGGAGTGAATGTATTTTAAAGCTTTACACTGTACCAGTTAGGGGTTAAAGCAAAATTTTCCGTTTGAGGGATTCTGAATATCCATTGAACACATAATTATTTTATTAGTGGTACTAATAACACCCCATTTAAAATTCAATATTTTGCCACCTGTTAGCTGAGACACTATTTTATAAGATGCTAAGATTTGCATTGGGTGTGATGAGGATGGATAGGATTAGAAATAAGTACATTAGAGGGTCAGCTCAAGGTGGACGGTTGGGAGACAAAGTAAGAGAGGTGAGATTGCATTGGTTTGGACATGTGGAGTGGAGAGATGCTAAGTATATTGGGAGAAGGATGCTAAGGATAGAGCTGCCAGGAAAGAGAAAAAGAGGAAGGCCTAAGATGAGGTTTATGGGTATGGAATTAGAGGACATGCAGGTGATGGGTGTAAGGGCTCATTTATACTTCACGCTCAGAACGCGTACGCGCCCGCATCATGGCTGTCACGCGTCCCCAGCGTTCATTTCATGCATCCTCTGAGCAGGTCCTCAGAAATTAACGCGACGCGGGCGCGAGTTGCAGTACCAGCAAAAAGTCGGGGGGCGCAGTGTGCTAAAAGTCGGAATGTGACGTCAGAGTCTCTGTTTACTATCTACATGTGACAGAAGCCTCTATGCAGATCCTACGGGGATCGATGTGCGTGCTTTGCTGTTTGGTGAATGGTTTGATGTGGTGAAGCAAAATGCTGACATACAGATGCATTCGTGGTGATTTTATATTCAAGCGTCGCATATTCCCGATTGTAATGACACGATGCATTTTAAAAGTCTCACATAACATCTTTGTGCCGTCTTTTTTTTTTTTTTTTTGCAACTTAACAACAGCAACATAATGTATATCGCTGTATTTGAGCCACTGAGAAAAAAATAAAGGACACGGTGAAAACGTGTATTTTGTGATTAAAGTGGAAATTTCGGCTTTAATCTCAAATTGCCTACTTTAACCTCGTAGTTTACTTTATCATTAAAGCAGACGGTTGTAAACGTCATCCCAGTTATTAATCGCTGCGAGCTTCTTGGACCTGACAGCTGCGGCAAGCAGCAATATATCACCACACAGAAAAATTAAATGTATGATGTTTCAACTCTCTGCACATTTAGAATCTTTAGATTTGTACTTGATATCACTTTCATGATTAAATGCATTAAAGTGTGTATGTTACATTTTACATATAATTTTGTTTAAATAATGAATACTGTTAATAATTACACACATGGGGGGAATAATTACACACATGGGGGTGACACGGCGGCGGTGCGATAGCACTGCTGTCTCGCAGGGAGTTATGTTGCTGGTATTTCCTGCTTGTATTCCACACTGTGCTCCGGTTTCCTTCCAAAGATATGCAGATTTGGGGATTTGGTGCCGCTAACATGACGCTAGTGTATTTGAGTGCTTGTATTCACCTTGCGATGAGCGGAGACCTTGTCCAGGGATTGTTTCTCAGTCGTGCCCAATGCTTGCTGGAATGGACACATCCCTGGATTTATGGATTTAATCAATAAACATCCTTTTCAGAGATATTGCGGTAAGGTGTTATCGGAATTTAATAGGTGTTTTAGGCAATTCACAACACAGAGAAGCCGAACATGTTCTCACCGTGATAATATCTCGCACTGCCACCTGGTGGATTCCTCCAGATTTACGTAAAGTACGCGCGCAAGTATAAGCACTACAACACTTGCGTAGCAGGAGCGTCCGCTGCAGCATGCGTCGCGTCACGTGAAGTATAACTCCGGCCTAATGGAGCAAGATGGAGAGGACAGGAAGAGATGGAAGCAGATGATCTGCTGTGGTAAACCATAATGGGAGAAGCCGAAAGAAGAAGAAGAAGCTGAGACACTACATTTGATGCTTCTCATGGAAAAAAAATATGACTAGGCTTATCCAAATGGCAATGTTTTATAAATTAGAAAGTGCTATGACAACTAAGTAGAGCCAAGATCGGAGGCACAGTGAGAAAATGCCTGCAGTTTCCACGTTAAATGCTAACTGACCATATTTATAATGGTCAGGATAGACTGATAAAATCTTTTTGGCAGGCTCTACCTACCTTCTATCCTATGACTTTGGGAATATGCAGTCTCTGTGTTCAGCTTTTGTTGTGTTTTTTGCCTGGGCTCCTGCAGGGGTGTGGGGTTTACAGCCCTTTCCCAAGTCCATGGTAGCTTTTTTTTTTTTATACTGTTGCCTGTAGAGAAACAACTAACTCAACTTGTTTGTACCAATTCTGAATTATACCAAGGACCTGAACGCTTAACGGAAACCTCCTTATGTTTTAAAGGTGCTGTTTTACCTAACGTTGAATGAAGGGCTGTGTTATAGTGCTCAACAAGACTATCTAGTGTTGATGGAGTAGGTGAAGACAGTAAAAGATCAGAAATGGATCCAGAAAGAACAGAGGGACAGATATTTTTAGGTTTCTGTAAGAAATTTGTCATTTACAGGTAAGAGGGGGGAGAGGTAATGAGACAGTGAAAAGTACTGCTTTATGCTCAGAGAGTCCCAAATCAGTGCTGTAAGTGTTGGCAACAGATAGTCCAGAAGTACAGATCAGGTCCAATATATGACCACCAGAGTGGGTGGGAAAATCAACATGTTGTGTTAAGTCAAAACAGTCCAGTAAGGATAAGAATTCATTTCTCAGTTTAGATGTGGGGATGCCAATATGGATGTTGAAATCACCAAGAAGGATGACTCTCTGGGAAAAGGAACTTAAGTGGGTTAATAGTTCAGTCAGATCAGATAAGAAGGATGCATTGTATTTTGGAGGACGATAAAGAACAATGAGTGGGACAGGACCTGATTCCATTATTAGTTTAAGAGCCAGACACTTGAAAGACAATGGACAATTAATTGGGGTTCTTTTGATGTGTAAATCCACTCTGACAATTACTGCAAGTCCACCGCCTTGTCTTGAGCTACGAGGCTCTGTGAGGAAAGTGTACCCAGGAGGTGACACCTCCGTGAGAGACGTAAATTCATTTGGTTTTTGCCAAGTCTCCGTTAAACACAGTATATCAAGTTTGGTGTCAATGATGAATTGTGACAGCACCAATGCTTTGCCATTAAGAGATCTCGAATTAAACAATACAATATTAGTTGATGAGACTTCTTTTTGCACAGAGCTGTGACCGGAGTTTATTTTCACATACTATAAATTTGGCACACTGACACTTCTATTTCCAGGTCCATGAGTAGGATGGTGTATTCCTGAGCAAATGCTGCCTGAGATCTTTTCATTCGCAGCCCGGCAGTGGCAGCAACCTGACCCACGATGTACATATTTTGGGCGCCGCAAAATACCGGTGTCTTTTAGGATATTCCAGTCAGACCATTTGCTCTGGACAAACTGTTTGATATGAAGGAGTTTTTCGCAAGAGTATTTTAGCATGATACTGAGCAATACTTATCTTATAGCCGTGGAGAAGCAGCACAGCACAGCGGAGCCGGTGGGACAGGTGGGTGAGGAAGCATAGATGAGCAGCGATAGCAAAGCAGCGGAAAGCACAGCAGGAGGAGGTAGCAGGATTTGGTGGTTCCAACATACAGCCACAAACAAGTAACGCTGGGTATTACAGGCGTGATCACCCCAGAGCCACAAGCCAGGTGGGTGTGAACATCAGATCAGTTCTTAGTCATAAAGCACAATAAAATGAATCGAGAGCAGACCAGCATAGCAAATATAATCAAGGAGACAGATCATCCCAGGCTCCTAGATCGCCAAGGTACAAAGAAATGTTCATAGGTCTCGTCCCATGATCCACAGATTCAGTTGTTCCCAGTCAAAGTAAAGTCCATAAAATCTGTAGAAATTAAACCAAATCCATACAATTCGAGTCAGCTGCATCCACGAACTATACGTACAATAAAGAAAATAAAACAAGCGTAAGAAAGTGCAGGATTAAGGTGAATTTTGCAAAAAGTGTTGTTAACAGGGAGGAGCGGCAACAGCATGCGTGCGCCAGCGTCCCCTCTTTGTATAATTTTGTTAAACTCTTCAAATATTATATGCATTGTGTTCGAAATATTCAGGTTTTCAATTATATGTTTTGAAGCATGTTAATTAGCAAATATTATAATTCTGCTTTGAATTTTTCTTGAAGGAACTTGCCTATAAAGTACAAGGTTATCAGATTCATCCTTTTCACTGACCCACCCTGTAATCCTGAGCAAATTACTTTATTCCACCAAATCTAAGAAATAAGTTACATCTGCAAGGCTTAAAAGTTCTTTTGGATAAAATTGTAGCCTAGGTTAATAAACTAGTTAGTCGTATTTAAAGAAAATATCACCATTCAGGTATATTCCTATTCCATGAGCCAGTTATTTATAATGTAGCTTGAATTTTACTTAAATTAATCTTCCTTGAATTGTTTTAACTCATTTTTTTTCCAATTTTCCATCCTAGCTATAGTAGCACTCTGTCATATTCTGTAAATGCACTACATGCTCTTTAAGATGCAGAACATTATCTTCTTTGTCATATCCCTGCTTAAATATGATGCACTATCAGCAATTCATTAAGCACTGCATTTCTTAGTTCATTCAGAACTGCAGTGTGTAGTACATTTCTATTAACATCTGTGGTATTAAGATTGATGAATTGAAAGAATCTGGTATTTCTGATGTAAACAGACCATTTGGCCATTTCCATATTCTGGTTTTGTTGCCCTTTTGAGGTGTGGCAGTGTTGATTCACCAGTGTTGATCCTTCATTACGGGACCCTCAGAAAATCACTTAACCTGTTCTACTGTAAAAAGTCTATGTAAAATATTGTACTAAGGTTATGCACTCCTGAAGCATAGGAAAGATGGTCTGCTGTATGCTGCATATTAAATACTAGCCATGTGTGCCCAACTACGTTGCGCGTGTTAAAGTTGTCTGTGAAGGGCTCCCTGTTTAAACGCGGCTGCCAGTCGTGAACTGGGCCCTTCGTCGCACAGCATTATGATATTTTATTAGGGAAACAAAATTACAAAAGAAAACCCTTGGATATTGATTTGATAGGAACGGCCTACTCGGAATCACTGTCTGAATCGTAATTATGTGGTGGTGTAGGAGCATTTCTGCTTCTGTCCGTTCACAATCCGTCTTGTTTTCACGACTCTATCGTTTTCTCTCACGATGTCTTCTCAACCTTTCTCCAATCTCGCAGGTTGCTTTGTGGCAATCCAAAGAGCAAGGCAATATACACGGAGCAATGGTTATAAAAGGGGGACACATAGGTATCAAGGCTCTTTAAAGCATAAATAGGGATCACTTCACTGACATGTGAGCAAGGCACGGTACAACTGTGAGACGCGTAGCACTCGCCACCTACAACGTAACAATAATAATTTCCGGAACGTGCTGTTACGTTGTCATTCATTTTACCCACTGTCTTTCTTTCATTCATATGTTACGTAGGCACGTACCTTTTATCTTCGGCAATCTCATTCTCTAAACAGGCTTCAGGAGCTAAGCAGCATAACACTGTCCACCACCCCTTTCGTTATTCCGGCACACTGTTGACATCCGTGAGTAACAACAACGTACTAAACTGGAAGGTGGTCTACGCATGTGTGGAATTCACAGACAAACAAAGATCAAAATCTAAATGAAGATCTCTTTAGTTAATTTAAAGCACAACAATTTGTTTAGTTTGAATGTCTGTGTTTTGAGGTGTGACTGGAGTACTACAGTCTTCAGTAGTATAAGCCTGGAGGAGATTCTTAATGCAATGCCTATGTTTTAGCTGTCTCTCTACTACCATCTAGTGCTTCTTCTTCTAATTCATTCGCGGACAAACAAAGATCAAGATCCAAATGAAGATTATATATAGAGATATAGTACTATTAGTTGTCATTAATAGCTTAGTGATCCAGCTTGGATGGACCCTGTCCCCAAACATGGCTAGGAGGCCAGTATAACAGATAGTCAAGAAGGGAGGTGTGAGATTCCCTATCCTCAGTTGCGCCCCCTAGTGTCCACACATATTCATTACATTTATCTCTGATCTTTGCCCTTTGATTGGCTTCTCTGACTAATGAGTTTTTCCTTGCAAATATCTGGGTTGATTTTTGGTTTAATTCTTTGTTGTGGCAGGAAGGCATTTTTAGGTCATTTGTGTCACACTTGAATCCCTTGCCATCTAAAACTGTGTTGTAATATGTCATCCTTAAAGAACAAAACTCGTGCATGATTTAGAGATGCCAGATTAGAAAATTAGAAATATGGGACACTCTTAAAATCTCTCTTTATATTACTATATATATAAATGTATACATGTCCCCTACACACCCAGACCAATATATTATATAAAAGTAGAGACATAAGTTAAAAACATAAAGAAAGGATTTTAATGGGTTATGAGGAAAACAAAAGTAAAATCGTTTGAAAATTATTTAATACAAGCTAAAAAAAATTCTGTAAAAGTGAAATCATTTGAAAATATTTATTTAATACAGACAACAGAGACATATTATTATTCTTTAATACAAGCAGTTAGAAATAAAGGGAGCAGTGGCAAGTAGTAACAACACACTTTGTTGACCCTGTATGTGGCAATGCTGATACAGAACTGCACAGCAGTGCGACTGGAGAGCAAAACGGTAAGAGTGTCGCTGTCCTCGGCCAACCATAGCAACTGAACAAGTTGCAAGCAGGCAGCAAACACGAGTTTCCTTGTTACATTTGGGTTATTTTCATCAAGAGAATCTGAGAAAAGAAAGTATAATTACTTATAAAGTTACAACTAAGTACCGTAAGAAGGTAGTAAAAATATATTTTTATTACGAAATTTGAAAATGAACTAAATACGGGACATTTGGGTGTCCCTGAAAGGTCAGTACGGGACAGGGGACAAAATAATTAAATATGGGACATGTCCCGTATATAAGGGACGTCTAGCATTCCTATGCATGACGATTAAAATCCTAAAGTAATGTTAATGAAACCATATTGAAAGGCGTTCTGAAGCAATGTATTGAATTTAAAATGCATGGGGACATTTGCTTCTGGCCCGGTAACCAATAATTATCTCTTAGTTAATCCATTTTAATTAATTCACTATTTCTCCTCTTATTCAAAGTATACTAGGCAGCATCTTCTCAATCCTCATCCTCTTATCAGAAGACGTGTATTTGTTTTAAATGTTCTTGAGATCTTACAAATATTTATCCTGCTGTTAAAGTCATCTAGTGTTAATTGTTAATTATTTTTTTGTTCCATCTTGTCTTGTTCATTTTCTAACTGCCAGTTAAAGCATGTGACACTTTGGATAAAAATATTTAATTCTGGTTGGGTGGAGCAGGCACTTTGAAGCCATGTATTGGTATTCCTGTTTTTAATTTATTATGATATATTGATTTAATTGTATCAGATGTGCTGTTCTGGGGCAAACAATTACTTTGATTTTTCATTTTGTATAAAATATGAGTGTTACAAATGTAAGTGGTTAACCTGCCACATTAAGTTGTGCAGTGACACTGATTCTTAGTTTTTAGCATGGTTGTTTTAGCTTTACAGGCTGAGTTTCTCATTATTCTTCACATCAGTGCAAGAACACAGATGGGAAGTGACCTGTGTCGCAGATGGCTGGGGGGCCGACCCAGCCGGGACACCTTGGAGGACCGGAGGAGGGCTTGCGCCTCCCTCAGACCATGTGGGGGCGACCACCCTGGTGTCTTTGGTGGCCACGGGTACAGGACTTTGAAGCTCAACCCTGTAGGGGCCAGTGGGCACCCCAATGCCTTGGGGACCTTGGACCTCAGCACTTCCGCCACACCCGGAAGTGCTGGGGGGAAGAAGAGCAGGGACACCCAGAGTGCTTCCGGGGATGCAGCCGGCACTTCCACCACACCGGGGCATGTCGGTGGAAGATTGCCGGGAAACACCTGGAACACATCCGGGTGATTATAAAAGGGGCCGCCTCCCTTCATTCAGGGCTAGAGTCGGGTGAAAGAGGATGAGGTCTGGAGGAGAGAGAAGGAGGCGGCCTGAAGAAGAGGCATAGTGTGGTGTTGGCCTGGACTTTGGGGGAGTCTGTGGGTTGTGTGGCACTTAAGACTTGTAAATATTAGTTGTAAATAAACGTGTGGTGGTGATTTGTAACATGTCTACCTGTCTGTGTCCGAGGCTTGTTCCATGCCTGTAATGGGCACTGCACAAACCAGTTACATTGGTTTAAAAAGTGAGAATAGTCTTTTGAAACACAAATTAAATATGGGACTAAGTGTTACAAAGCAAGGAATGAAATTGCTGAACTGAGTGGTGTAGAGACGTCTCTGCCCCCCAGTGATGACATTCCTTTAGATCAGTAGGCTAAGTTACTTGCTTCTCTGAGCAAGGCATGGCTGGAGCATAGTCATACGTAGGTCTGAATCTAGGAGCATAACACAGACATGTCCACTAACATCTGTCACCTGAATGCAAGCAAAGTTGAACTGTTCCATGAGCTACTTCTCTAGCTCATCTCAAAGGGTGATTGGACCCTCACTTCAGCAGACTTTTACCTTCACCCACTGGCACTAGTCTTGGAGATGTTCTTTCACCAGGGATGTCAAACTCCAGTCCTGGAGGGCCACAGTGGCTGCAGGTTTTCATTCTAACCCTTCTCTCAATTAGTGACCTGTTTTTGCTGCTAATTTACTTCATTTGAATTCATTTTATTTGACTTGCTTTTGAAGACTCAGACCCAATAATTGTTTCTTTTTCCTTAATTAGCAGCCAAACAATAACGAGATACAAAATGAACTGAAACTGAGACCATTGTACAGTATCTAAAAATGAAAAGGGTGGAGGTCTCAGGAATGCTGATCTGCTCAGGTCCCCTAAACATTTTAACAGCACTCTTAGAAAAGTAAAAAAAAAAAATCCACCGTTTTGAAAATGTCTGATATTACACAGTGAGAGCAGCGACAAGCCATGGAATTAAAGAACAGGTTTAATTAACGACAAGACTCTGTGCCTAATTAAGCAGCTTGTTGCAGTGAAATTGGTTGGAGTTTGAGGCCGTGACTTAGTTGCTCTTCTGTTGGCTCCCTCACTTCACATTTCATTTTATTTCTGTTTAAGGAAACAAATGAAGCAATTCAAAGGAATGATAAAGACATTCTGGGGAACAAATCTTAAAAAACAAGTCAATTAAAATTAATTCAATAGAAGTTAAATAGCAGCAAAAATAGGTCACTAATTAAGAAAAGGGTTAGAATGAAAACCTGCAGCCACTGCGGCCCTTCAGGACTGGAGTTTGACATCCCTGTTCTTGACAGTGCAGTTGTAAAAATAACAATATTACTTACAAAATATTTAAAAAACCCAAGTCCACCTTTCCTGTTCCAGTGCAGCTGCACCATGCCATGCTTCACCTCTCAAATGGATTACTGCAATTCACTTTTTAAACAGTTTTTCTGCACAAAATATCAACCAACTGCACCAAGGTAGTATTACTGCTGCAAAAGTTATAACTGGGAGAATCTCTCTTCTGACTGAACTACTGTACATTGGCTATATGTATGATATCAAAACTGTCATTTTAACTCTGAAAATAATCGATTTTAACATCACCATTTACTTATCATCTTTCCAGCTTGCCAGGTAACAGATCTTTTGACATATTCCAACACTCTTAGTGAACACTCATTTAGCTTTACAGCTCCTGCTCCCATGAACTCACCCTATACTGTATGTCTTCTTGTGAAGCTCTATCCACGGACTTATTCAAAATCTCACTTAACGATTCACATCTTCTTGCTTAAATTTAAATCGAATTAGCTGGAGCAGTATTATATTTCCTGTCTTTTGTGACAACTGGACTAATCCTAATTTTACTACTGGCATCTTTGATTGTTCAGCTAATCATTGATAGTATTATGTTGTTCTGTATTCATGTTTGCTTTAGGTCAGTAAGTATAACCCCTATTGTAAGCTCAGTATACTGCATTTACTGTTTATTTTTAAATGTAATAAAAACATTGTAAAATTGAACTATAATAAAGGTTGAAATACTGTATTAACCTGCAGTGGACTAAGCAAGAGCCTATTACCATACTATGTTTTCTATTCACTGCTCTCTATGCAATTATGTGTATTGTCTACCATCAAGATCTTACAATAACTCATTGTTCTCTAAAATAAAATACTGTTGCAAACTAAATAAATTAATGAATAAGTATGTCAATTACCAATACTATAGCTGCCGTTTTTACAGTGAGTGTCTTCTTAAACGTGTGTCATTTGTTTAGAATTTGCAAAATTTCATAGAGGAGATGTAGTTGTCCTTGACCTTTTTCCAATCTTTCAAATTGCAAAATTCTCTCCTAGGTAGAGAAGATAGAGTGGACTACTTGGACTTGTGTTTTAGGTCTGACATGTGAAGGAATTTGGCCAGCTCACAGTAATGTCACTGATGTTAATGCTGCATCTCTAACTAAAGACAGAAAGGTGTTGGCCACTGGCGATGACTTTGGCTTTCTAAAGCTTTTTTCGTATCCAGCAAAGGTAAGCAACATAAAAATGCATCACGAGAATTGTTTCCAAAGAATCCCAGAATGGTCCAAATAATTTAAACACAGAATATTTGCTCACCTTAGATTTTCCTTTACAAATCTGACTCAATTTCTGAAGTAAATTTTAATGTATAAGGTATAATGTTAAAGTAAATGTTAAGTAATGTGATACCAAGCCCACATCTTACCAAATTTCTCGTAACTCATTAAGTGACAGAATGGGTTGTAGTAATTTATCAACCACTGTTCTGCACTTTGTTTTTTTATAAAGTATAATTAAGCTAGTAAACGGCTACTGGTGTTTCCCCACAAACTCTAGAATTCCTAATTCTAGTTCCTACCCATGTCCCAATAATGCAGAGTTTGCTCTCTCTCCTGCAGTCTGCATGACTTTCCTATGTGCCAATGTTATACAAATTAGATGGCTCAACAATGTAATATTGGTCCCGGGGTAAGTGAATGTTGTCATTAATTCTGTTGAGTTTAAAGATCATAATACAATATGTAAAACACAATCCAATGAAAAATACAGTCAATAAATTATTTAGAACTGACAGTTAAGATACATTAAATTATAATCAACACGCCATTGGACCAATCCAATCTCTTTTTGCCTGAAATCAATTCCTAGTACTGTATTTAAATTAGTCTCCTGTAAAAATTCTATATTTGACCACAGAGGAACTGAGGTGTAAAAAAGACCTTTAACATTTCAGCTTGCAAACTTTAATGTATGATGAATAGTATATGACTTTTGTTTTACAGAATTCATCTTTCAGAATGAGAGATCAAAAATAGCTCTTGAAAATATTATGCTTTCAGCAGCGTTCTGCATTTCCTAATCCAAACCACCAAATGTACTTTAAGCAAAATCTCAAAATTAAAATGTAGACTTAAAATAAGATATATATATAGCATGCTGTATCTCTCTCTCTCTCTCTCTTCTTGAATTATATTTTTCAAAAATAAAATGCAAAATTCAGCACCGTTACTAATAGCATTCTGTACATTTATAACAAAATTCCTGTGTAAGAAATCTAGATGGATACTTTTAAATATGACAGTTTATAGTAACAAAATTTACATGAATCAAATTACATAATGGTAATGAATATTCTTAAAATTGATGTACCATTAAATTAGTAGGTAAAGTTTGTTGAAGTAATAATTTTACTTGCACTCACAATCCTTCTCAGTACTTTAAATTATTGTTAATTACAACAGGATTGGGTTTAAGAACTGGATTAGTCAGAGTAGAAGAATGGGTTCTGCAAAAATCATGATGAGCAGAGGGGACTGGGCGGTCTCATGGCCTGGAATCCCTGCAGATTTTATTTTTTTTCTCCGGCCGTCTGGAGTTTTTTTTGTTTTTTCTGTCCCCCCTGGCCATTGGACCTTACACTTATTCTATGTTAATTAATGTTGACTTATTTTATTTTCTTACTGTGTCTCTTATTTTTCTATTCTTCATTATGTAAAGCACTTTGAGCTACATTTTTTTGTATGAAAATGTGCTATATAAATAAATGTTGTTGTTGTTGTTGAGCAAGTTTTCATGTAGTGATGACTCTGGATTGACATTGGTGCAATTCAATTGGTCTGGTGCTTTTCAGATCATATTGAGGTTTAATTTAATAGAACATTTAAAGTGCTATATAAAATGGATCAAATAGTACTACATGAGCATATCTCATGAAGTTTTCATTTATTTATTACTTTGGATCCCCTGGATGTAGTAGCGATGGAGAGCATTAAAACAAAAGTGAGTGTCGTTTTGAACAATGTTGCATGTCTCCTCTCAGACACACTAACACTGAGTATTTTTCAGTCAACAAATTATTCGGAGAAAGTGTGTTAAGAAACGCTACTGGGGCTCCTTTATAACAACAGCAAAATACCTGCATAACACCTCACTGTGACTGTAACTGCCAAGTCAGAATTGTTTTTCTTTATTTTTTATTTTCTTCCTTTTTTGTCATTCTGGTTTGTGAACAGAGGATTGTGTGTGTGTGTGTGTGTGTGTGTGTTTGTTTGTGTTTATTTATTTATTTACCAGCGACTGGGAGCCCAATCAAATCGGGCTACAAATTCTACATTTGTGAAATCCATACTTTCCCTGCAAAGAATTATTTGTTTTTTTAAGTCTTTGAAATGATTTTGTTATCATGGAACTGATTTGTGCTTAAAATAGACCTTTTCGGCCGATGTAATGAAGAGATTCCTGTTTAAACGGGGCTGCGAGACGTGAACTCAGCTCTTCGGCGCACCTCATTTGATTTTTTCCGGCAAACAAATTTTTAAAACAAACCATATTTTACAACTCTAATCAGAGTCAGAGTAATAATTATGTTTATGTCTATCTATCTATCTATCTATCTATCTAGTCTTACTCTTTATTCACACAGAGGCTGGTCGATTAGGGACTGCTGCTATAATTTTGCACATGACAGCAGATCAGCTGTTACTAAGGAACACAGAAGCCTGCTTAAACATGTACTGGAACAAAATAATTAGCCATTTATCCCTCTAGAAACTAAATTTGACATCCCTTGAGTAAGTCTTCTAAAGTTAAAAAATAGTAATTGCCGTGCATTTTTGACTGTCCCTTTTTTAATCTTCACATGTTTCTTATAATCTTCAAGTGTTCTGACTCTAGATAGACATTTAAAAAATATATTGCTATTTCTGTGAAATATTTTTACTGTTACAGAGATATGAAACAGTATTTTAATAAAAGTGTACAAATGGAATTGAAGATTATCATCCGCTGAAAATGTGTCAGAACATCATACGGTAATAGGGGAAAATCAAGGTTTTTTTTATTTGATAAACAGTGCATTTAAAATAAATAATTTTAAAGCATATGAGATAGCAGCCGGCCACGTTATTTGTAATTAAAACTCAACATTTTTGGTCTTTTTTGACATCTGATTTACTGCTGTCAAATCTTTGCTGTCTATCTTGTGGTTTCAGAGGTAGTCATTGCATTTGAACTTGGGAGTCCATGAGAAATATACAGCAACTAGTCATTTATTTTGTGATAACTAATTTTATCAAAGTTATTGCTTTGTGAAATACAGTATAATCATCATCATTTGGCATATGTATCAGTCCTCCCAATGTGCCATCCTTCTGGAGGGTTCTTTCTCTTAATAAATTTGTGTCCTTTCAGCAATGCCTTGGTGCTGCATGCCACACACATTGCACAGTGGGGGCATTCTGTCCAATTCATTATCTCAGATCGACATACCACCCTTATCTATACCCATAATTCCAAAACATCGGTAATTTATGCCCTACGACTATTAAAACAATGCTCTTATCTGCCTTCTAGGCATAAAGGGTTGATAAATAAGATATACAGTACTCAACTTCTTTTAAAAATGTGTTTATCGCATAGGCAAAGACCAAGTAATCCATCACATCATATGCTATGGCTTGCGGTTATTATTTGATTATTTATATATAAATATTATCCTGTAAAATTTTCATTATGTTGAAACTTCATTTTTTTCAGTGTAATTTTAATCTATCCATGTTAATGCATAAAATCAGTAACTTCTGTAGTACTTTATTAGAATGCCAGTATAATTTGTAAGCATATACAGTAAACTGTTTATTTAAATGGGAATTATGCTAATTTATTTTCAACAGTTTCTAATTATTTTTATGATATTGCAGGGTCAATATGCAAAGTTTAAAAAATATGTTGGTCACAGTGCTCATGTCACCAATGTACGATGGTCCCAAGATGATTCCACCCTTCTGACTGTAGGAGGTGCCGATACTGCTCTAATGATCTGGACGAGAGAAACTAATGGCAATAGGGAGAACAAGCCAGTGGACAGTGAGGAGTCGGATTCAGACACAGACGAGGATGGAGGTAATTTTGAAACATGTTTAACAATTTTAGCAGGTATATGTTTCATTTTTGGACATGTAATATTAGTAAGTGGAATGAGTGGATAATTGGTATATTGAGGATATTTTATTGTTTGTGTAATATTTTCAAAATGCTCTGAAGTAATTTGCTACTTTGGTAGCTATAATCAGTGAATATGGATATCAAAACTGTTGTCTTTAAAAAAAACTTCCACAATATGCCAACATTTAGTTACATTAAATACATACAGTACATTAACTTAACACATATACCATAACCAGATGTTGGCAGAGTATTATTCTTTACTAGCTGTGCTACCCATCTAAGAGTGGCTGAAGTTTAAGTAATCAACGTAGACATCAGCATTATTTGTAATACACCTTGCAATGTATATATCTTTCTTATATAGTATGACATTTGGTATGAGATTCATAAAAGCAGTCTTAATGTTTGTGATGCACCATCTATTGGAATGACAAGTACAATGTCTTACTAAAAATGTTTGTGATGCATCATCTTTTGGAATATCAGAGACATTGCGACAGACGGACACACAGACACTTACCCTTTTATTATGGTGGGTAAGTTTTGGCAAATGACCTTATAAACTATAAATTGTCCACTTCTACCATTCGAAATCTATCATTGTAGTTTTTAGGTTTAGTTCATTTCTTATCATTAGGCATAAATTAATGGGCAACTTAAAGGAACAGTCACCCATTTTGTAATAACATAAAATCTATGAAAAAAAACAAATAGGTAGTTAAATTGAAATGTAGACTTAAACAGCATATTCCTTTCTTCCTGATGCTACCATGATGGGCTATGTCACCTAAGTATTCTAAATTGGATTAACTGGGTTTTATATTTAGTGGATGGATTTTTACATTTTTCTTTAGTGTAACAGTTTGATAGCACAATTATATGTGCTGTGGCCTTACAGCCTCAGAAATATTGATTTAATTCCCAGCTTGATCATTGCCTTTGTGGAGTTTGAACATTCACCCTGTGTCTGTATGTTTTTATTATGTATATATTTTTTTTTAAATCTGAGTGCACCAGTTTTCTTCTCACATGGCAAAAACATGAATGTTATGTTAATGTGTTATTCTATAATGCCCTTGCATTAGTGAATGTAGGCATGCAAATGATTGTCCCGTTCAGGACAGTGATGTCTTATCAATGGATGGCTCCTCATTTTGTATTCACATTGATACATTTTAAAGTGTTGGAGAATCAGCTATAAACAAAAGTTTACTTCGTTTAATATTACAGTATACATGTGGCCTATGATGAACAGTTGGAAAGCTAAAACTGAAATAACTGTACATGTAGTCTGTTGTAACATGGTTAATTGTTTATTCTTATGATATTTTTTAGTGAGACTATCATCGATAAGGGGCTATGAGGCATTACCGACCCAGCATTCTAGGTTCATATCACTTTGTCAACGTTTGTTTGTGTGAAATTTGCTCATTCCCACCATGTCTCCATGGGTTATTCTCCAGATGGTTTTCATCCAATATCCCAGAGAAGATGGTGTTAGGTAAACTGGCAATTCTAAATAGGCCTTGTGTACATAGGATGGCACCTTCCTTGCACTTCTAAGATAAGCTCTGGTCACCCTACCCACCCATCACCTTGAAATTGATTGGATTAAGAATACTGTTATATTATGCTACCATTTTCAATTAGGTATCATTCATTAAGAACATATAACATTAGCATACTAAATTAAAACAGCAGTTATTTAACAATTCTAATTACAATTGATAAAAAGTAGTTTGATTAAAAATAAAAAAAGAGTGCCCGCACAACCCCAAAGTGAATAATTATATTAGAAAATAAAAATAAAAAAAATAAAAATACAATAAAAATTAGGCAGACTTGGATCAAAATTTAATGTGTAATCATAACAAGTAAATAACCTTCCAGCAAAAAGGTAGCCATTACTTATATACAGTATCAAGTACAGTTTGACTATTATAATGTTTTGTATATTACATAATACCATTGAGTGTCTTTAAACAGATTCTTAAATTATTGGACAGATTAATTTAGTGCATGTAAAATTTTATATATTCAATTTCATCAGGATTGGATATTATGTAACATAACAGAAATATGAACATAGGCACATTTACAGTATGACAGCATCAATTGCTATTCTCCTTATTTGTCTAAACGAAGCTACGTTTTGAAAGTTCACTGCTTAATAACTTGCTCAAGTTTCAAATCACTTTCTGTGTGAAGAGATGCTTCTTTAAGTTTTAGCAAATATGCCCTTAGCCAGCTTCCACCTTTGTCCCTGTGTTCTTATTGGTAAAGTGATATTAAAGTTACTTTAGCTGCTATCCATGGTATTGCCCTTTTTTTTTTTTTTTATATTGCCCATAATTTTCAATACTTTGTTGTTACTTTTTAATCTCATCTTGTTTAAATTTGAAGATTGAACCCATTTAGACTTACTCATGGCTAATACCCAGCAGTCAATTTTACCATATAGCTTTTTTCATGATTTTCATTAGCATTACTTTGTCATTCTAGTAATATCTTGACCAAACTTTCCAGATGTTGCCTTAAAAAGTTTAACTTAATCCCGACTTGTACTTGCAAAATAGTGTGGTATAACCCCCAGTCTATTAATATTTTTATAGTTGTGGACAACTCCAGGTCTGCCAGAACTCATGACGCTTTCTCATACTGTTTATACTTTCCACCAGTTCTAGACCCCCAATGTGTATATATATATATATATATATATATATATATACTCAGCAAAAAAAGAAACGTCCCTTTTTCAGGACTGTGTATTTCAACAATAATGTTTTAAAAATCCAAATAACTTTACAGATCTTCATTGTAAATTGTTTAAACAATGTTTTCCATGCATGTTCAATTAACCATAATCAATTAATTAACATGCACCTGTCGAATGGTCGTTAAGACCTTAACAGCTTACAGAAAGTAGGTATTTAAGGTCACAGTTCTAAAAACGCAGGACACTAAAGAGACTTGTCTACCGACTGTGAAAAACACCCAAAGAAAGATGCCCAGGGTCCCTGCTCATCTGCGTGAACGTGCATTAGGCATGCTGCAGGGAGGCATGAGGACTGCTGATGTGGCTAGGGTAATAAATTGCCATGTCCACACTGTGAGACGCCTAAGACAGCACTACAGGGAGACAGGAAGGACAGCTGATCATCCTCGCAGTGGAAGACCACGTGTAACAACACCTGCACAGGATCGGTACATCCGAATATCACACCTGCGTGACAGGTACAGGATGGCCACAACAACTGCCCGAGTCACACCAGGAACACACAATCCCTCCATCAGTGCTCAGACTGTCCGCAATAGGCTGAGAGAGGCTGGACTGAGGGCTTGCAGGCCTGTTGTAAGGCAGGTCCTTACCAGACATCACCAGCAACAATGCCGCCTATGGGCACAAACCCACCTTCGCTGGACCAGACAGGAGTGGCAAAAAGTGCGTGAGTTTCTGCATGACAGCAATGTCCGTGTTCTGCCATGGCCAGCGAAGAGCCCAGATCTCAATCCCATTGAGCACGTCTGGGACCTGTTGGATCGCAGGGTGAGGGCTAGGGCCATTCCCCCCAGAAATGTCCAGGAACTTGCAGGTGC
>JANRMT010061414.1:22416949-22489641 GCA_026402145.1 Polypterus bichir lapradei
TTTTTTTTTTTTTTTTTTTTTTTTTTTTTTTTTTTTTTTTTTTAATACAGCATAATCGTTACAGAAAATGAGAAAAGTCTGTCAAATGAAAATGTTATAAACCTTACCATTGATGTCTCCTTTCTGTTGCTGGTCCTACTGGTTTATATTATGCACGAGAATGAAATTTTTCCTTGTTCATATGCTACTTGTTCAAACTACATTTTAAAGACAATCTAATGTTTGTAGTATATTCTTCTGCAGCAAACTATTTAATGAAACTAAGTGTCACGTATGAGCCCACTGTTCACTTGACTGGTTTTCACTTTGTAAATTGTATGCCTGAATGTGTTTATGCAATAATGGGAACCTCAACTTTTATATAGTTTTGGTTAATTTATTTCTGTTCTGTTTAACATAATTGTTGTTTATCTATATGTCAGCTGCAACTAGTTGGTGAGTGATGGAATTATGAATACCCTAAAAACATATAAGTTGTCCTTTAGGACTCCAGATACAAGAATATACCTGGGTTTGCTATAATAGGAAGGTAGATTTGTGTTTTTAAAGGTCTGGGACAGGGCTCTTCAATTAATTCTGAATCGGGGCAGATTGTTGAAATGCTACTAGTCAAGCAGCCACACTTTTCAAGAAACTAATAAAAATATAACTTTTCTTTTCAGTATTTTAGTTTCCTTTGTAATTTCAAATAGGTTAAATCATTAGAAATTACATAAGAGATTTTGTACTTACTGTCAGTCAGCATTTTTCATTTTCCTCATATTCATCTCAAAGTTCACCTTCTCATCTGTAAAATGACTTTCATGCAAACAATTCATTTATATCACAAATCTGTAAAGTATGTATCTCTTACCATATAGCATTCTATCAAGGCACATAACTCATTTACAGATTAGATTAGATGGATGCACACATACATTTCACTCTTTTTTTCCTTAACAGGCCACATCTTGATTACATTTGGTGCATCTATACTCTAATGAGAAAAATGATTTTTTAAACTAATAATTTTGAAGCCAGGCACATAAATTGCCTGTTAGCTCAATTTGCAGACAGTGATGCAGATGCTGGCCAGAGACGGATGTGTAATTACTTGTCTTAATAGCATTTATATGTGAGGATGCTGACTTGCATGCATATGCTGAGCTGAGCAATGTTACGATTAACAGCACACACCTTCTTGAGTGAGGTAATTTCTTCTAAATGATTTAGTTTATCTGCAACTTTCCAGGCATTGCAGGTCATCTGATTAATGAATGTAAGTGAGTTCCAGCAGAGTTTCATTTGTAAAAAATACCTCAACCAATGGCATTACCAGCTATTTTGCTTTTAGAGCATATTCTTCTGTATCATCCCCTATAATAAGGCACTTCACTACCCTCACCAAAGTGACGAGATTTGTAAAGCTATCAAAGTGTGAGCCATGATTAGTATTCAGCTCCTCTAAAAGACCGTCATCTCCACTGTGATTTGTGTCTGTAAAGTTAAGGTCGAAAAATGTCCCTGATGTGGAAGTGAACCACTTTTCCAGGAAATACATTAGCAGAAAGAGGGCTAAGATGAGAGATAGTTAAATCTGTACCTTATAATTTATGTGAAGTTGATTCAAGTGATAGAAAATAACTGTCAAGAAACAATCAAAATTGGGAAACTTGTTATTCTGCAATAGAGATTGTCAAGTGTCTTCTTTTTTCTGTTTACAAGTACGGGGAAAGACAAGAATTTTGTCCCTAAGCATTTCATGGCATATTCTTTGTTTTTCAATCAATGTATTGTGGGTGCAGGAGGTCGCTGTTGCCCCTTTAAACTCAACAGACAGACGCACAGGACACAGGTTAAAAGCACCAAGAAGATATTTCATTATTTTTCTTCTAGGAATAGTGCCTTCAAGCACCCCTGCCACAATAAACAGGTAATTTGGCAAACACAATTCTCAGTTATAATCACAATTCTCTCATCCACACTTCCCAAGTCCAGCTTGCTTGATGGGTTCACAGCAGTCCTTTATATAGTCCTTGACCCGGAAGTGCTTCTGTCCTTCCATGTCAGATGGAGAACTTGCTTTTTCTTCCGGGGGCTTCCGTCCCTGTGATTTTAGAGTACTTCAGGGCTATGTAGACAGTAAAAACTCCCAGGTCTCCTTGCAGCGTCTCCTGGTGGCACCCACGGTACTCAGCAGGACTGTTAAGCTGAACTCCAGATCCCATGGTGCCTTGCGGGAATCTGGGGCACCACTATGCTGCCGGGAAATCACCATCTAGCACCCTGGGGGAGGCAGTGTCCCAAAGTAGCTGCCTTCCCCAATCCTTACATTCTTTGGGCGTCCCAGCTGGATTGAGCTGCCGGCCGTCCATCACAGTATTCATGAATAAGCACATTGTTATATTCAGTTGATATCTGTCAATAAATGCCAAAGCAGACAGTTCTGTAAAAAAGAATTAGAATGCATAAAGTCAATAATTGCTGTGACAGAGCCTGTGGTCATGTTTAAATCAGTAATAAGTTTCACATACAGCACACTTTGATGTATATGGCAATGTAGTGAATTCAGATTTGAATCCATAAATGCCAGGCTAAAAGATGAGCCGTGTTCTCTGCCCATTATCACAGAAACACCATCTGTTACTAGTGTATTAGTCCAGAACAAATCCAACCCATTCTCTTTGAAGAGTGCTAAAATCTTTTAAAAATGATCTCACCGGTTATGTGTCCCCCAAACAAATTGGTCAAAGTAAATCCTCACAAAAGCATTGATGATCAAATAATCTAACCCTAGAAGCTTTAGGGCTGCTTCATTAACAGCGAAGAACATCATGTTCAACCTAAGTTTGCAAGACAGGCTCTAATTAATTGCTACCATCACAGACCAATTAATTTACTTGAAAAGATGCTGGTGTCTTTTAGAGATTATATGTATTTTTTATTTATTATGTGTTTTGTGATTATCCTACTACTAGTTTTATATAAACCCTTGTGGAGATTCAGCCCTGAACACAAACAGACAAACACCAGATGTCCATAAACACACACGTTTAATAGTTTCTTCAGAGTACACAGCACCTCACAATGTCCTTCTAGCAACCACTCCGTCCCTTTCTTTCTCCTTCTTCTACTCTTCTGTTGCCCTCACTCCTCCTCTGACAAGCTCTGTCTTCTTCCTCCCTACTCCGGCTCCTGGAATACTTCTTGCCAGCCCCTTATATAGGTCACCCAGGAGTGCTCCAGGTGCTAGTTGACCTACTTCCAGCAGCACTTCTGGGTGTGGTGGAAGAGCTGCTCTCATGGCGCCCACAGATCCCGACAGGGCAGCAGCAAACTCCCACTCCCATGAAGCCCTGCAGGAGTCCGAGGCACCGCTGCAACCCAGGGGGGCTGCCATCTAGCGTTCCGGGGGAGGTAACATTACAGCGTGGAGGCGTCCCAGCCATCCTCCACACCTGCGTACACAATTGTTATATTAAAATGAAAATCTACATTATTTAGACTCCTTTCTCCATGTCCAGAGACCTCTCAATCACAGTACAATACTTCCTATTTTACACTCTTCAGACTCAACCTTGATGTGTACATACCAGCTACTTTTCAAACATTCCATTTATTTTATGTTATGGCTCACAAATCATAAGAAGGAGAGTAAAACAGCAGTACCAAAGAGAGCCTCACAGGGGCTTATAACACACTCCTTAGTTACCATCGGCTGCCTGCTTTTCTAGCTTCTCCATTTCTTATCTCCACATTGCTTCCTTTTCTATAGTTTATCTGTCTTTCCTGTCTGCTTCTGCTCCTTTATATGTCTGTAAAACAGGAAAAATATTTAGGACAAGTAGAGGTCTGTGGAGGGTGCATTAAAGTGCTCCTCCTTTCAAATATTTGCCACATTCTACATTTAAATAATTACCCACTAAAATCCAATGTATTTTCAGCAGTATCCTATTTTTTTCTACCGTTTTATAGTGTTAACAGTAATTTTTTTTGTGTGTTTCACAGGCATTACTTAACATATTGCAATTGCAAATTCTGTCAAAAAACATGGTCCGCCTCTAGCAAATATTTTTCTAAAAGAGTGCTTGAGCGTGGTATGTCATAGGAAGTGTTCATTTCAGCATTCTGAAACTGCCAAACTACTGTTTTGCACCAAAACCATCCATATCTCATTATCCATAGGTGTTTTATATACAGAAGGCAGTGATAATGTACTCAAAACCACAGCTATGATTTTTCATTCCTTTTTTCTCTGATTTGCCATCATGAACTGATGATTTTGCAGACATTTCTCCTGGAAACTAATGTTTCATGAGTATCTACATTCAGGCATATTTGCAATTCAGGGATCATTTCCTATCATACCGCTTACCATCAAAACTGAAAAGTACTTGCCTCCTGTGAGTGTTACCCACCGTTATACCTAGACACCACATCATCCAGGACACCTTATGTCCCTAGTCAGCTCTCTATGGCCTTTGCCTGTTACTGGAGGGTCAAGCACCCTAGTATCTGCAGATTCAGCTGTGCAATAATGGTGTAATCTCTTTAAGGTTCCTCCCAGGACTCCATTGTCTCTCAGATACCATGAAACCCGTGGGGATTTCACATCCTGGGATACCAACCTTAAGTGTAGGGTTTACCAGCCCCATAATTGCATTGCCTTCCCATGCTGGCATGTATAGGACCTTCCTTTCATTCTAGAGTGAGTCTAACAGTTCAAAAGTGGCACATGGGAATCTCTGTTACCCTTTGCCACCCTGATTGTGTCACTTTTAGCGGTGTACCCCATTGAAATATGTAATAGGCTTCTATAAGATAACAATACATTCTTCTTAGCAAGTTGTATTGTGTCTGTGAGGATATCATTTCACCTGGTTTCCTTAGTTTAAAATGCATTTATTTCACATTTTATTATACAGAATAGTAAGCATTTCTAATGTCACTTTTATCATGTTGCAGTGTCCAAAACATCTCTCTTCTCTGGGCACCCATATTTTCTTTTGTTCATATTTTCTGTGGTGCATCTGTCTCATATCACCAATGAAATACTATTCTGCCTCTATATTATATTCCCACATGGACATTAAATCAATATTATTATTATTATTTACTTACTGACTTGGCAACAGCTAGATACATTGCAGTTCATTGCATTTTTATTTTTAGTTTGAGAGTACGGGCAGTTTAAGTGACTTTTTGTGGGTCACACTGTGTCAGAAATGTATGTAACTGGGAACCATTTAGTTTTACGTTTTTCACATTAGACAATACTCATACTGCATGCTTTTTACCTTCATGGGCAGCTGCAGCTCCTCCTTTTTAATTTGTGTAAGTTTTAGAATAAGTAAGTTATGAAATTTCTTCTGTTAATGTAAACATTAGTTTGATTGTATGTCATGCAGTGACTGATATTTCTGCTGATTTTTGAATTGGGAGTAGCTGTAGGTTTTTATTGTCCAAAGAGTCTGATTCTTTGCAATAATTGCTGTTAAATGATGGAAGCTGGACAGCATTTAGAACTTTTGGAAATGTTTATTTTAGACAAATTTTTTAATTTCACACAAACATTCTTTAATTTGAAGGGGATAAATTGAGTTCACATGTGAGTCAACATTTTGTTTCCGCTGCTGTATCCACAGGATATGACAGTGATGTTGCAAGAGAAAAATCAATTGATTACACAACCAAGATCTATGCAGTTAGCATCAGAGAGATGTCAGGTACAAAACCTCACCAACAACAGAAAGAAGTCTCAATGGAAGAAAGGTACACCCCTGATTTTTCATTTTTTCCATTTGTAATTATCTGGTTTCCGAGCATACCATTTTCTATGTTTTATTAACTGCTAACTGTACCATGCATTCTCATTTTTGTGTCTGTTCCATTAATGTCTTCTTCATCTAGGGATGTTTCAGTTCTTTTTTGCAGCAATGGCCAAACACAGGGATAAACTTCAGTTCTCCGGGTCTTTCTGATTTCCTTAAATAAGGAAGTTTTAAGAGGTCCTTTAACAATAAGGAAAGACACTTTTAGCAGATTCTTAGTATCTCACGGAAAGAACCTACAATAATTCTGCATGTGAAAGAGCTGCATAGTTTAAATATGTATCAAAGGTTAAAAATATTGGGAGGTTAACCTTTGGCAGTTTTGATTAATTTTTAAAAATTCTTTTTTAATTGTAATACAACTGGTTTTTTTTTTTAGTTACCTGGTACAACTCTCAAATAATCGTAACCTATGTAGCAGTGATTGAATTCTGTATTTTGCAAATACCATTTGATTTCTTTAGAACTGCAATAGACTTTATGGTTTTGGACTTTAAAAACATTTTAAAACTTTCCAGAATTTGATATCGTATAGAAAATATAAATTTATTCTCCTGTAATCTTGTATCACACTGGTCTTATTTTACTTCGGTTTCTACAAAGTCATGCATATTTATTATCAAGTATTATTAGCTTTTCCTGTAAGCCTCATATTTACTCTGTAGGTAAAAAAGATAAATAGATTAGCTCTCCTTCATTTAAGAGTTACATATTAATAGCTTTGGGTGAATATGACTGTTGCAGTTTAATTTAATGTGTAAAGAATTATTTGATTTATGCTTGACTTTTACCTGCAAAAGAGGAATGGAACCACATGCAGTGAAAAGAAATAAGATGAAAATACAATTGGAATTATAACACAACCAATTTAGTTACACTGGATAACTCTTGAAACTATATTACTTATACTCAGTTTGTATTCTACTTTTTTTACTTGTGGAGTTTTAGAGCCTGCCAGATTTAATACTAATAATACTATTGCATGTATTCTCAAAAATATGTTTTCAAATGGCAACAGAAAGTCCAGTATTTTATGTGTAGTTCACCATAAACACTTAGTGAATGATTTGCAAAGGGAATTCCAAAAAAAAAAACACATATCAAGCTGCAATAATGGTCCTTAATGAACAGAATGTATACTTCACTACATGAAGATCTGCACACTGAAATACATTTAAGCTGCTTTCTGGCTTTTATCAGCAGTTTACATCTTCTCTCATGGTAATTGAAGCTGGAATGCTTTCTCTGATTATTCACCTCTAGAATCAGTTCACATCTATTATTTAGCATTTTATGTGTCAAAGTATGAAGGTCTGATCATAACTGTGCTCAATGAAGGTTTTCAAAAATGATCAACATCCGCAATAAGTTTTTCAAGGTTGCGTTGCCCTTACTTTTTTCCAAATGGGATTAAATGGATATGAAACAGATGACACAGATTTGTGGTTGACTGCAACTAACGAAGCATGCCTGAGCATAATAGTTCATCATATTGATGAGGGATTTACAATGAAAAGCAAATACTTGCAAACAGCAGACTTTTCTCAACAATAGCAACAAATTTGCATGATTACAAATAACATAGCGAACACTGTTGCTGTTACTAATTGTACCAAACACCACAGCTTTGGTTGTATAAGCTGCATTAATATCGCAAGACATCTCTCTTTTATATAAAAAAATCCTTTGACGCGACAAGACTTTTTGGAGACAAGACTTTTTAGAAGAGAAATTTTTTCAAGTCCAGCGAGATGAGACTTTTGCCTTGAGATTTTTTCAAGTCACTCCCTCCTCTGAAACATTTTCAAACAAGACCACAGTCCTCTCAACTCTCATTCGTGTGAATGCTTTTGTCAGACACACTTCCTGCGCTCTCAGCTCTTATACATTTTAACGTTTTCCTCACTTTAAGTTCTCAATTAAAGAAGATGTATTATGTCCAAATCTTATTGAAGAATTTCATCACAAAGGGTTATCAACATAAAAAATGAGTACACTGGCAATCCTAGCACCAAGAAACAAAGAAATCAAACAAATTAATGCCAGAAATGTTGATCAGTTACACATCAAATTGGTTAAATGCATCCAAAAATGTCAAATGGTTACATGGCAAAGTGGTTTAATGCGTAACAATAGACTATGCTGAAACAGTTGGTGGTGATCATGCGGAAGATAAAAACAACAACTTACAATATCACGAAGAATATCTACAACCGTTAACACCATCTGGTCTTCCACCGCACAAATTACTGTAGGAAGAAGGATGTATCCAAGAAAGGTAATGTAGTACATCTTCCACAGATAACATTAGACAACAAAGGAGATCTGGATATGCCATTCGTATTAAAACATTAACAGTTTCTGGTTAGAATAGCTTTTGCAAAGACAATTAACAAATCACAGAGGCAAACATTCGAAAAAGTCGTTTTATTTAATAGAGAAAAAGAAACGAAATTCAATCATGGGCAGTTATATGTTGCATTGATGCATATGTAACAATTCCCATGAAAATAAAAAAACTGTTTAAATATTACATCCGCATCCACATAAACGAGCAGCAGAACTGCAAAGAGGCTAGTGCATAGCGCAGGCTAGGGGGTTGGCGAGTGAAGCGAGCAGGGGGCAAAGCCCCCTAATTTATGCTGAACCTAAACACTGTGCACAGCATGATGGCTTTGCTGTTGCAATATTGCCGTTATATGTAGTTGACAGTGCATTGCCTAATAACATACAATTACCATGTGAGCATGTGGCAAATTTAATAAATATTTAGACAGTGGTGCTCTTCTTTTGATTTGATTTGAAAATGTTTAATTTTTTTAGGGTTTGAAGATAAGCCAAACTTCTGGTGGAACTCTATGTATGATGATACAGTGACATGTCATCCAATATTTTCGGGGTTTGGGGTTGTATCGTGAAGATTTACAAAGAGGAGCCGGTACTCCTTGGCATGCTAACCACAGGTGTGGGATATGGTGAAAGGCAGATTGTTGTGATACAATGCTGGTAAAGTTGAAGAGCGGCGTGGTCCCAATGAAGATCCCTGAAGAGGTGCCAGTACTGTTATGATAACAAAAGGTGTAGGTATGGTGAAACTTAGATGCAGTTGTCTATGTATTAAAATGACAATGATTGTAGAAAGGTGGGGTTGTCAGGGATCAGTTGGTGCCACTCCATGTTGAAATTGGAAGAGATTCCTGACCACTTCACACGCTAGGTTTTCAACGAATCCAGCATTTAACAATTTCACATTAACATTTTTTTATATGATTCCCTAGAAAGCTGCTAAATGCTGGTTCTGCTGTTCTGTGGGTATACAGCATACAATATATGCAGTGAGCAACAGAAAATACATGTTTTGATTTAGTTCTGTTATTCGAAATTAATGATCGTAATTGCAATATCAAGGGCAGTAATTGTTAATTATGAATTTTATGATAATCTTGCACCCATATTAAATGTTAGCTCGTTACTGATGATTCAAGTAGTGTATTGATTATTTAGTGAGTATGAATGTAATGTAACAATACTTGCATAATGTACATCACATTTAAGCAATTTAAGCAGTTTCTATGTACTATATATCAGTAGTTTCTTATACTTGTTGAATGTTAAGGATACAGTAGCTCACCGCTGTGTATAATTTTGTGTGAGATCATATTTGATGGAAACCTTTTATGAAATAAGTAGCAAGAAATTAGTAACTTAATTAAGCACAAATATTCAGTGGAAAATTAATTTACATAGTTTTATCTTTTGTATAAGATGCTTGAGTTTATACAATATGGCCTTTGCATGCAAAAAAGGGAGTAACATGAACCAACAATCCATGTCCATTTAGATAAATAAATCATGTAATATTGCTTTATATTCTATAAGTGTGCATGTTATATGGCATATCACCAGTATAACCATTAAATATGTCATATCACCAGTATAACCATTAAAAGCTCCCCTTATCATCTAAATTCTCCTATACAAACTCTGAATGGCTTTTGTTATTGGTCCTGCACACAAGCATGCATACTTTTCATGTAACAAGAACTGTATTATTTCTATGTTTATCTTATAACATTATTATATTAGTCGTGGAAATTTCTGGTATTTAGTACTTTTCAGTCTCATCCTACTATTTTTAATCGTTTGAAATGTAAATCCTGCATTTGTGTAATTTGTATTGATAGCACACATCTTGTCTTTCTCAAAGAGTAAAGCAGAATGCTTTGGATACATTTAAATTGCAATTTTGTACTCTTTGACTCCTGGATTTTTGAAAAAAAAAAAATCCAAGTGACAAAAAAATTAAAAGAGCCATGCTTCATATGAAATGTAGTGTTATGCATAGTTACTGTTCATTTGCCAAAAAAAAAACAACAAATGTCATTATTAAATAAATGTATTTTATCTCATTACCTACATATTAATGTGAGAATATTTCATACAATTACTTTCTAATTAATAATTTAATCTAAAATGTTGTTGGCAGTAGTTGAAGTTACTGTTTTCCCTTTATAAATGCACACTGATAAATATTTAATAACAATCCTAGCAAAATACTGCTTTATCAATTAATTAGCATGATTATTTTCTGTGTTTATTGTATTCTGGTTTTCCCAAAATTCTCCTAACCCTAATTTGGATTAGTTTGTTTAAAAATTTAATGATTTTTATGACTTTCAAACTACCACCATATAAATTTATTAAACCAAACATTCATTTTCCATGTACCAGTCATAATGATGATTAAGTTAACTATACAGACACAGGTGTTTGTTGCTGATTTCGATGGAAAACAAATTAAGTGCTCCATATATAGGGTGGTCCAGATCTAATTAGGCAATTTTCATTACGCTATAACTTATTAAGTTTATTACATAGAAAATTACCTGGAAAATCCCAGACCATTGAGAAGTGTGCGAACTGACGACATAAAGAATCGTCTTCGCACCGAACTGGAATCGTCCGTGCATAAATCAAAGTCATCCAGACGATCTGGATCTGCATAATTAGATCTGGACTACCCTGTATGCATGAAAATATTTTATCTCTTTGAATAAAAGTTTACTTACATCTTTGATTTCAAAGTTGGATATATTTAATAAATTGAAAATATATCCAATCCAGCAGATGGATGTATGAGTTATAAGAACTTATCCCATTATGCAATGTAATGATAAAACTTTTATTATGTAGTAGAACCCTTTCTGCAAAAAGATTTCCAATGATATCTACTGTCACAAGTTCATAGGATTCTTTTAATGAATAAAACTAATGCAAGAAAAAGAAAAAGTGCCAAGAGACATACAAAACTATGCAGAACTATGCAGTCTATCTAGGGTTTATCTGTCTTATCTTGTATAATCTACAAAGTCCAAACATCACAAAATGAGAGGTTTTATGTTTGGAATGACAACAGGATTTAAGGCTGACTTCAAAGGTGAAGTCATGTATCATACAGTGCATCCGAAAAGTATTCACAGCGCATCACTTTTTCCACATTTTGTTATGTTACAGCCTTATTCCAAAATGGATTAAATTCATTTTTTCCTCAGAATTCTACGTACAACACCCCATAATGACAACGTGAAAAAAGTTTACTTGAGGTTTTTGCAAATTTATTAAAAATAAAAAAAACTGAGAAGTCACGTGTACATAAGTATTCACAGCCTTTGCTCAATACTTTGTCGATGCACCTTTGGCAGCAATTACAACCTCAAGTCTTTTTTAATATGATGCCACAAGCTTGGAACACCTATCCTTGGCCAGTTTCGCCCATTCCTCTTTGCAGCACCTCTCAAGCTCCATCAGGTTGGATGGGAAGCGTCGGTGCACAGCCATTTTAAGATCTCTTCAGAAATGTTCAGTCGGATTCAAGTCTGGGCTCTGGCTGGGCCACTCAAGGACATTCACAGAGTTGTCCTGAAGCCACTCCTTTGATATCTTGGCTGTGTGCTTAGGGTCGTTGTCCTGCTGAAAGATGAACCGTCGCCCCAGTCTGAGGTCAAGAGCGCTCTGGAGCAGGTTTTCATCCAGGATGTCTCTGTACATTGCTGCAGTCATCTTTCCCTTTATCCTGACTAGTCTCCCAGTTCCTGCCGCTGAAAAACATCCCCACAGCATGATGCTGCCACCACCATGCTTCACTGTAGGGATGGTATTGGCCTGGTGATGAGCGGTGCCTGGTTTCCTCCAAACGCAACGCCTGGCATTCACACCAAAGAGTTCAATCTTTGTCTCATCAGACCAGAGAATTTTGTTTCTCATGGTCTGAGAGTCCTTCAGGTGCCTTTTGGCAAACTCCAGGCGGGCTGCCATGTGCCTTTTACTAAGGAGTGGCTTCTGTCTGGCCACTCTACCATACAGGCCTGATTGGTGGATTGCTGCAGAGATGGTTGTCCTTCTGGAAGGTTCTCCTCTCTCCACAGAGGACCTCTGGAGCTCTGACAGAGTGACCACCGGGTTCTTGGTCACCTCACTGTCTAAGGCCCTTCTCCCCCGATCGCTCAGTTTAGATGGCCGGCCAGCTGTAGGAAGAGTCCTGGTGGTTTCGAACTTCTTCCACTTATGGATGACGGAGGCCAGTGTGCTCACTGGGACCTTCAAAGCAGCAGAAATTTTTCTGTAACCTTCCCCAGATTTGTGCCTCAAGACAATCCTGTCTCGGAGGTCTACAGACAATTCCTTTGACTTCAGGCTTGGTTTGTGCTCTGACATGAACTGTCAACTGTGGGACCTTATATAGACAGGTGTGTGCCTTTCCAAATCATGTCCAATCAACTGAATTTACCACAGGTGGACTCCAATTAAGCTGTAGAAACATCTCAAGGATGATCAGGGGAAACAGGATGCACCTGAGCTCAATTTTGAGCTTCATGGCAAAGGCTGTGAATACTTATGTACATGTGCTTTCTCAGTTTTTTTATTTTTAATAAATTTGCAAAAATCTCAAACCTTTTTCACGTTGTCATTATGGAGTGTTGTGTGTAGAATTCTGAGGAAAAAAATGAATTTAATCCATTTTGGAATAAGGCTGTAACATAACAAAATGTGGAAAAAGTGATGCGCTGTGAATGCTTTCTGGATGCACTGTAACATAATATCCCTTGAACAATCCCTTGAACAAATGATTTGAATGCCGTTCATATGAGATGAAATGTTTTCATGGGGCACCCCAAAAATGTAGTGAAACAAGCTAATTCAGAAAACGCAATATTCATTTGGTTGGCCAAAATGAAAGTGATAAACAAAGGTCATAAAAGCTAGAAGCAGACAAAAGTTAAAATCTCTAAAGCTTTGATGAGCCATTTCCTTTGAAAAACTAAGTGCAGTCACCGTGTGATACATGGCTCAGTCTTAAATAGATACCTGCCATGATGTCGCACACCATATTTGACCCACATACCCCTGAAAATAAGTGTTACCTTAGCACTTAAATGCCAATTTGCAGTAGTGACAATGTCACCTGTAAATGGCTACAAAATAGAAACACATCTAAAGTAAAAATGCCAAAAATAGATCTTGAAACCAACTACACAGATGTATGTATTTACTATGTTGCCTAACTCACTTTTCCAAACAATGCCACTTCATGAGCACTCATTGTTACTTATTGCTACCATTTTAATGTTCCCTCTCAGTCACTTCAATGCTCTGAAGAACTCTGGCAACTTTAAAGCCTAACCAAAGGTCATTTGTAGCCAAGCTTTAGAATCGCTTTATATGTTGCATTGGCATTACATTTGCTTCAGAACTTGAAACTTCAAAGAATCATGCAGTTACATTTCTGTTACATCTGTTCTGGACCTAGATATGCTAAGAAGTGGATTTGGAGAGATATAACCTTCAATTTGCCAATTCTAACATTTAAACATGCCCTCTAGCATTCTAGGACCATATTGCCCAATTTCATCATAAGTCACAGTTTTGTCTCTGTCTCTTTCTTTGTCGTTCTGTCTGTCTGCCCGTTTCTGCCTTTCTTCTGCTTTACTGAGCCCTTTCCCTAGAACACTGCGCAATCCATCCTGCATTGTTGTAAAGAGGTGCAGAAATACCACACCTAAAGATTTTGCAGAGCGCCTGAGTGTAAAGATTAGTACTTTTTTCTTTTTTCCAGGAGCATTTTGTGATTCCCTGCTAAGATGCTGTTAGTGAGAAATTTGCACATTCTCATTGTGTCTGCATGGGGTTCCCTCAGATGATTCAGTTATTTTTAAAGACATTTGATAAAATATTACAATTGATAAAAATTACAACTTGAATCATACAAGTTATTTCCATTATTGTTTGGGTTTTTTTCCCGGGTAACCCTGTTTTTTGTCACACATTTCCAAAGCAGTACAAGTGACATTAATTGGCTATCCTAAATTGGCCTTGTTGATATCTTTGTGTGTGGACCTTGCAACAACAGGGTTTTCATGCCTTGGGCTGATGGGGTAGGTTGTGTATCCCCCATTGCCACCCACCAAACCTGAATTGGATTAAGCAGGTTTGAGAATGAGAGTCATGTTATGGTATGCATTAAAACTGTGCTTTTCTATTTTTTTTAATGAACTATATACAATTTTAGATTCTAAAGGAAGATTACATGTTTTTTATATTAAAATAATCACTTTTCTAGCACTCTTCATAGAGAGATTTTTCAAATTTCTCCTTTTTTCCTTTCAGGACCAATGTTTTAACTAACTGTTTTTGTCTTGTTTCAGCAGTTCTGTCAGTGCAATCTGTTGTATTTTATATCTTCACAAGTTTTCCTTCACCTTTGCCTCTTTGTGTCCTATCATTGCAGTGAGCTGTAAAACAGGCAGAAATTAAAATCTGTGTCTTCAATTTGTAGTAGTGAAAACATTATTTACATTTAGAACTTTACCAAGATTTTCATGGTGAATATTATACATGTCAGGTGGTATTGTTTGATGTTGTTAACTGCCATCTCCTATAGAGTTATACAATATGTTGTTCATTTGGGACAATCCAAACTGATGTATTATATATGAATAATTGGTAGCCATCAATCAAGCCACAATAAGCAACATACAGTATATGTCTAAAAATTTAAGTGGAATAGAATGACTTTGTTATGAACATAAAGACTGCTTATACTTTACAATATTTAATTTGTTTACGCCTTTTTTACAGCTTACAGTCCCATTTCATCCAGGTTGGATGTGGACTTCTATAAATGTCTTTCAGCATTATCCCTTGTAGTGAAAAGTCAAGCAAAATTACCCTTTTTATTTGCTAACTAAAAAGATTACAATATGCAAGCTTTCGAGGCAACTCAGGCCCCTTCTGCATTATAGTTTTCTTTAACATTATAGAGGCCATTTAAAAATGCCACTCACATTTGCAGATCTACAAAATTAGCATTATGTACTGTAGCATTAAAACATTAGCAAATCACCAAAAAATAGTAAAAAATACAAGCTTTTTTTGAAATAACAGAAAGTAACATTTCTTTCTAATAGCACAAAATGTAATGTTGTTTGATGTTATAATTGCAAACATCAAAAGCACTGTAACAGTGCATGTTCCTCAACCTGACCTGACCTGCTGTTAGTGTATTTTAATACAGCAGTAAATCATATCAGCATTGGACTCTTACTCCTTGTAATGTGTAAGGTTTATGATTCTCTCTATCATTGTCACATAATCTGTGGCATCATGTTAGATCGTGCACTGGCTTCAGTTTTTTAGTAAAGAATGAGTAGGACTTCTGATTAGCATTCTCATTACTGAAGAATTATTTGAGCTTTAGCACAAAAATATAAAATGTATCTAATTAGAAATGTTAATTGGGCTTATTACTGATAATGGTGACAGGTACAGAATTACAAAGGATGCTGGAGTTTTGAAGGAATAATTGAATTCTAAAAAGTTGAGCTCTATCATTCTCCTTCAGATTACTTCATACTTCGTTTCTGTTATTACATTTTAAATTTTTGTATTTTGGCTGGCAGTCCTAAATAAAATTTAATTATAAGGTATTTTATGTCAGTCAGGCTGAGGTAAGCATTATTTGTGCTCTCTCAAACATTGTAATTCCTGATTGTAGCAACATGTTGGTTTACTGTGTAGACATGCAAGTAAGAATTTCACGCTACTCTGTTTAAGTGACAGCACTACAGTAGACATTTGAACAACTTTTTAATACGCACTACAGCACGCTTTAAAGAAACTGGTGAATACTAAATTTGCCTGTCTCTTTACTCTACACTTTGCAAAGTCGTGTCTCATACATACACAGTTATTGGTCACTTTATTAGATACATCTTCCTAAAAGAAAGTTGGACTTGTTTGCCCTCACAATGGCCTGAGTTCATCATCATCTTCATCAACTTCATGCACAAAATGCACAGCAGGGGTTCTAGTGTATATTGACTCAACTATTTATATACAGGTAGTCCTCAGGTTACGGACATCCGACCTATGACTTACGAACGAGGCCTCAGTAACTGCCGCTCTGTCATCTTCGGCCTGGGGATGCTGCAAGCAGTGACTGGAGGGGGTTGATTTTGCTGCTCGCGCAGTGTAGTGTCCTTCGGGCGGCTCCCGGTGGCAAGCAGTGACCCGTGGTCCATAGTCATCGGGGCCACAGGTATCTCTTGTGTGCAGGACAATGGTTCACTGCCCGCTCACTACGCCACCACAGCTACTGCTCCTGACTGGACGCAGGCTGAATGGAGCAAAGGGGTGCGTTTCACTTCCTGCCCACCACACACAGCTGGTAATGCTGCAAGCGGTGACCCGGTTGTGGCTGAACGGAGGCCATTGAGGTTGAACGGGGTGGCGGGGGTAGCATTGTAGTGTGCCTCAGATGGCTACCTGTTGAATTGGGGTTGGGCAATTCACTACCCGCCTTTGGCCGCACCGTGCTCGTTCTCGGTGGGCGGACGCTTCAGGCAGCATACTGTAGTGGAGGTGACTGTGTGGTGGGCGAGTGATGAACCCCCCCCTCGCCACCCCCAGTCATTCTCAATAGTAAACCTGCTTGTACTGTTACGCACATAGCAGGAAGTTGTTTCTTGTCAGTACATCAGACGTGTTGACGGGTGCCTTCCTGCTGTGATAGCATGTATAGCACTGTGCAGAATAGCTCATCTTAACCTTTTGTCTTCACCCTTCACCCTTCAAGAATGTCTCTGAAACACAAATCTGATGCAAGTGCTGGTGATACAGTAAAGAAGAGAAAAACCATCACCGTGGAAAATAAAGTAGAAATAATAAAAAGGTCAGAGAGGGATGAAACTCCATCATTCATTGGCAGAGCACTTGGTTACAGTCGGTCAACAATAGCATTTATTAAAATAATGTACCTGTTCTGACTTACATACAAATTCAACTTAAGAACAAACCTACAGTCCCTATCTCGTACGTAACCTGGGGACTGCCTATATATATATATATATATATATATATATATACATTTAAAAATCATTGCCACACTTAGTTGGAGGTCATATGCAGTATGCAAATCTTCAGGTACTCATGATGTCCTTCTAGAACTTTTGTTGAGCTTCATATTTAAAGTGGGATGCAAAAGTTTGGGCAACCTTGTTAATAGTCATTATTTTCCTGTATAAATCATTGGTTGTTACGATAAAAAATGTCAGTTAAATATATCATATAGGAGACACACACAGTGATATTTGAGAAGTGAAATGAAGTTTATTGGATTTACAGAAAGTGTGCAATAATTGTTCAAACAAAATCAGGCAGGTGCATAAATTTGGGCACCACAAAAAAGAAATAAAATCAATATTTAGTAGATCCGCCTTTTGCAGAAATTACAGCTTCTAAACGCTCCCTGTAGGTTCCAATGAGAGTCTGGATTGTGGTTGAAGGTATTTTGGACCATTCCTCTTTACAAAACATCTCTAGTTCATTCAGGTTTGATGGCTTCCGAGCATGGACAGCTCTCTTTAACTCACACCACAGATTTTCAATTATATTCAGGTCTGGGGACTGAGATGGCCATTCCAGAACGTTGTACTTGTTCCTCTGCATGAATGCCTTAGTGGATTTTGAGCAGTGTTTCGGGTCGTTGTCTTGTTGAAAGATCCAGCCCCGGAGCAGCTTCAGCTTTGTCACTGATTCCTGGACATTGGTCTCCAGAATCTGCTGATACTGAGTGGAATCCATGTGTCCCTCAACTTTGACAAGATTCCCAGTCCCTGCACTGGGCACACAGCCCCACAGCATGATGGAACCACCACCATATTTTACTGTAGGTAGCAGGTGTTTTTCTTGGAATGCTGTGTTCTTTTTCCTCCATGCATAACGCCCCTTGTTATGCCCAAATAACTCAATTTTAGTTTCATCAGTCCACAGCACCTTATTCCAAAATGAAGCTGGCTTGTCCAAATGTGCTTGAGCATACCTCAAGCGTCTCTGTTTGTGCTATGGGCGGAGAAAAGGCTTCCTCTGCATCACTCTCGCATACAGCATCTCCTTGTGTAAAGTGCGCCGAATGGTTGAACGATGCACAGTGACTCCATCTGCTGCAAGATGATGTTGTAGGTCTTTGGTGCTGGTCTGTGGGTTGACTCTGACTGTTCTCACCATTCGTTGCTTCTGTCTATCCGAAATCTTTCTTGGTCTGCCACTTCGAGCCTTAACTTGAACTGAGCCTGTGGTCTTCCATTTCCTCAATATGTTCCTAACTGTGGAAACAGACAGCTTAAATCTCTGGGACAGCTTTCTGTATCCTTCCCCTAAACCATGATGGTGAACAATCTTTGTCTTCAGGTCATTTGAGAGTTGTTTTGTGACCCCCATGTTGCTACTCTTCAGAGAAAATTAAAGGAGGAGGGAAACTTACAATTGACCCCCTTAAATACTTTCTCATTATAGGATTCACCTGTGTATGTAGGTCAGGGGTCACTGAGCTTACCAAGCCAATTTGAGTTCCAATAATTAGTTATAAAAGTTTTGGAATCAATAAAATGACAACGGTGCCCAAATTTATGCACCTGCCTGATTTTGTTTGAACAATTATTGCACACTTTCTGTAAATCCAATAAACTTCATTTCACTTCTCAAATATCACTGTGTGTGTTTCCTATATGATATATTTAACTGACATTTTTTATCGTAACAACCAACGATTTATACAGGAAAATAATGACTATTAACAAGGTTGCCCAAACTTTTGCATCCCACTGTACATCTGTGGTGAAATACATGAATCTCACAGCTCTGTCTAGGAAAACGGCGGTAGCTTCGTCTTGATGCGGGATTAATTTGCATTCCCTTTCTCGTATTTCTTTTAGCTAACAAATTTCTGCAAAACAGCCATCCAATGCTTCGTCTGTCATTTTTTAACATTGACACACACACACACACACACACACACACACACAACTTTCTCTCTCTTTTTTTAGGGCTCACTCTCGCTCTCTCCCCTAAACTTAGTACTAGCCCTCTTTAACCCATTTTTTTTTTTTACACTCTCATTTAATCCTCTTCCCCCTCGCTCCACTCCATCTTCCTTTATCCTCCCTCTCTATCCCTTTAAAAAAAAAAAAAAAAAAACCTAATCTCATTGGAGAACTAACGGCGTGTTCTACTTTGGTTGGTAGTAAAGAGCACCAATCACATTTCTCTCTGTTCCTGCTTTCCCCAAAGAAAAGAAAAAAAAATTGTGTCACTGAGGCTAACTTCTAAGTTTACTAATATGTCCAACTATTTCGGATAGATTTTGTTTTTAGTTTAGAGCCAGACACTGGAAAGACAATGGACATTCAATTAGGATTCTTTTGATGTTTAACTCAGACCTTAACAGTTACTGCAACCCCTCCAACTTGTTTTGAGCTGCAAGCCTGTGTGAAGTAAACTTATCCGGATGGTGTCACCTCCGTTAGAAACATAAATTTCTCTGGTTTTTGCCAAGTTTCTGCTAAGCACAGCATATCAAGGTTGGAGTCTGTAATGTATTCTGATAGCACCATTGCTTTGCAATTAAGAGATCTTGTGTTAAACAATGCAGTATTAGCTAATAAGGGTTGGCTGTGCACAGATCCATAACCAAAGTTTATTTTAGCATATTGCAAATTTGGTACACTGACACTCCTATTTCCAAAGCCAGGAGTAGGATGGCGTTTTCCTGAACAAATGCTGCCGGTGAACTTTCCATTCACAGCCAGACTTTGCCAACGACCTGATCCGCAATGTAAGTATTTCAGATGCAGCACAATACCAGTTTTTTTTAGGACATTCCAGTCTGACCATTTGCTCTGGACAAATTGTTTAATATGCAGGAGTTCATGATGAGAGTATTTCAGCATAATAGAAATTATCTATTATCCAACAGTAGTAGAGCATACTTAAGCAATTGTGACATTAGAGGGCGCTGTCACTCCTCAAACCCCACAGACAATGTAAAAGTACCAAAAATATTTTAATTTCTTCTTATATAAATTGCGCCTTCAAAGCACCTCCACCACCACAATACACAATCAATAATACAATTCAATAAATCAATCCTCCTTTCCTCCCAGAAGCTCTGTCACACTACCTCCCAACTCCGGCTCAGCTTGCTGGGTTCCCCATAGTCTTTTAAATAGTCCTTGACCCGGAAGTGCTTCTGTCTTTCTGTCTATGTGATTTAATAGCACTTCCGAGTCAGATGAAGACTTATATTTTTTCTTCAGCCCAGAAGTACTTCTGTTCTTCCATTCCTGTGACTTGGGATTCATTCCGGGCTTCAGGGAAAATCAAAATCCCTGTTTCTCCCTGCAGCGTCACACAATGGCACCCACGGCACCCAGCAGGGCTGTGAAGCCGAACTCCATCTCCCATTGTGCTCTGCGGGGGTCCGGGGCACCTCCATGCTGCAGGGAAGACGCCATCTAGCGTCCCGGATGTGTTGGCTGGGATGAGCTGCCGGCCGTCCATCACACAGGGCAGTACAGTGGAAAAGGTGAGATGGGTGAGGTGGGGTGGCACAAATAAGCTGCGAAAGCAACACAGCAAGAATCCAGTACAAGCTAAGATTGATGACACTGGAATAGTGATCCATTAAAAAAGTAGGGGTTATTAAAAGATGCACATGAAAATAATTACCAAAATTAAAAGTTCCAACATGTAACATTAGCACCGCCAGCCAGGTTGGTGTGAACATCAGTTCACTTCTTCAGTTGAAGAGTATAATAGAAGGCATTGACAACAATCCAGTATATCCAATATATTTAAGAAGACAGAACATTCCCAATTCCTAGATCTCCAAGTTGCAAAGAAAAATGTTCACAAATCAGGCAGCAGTGGACAATCAAAATAAAGTTTCATCTAGTTTTCATCAAAAGATTCATATTGGTTGCCCCTGAGGCTGCGATCTCAGTCAAGTCAAGGTCCATGAAAATAAATCAAAATTTCTTACAAAAAGTAATCAATTACATCCATGAACTATACAGTACATAAAGTAAGAGCAAGTGAAAGAAGTGCAAAAAGTGAAAGGTTTAACATGAATTTTAACAAAAAAAGTTGTTTTATATGGAGGAGTGCGCTGGTGTTCCCTCTGTGTCGATTAAATAGTAATAATAATAGTAGCCTTAGGTATGGTAACGTGGTACTAATATAACATTAATTGTCTGTAAGCAAAGTGTAAATATTTACTTATTGTAAAGTGATTAGAATTGAACATATTTTAAGTTTTACAATACAGGATGTCAGTCATTGTCACAGTATATCACATATAGCATCATTGTCCATTAAAATGTCTGATAGATCAGCTACATGCCATTATACCATTCTCACATAGCATATAGCTCTTTGCCTACCTGCTTTAAATAATACTGTCTGTAGATATTATACAGTCAGTGCATGAGAAGGGCAAATGTAACTAATAAAGTGACCATTTTTCTATTATTACAAAGGAAAATATTTTGCCCACATTCAAAATTTGACATTTTTTATTCAGATATGGATTGTCTCATTGGTCAGACTACATTTTCAAGTCTGCTTCTTATTTGCCCTCCCTTTAGAACCAGAACCCAAATATCATTGTCTTAGCCCTCAGCATTTTTAGTCATGATCTAGATTTTAAGCTTACTTTATTTTTTTTTTTTTTGCATTCATTTTTTATCCATAATTCATACACCCATGATCCTTCATACTGAATAAGGTACAAAGCATTTCCTTCTGTGACTTATAAGAAACTCTTAATGTGTGTATTGTATTTTAACTTGCTTTCCTTTGGAGGCAGGGAATTGTCAAGTAAGTACCTTCACATGAAACACTGGGTATGCATTTCTTAGTATTCCTTTCTACAGTAATCTTTTTAGAAAATAGCTTTACCTTATTTGTAGTACTTTTGAAGACTTACATACAGTTAATTAAAATACAGCCAACGTCCATTTACTACAATAATTGTGCATTGTTTTGGGTCTGCTCTCATTTGGCAGCTTCACATCATTTTGTTCAGTTGTCAATACGGAAATATTATTTTATAATTGAATTATTTCCAGTGCTGTCCAACTTGTGCACATGTTGTAGTTATTTTTGTCTTTATTATTTTAATTATCAAATCTAAATTTTGTGATACCAAATGAGAGGATGATGTTAACTGGATATGCATCTATTTTTGACACATGCTGTCTGTTTTAAAATATAAAATCTAAAATGTCTTAGAAAATGTAAAAGTATTAATGTATGGTTGTTAATTTTATTTAAAGTCTTGTTTGCTTTGTGTATACATTCTTTTTATATTAAGTGAAATACTACATTTAAAATATCTATCATAAAAGTTTGAGTGAATGCTAAACTCTGTTTTTTCTGATATTTTTATGAAGCATAATAAAACAATAAGCCATCTGTGATGTTCTATGATCTTGTGTTCCGTTTTTCTTTAGTATAATTAGTAAAGGAGTTAACTATACATTAATAGTAATATAAGTAATTTGCTTTGTCTATCATTAATACAGTGGCAAAGATTTTAAAACAAATAGTTATTATTTTAATATAAATAGCTGCACATAAAGTTAGAATGTGAAATTGTAGTACAAATATCATTATTTATCATTTAAGTAGTAAGATTTCTGAATCTGAATATGCAAATAAAAGTAAATTAGATTTTAAAATATGAATGACTTTGTATTATTTAAATAATGTTTTAGTTTGAAAATAGTTACATACTATGTTTTTTAAATGGATTACTTTTTTGTCACTTAGTTAACATTTTTTGTTTAAAAGTGTTTTCAGTGATTTAACCTTAAATGTGCAGTTCAACAAGCAGGTAGCCTCGTGACTTATTATTAGTATTTCACATTGTAGTACTATTTAAATAGATACATTACATCTTGAATTTGTGTATCCAATAATTTACCTTAAGAAATTTGAACATTTGTACCTGTAAGCTTTTCAACCAGCACATAATGTAAACTTAATTCAGTAGCTCTTTTAAATGTAATTATGTAATGATATTTTATACATACTGTATGATTGTAGTGAGTTATAAAATACTTTTGATATATGTATCCAACATTGTTTTTGTATTCGATTGATTATTATTGCATTACCTTTGAAAATTGTGCTTTGTGTGATACCACGGTTAAATAATATGAAGTATCTTTGTTTAGATGATACACTAAAAAACAATACAAGACATCAAGTGATTCCCATATCTTCTGAAAAATAATAAGTGACAATAAAAAATTGGCCTTTCCCTGATATTTAACAATATCACTTCAGGTTTTGGAACAGGCATGAAAAAATCATGATGCTACTTGCTCTTTCCAGGCAATATGGATTTCTAACAGCTTTGACAATTAACTATGCATCTTATTTTTCGAGTATTTTTAAAGCATTATTCCCAAGCTTTATGAGCTGTCAGCAGAATTTCTCCAGAAACAGAGGTAATAAATACATAACTGTTTACTGAATTCAAATCCTCATTGCCAAGACTTAATTTCTACCCTTTTCTCTAGATTGCTTGCAGCTTTATTTTGCATTTGATGAAAATAATTGATATTTTCAAAGTGCAAAAGTCTTTTTTTTTTTGGCTTTATGCTGGCTTTCATTGAAGGATTACTTGGCAGAGATAGATATTAAGCGTCTTCGCTGTTTTTGAAAGCATGCCTCTGCTTGGAATTCGTTTTTTGGACCAGGGAGCATTTCATTCTCTGATACTTCCTATGTCTTTCAGGTTACCTGCAACATTGCTAAGCTGTGTGTTGTGATGTGCTATGCTCTCTTTGATTGAGAACCTTACTTTTGAGCAAAGCTGGGGTCAAACATGAGCTTCTAATCCCATACCCAAGCCTGTTACCCTAAAGGATATTGTTTTTGAAGGAAATCTTTTATTGTCACATATACGTATTTAACTTACAAATTAATAATAAACTTCATTTTAAAAAACTGGCAAATATTGCATACCTCCTTCAATATTAATCCTAGCAAATAATAACCTCTTAAGTATAATATGTAAGGAAAGGACTACAGCATGGTATACAGATCTATAATCTTTTTTTGGCTACACTCACCTTGAAGCATTGACACGCTTCTTTCTTCCTATCCCGTAGGCGCTTTAGTACACAGTTTGCCAAGTGATGCCAGGGTATGAGACTTCAATTTGTAGACTGGTGCACTCTTTCTTTTTATAAATTCTTTTGCTAGCATGCTTGAAAAGCATGGTTTGTACTACACAAGAATGACAACAAATCTAAAGGTTGCTTGTGCATGACTTAAAGGAAATCTTCATTTTTTGACTTAACTACTAAATTTTCTACTTGGCTTTATTTGCTGCTTCAAAGAGGATCCAGGTAAATGTCTCACTCTTTGTGTGATGTATTTTAATGTCTGATTGCCTCGATATACCATATATATTTGTATTCAAACCTCAGATGCTTTTGTTCATTTGTTTTTTTGTTTTTTTGAATAATGAAAAAGTAATTGTTCATTCCACCTCACAAACTGACATCTTAATTCCGGAGGAGAAGGTCATTTGTGAACAATATGTGCAGTACGGTGTAATGAAATTACAGTAGGAAAACATGGAAAGCAGTTAAATCCTCGTTTAAAAGTTTACAAATGTTAGTCTGACACTTTTAGGCATGACTTAAAAATTAATACCTCGCACAAAAACCTGGAACCAGTTTACTACTTTAATATACATACAATATGCACATAGATTAAACAGTTGTGTTGTTTCATCATTATGGAAATCATTCTGAACTCTGTTCACAGTATTATTTGCTGCTGATAATGCAGTATTCACATAATTCATTGTTCTGGCATAAATCATACAGAGGGTAGGATGTTTTCTGCTATTGTAAAGCTGAAATGCTGTCAGGCTGGTAATAAAGTGGCCCAGTTTGCTTAAAAATGACTTGTACAACCAGTGTTAAGCTTCTTTCCATAGTCATTAGAGGTGACTGACAAACATCGATGATGGAATGCCACACCATAAAATCAGCTGTTTTGGTTGTGTGCCCTTCAGGAATGTTGCACCATCATTACTGTCAGTCTTCCAACTGAAGTAAGAAGGTGGTGTCACCGCTGACAAGAACTCATTGCCAGTTCAAGCAATTTAGACTGCTGGAGACCAGTCCTGATAAGCTCACCTATAGTCATAAATGGAGTTCCAATTTTGCAAGCGTTTGCCCATAGTCTATAAGATGTTAACGTAGATGCTGTAATGGCCTGTTGTATGACCCACTGGTTCTCCCATAGAGTTGATTTCTAACTTAGGTGCATATTGCGACAATTTTTATTGCATGTTTATATCCATATGGCCAGCATGTATCTAGGTGCCTCAGGCTGGCAATGTAGTTTTACATCAATTACTGGTTAAGCCTTCAGCCTTCAACAAACTCATTTAATATGTACTTTATATGTAATTTAGTATGACAGATGAACACATTGTTGAAACATTTTTCCTGAAGTCAACATGGTGATCTTCAAGTTCAGCCCTCTAGTGGTGGTCCTCAGTGTACTGAATATACAAACTTAATCATTCCTTTTACTTGACAAATTTTATCTACCACGCTAATTTTCATATAAATTTGAAACACGACCTCTGGGCAGAGCCACAGAGAGAATTTATGTAATTTTTTTCATATGTTATTATGTATTACTGTAAAATATCGTGTATATATATATATATTGTGATATGGATACTATATAGCGCCCGACCCGACACAGACTTGCACTGAGACACGTGTAAAAAACACAAATGGACTTTATTTTCTTCACCTGTAGGGGCACGTCTTCCCCGTGAACCCCACATGCAATACACAGTCCCAAAAGCACTTAACACAATCACTTTCTCTTCCTCCGTGGCATCACCACTCCTCCCAAGCAACCTTGTCCTCCTCCACCCGACTCTGGCCACTGAGTGGAAATGGTGGCTTGCCCCTTTCATAGCCCACCCGGAAGTGTTCCAGGTGCTTGACCACCTGGTCCCAATTGCACTTCCGGGTGGGGCTGAAGATTTGTCCAGCCGGGCTGTGGAATCCAGGCCGCACCCCCTAGCAGCCACCCCAACTCCCAACCAGGCTGTGGAGGACTCCATCTCCCATGGAGCCCTGTTGGAGGTTGGGGAATCACCGTAGGCCAGGGAGGCTATGTGTGTGTGTGTGTATGTGTATCTATACTAATAAAAGGCAAAGCCCTCACTGACTGACTGACTCACTCACTCACTCACTCATCACTAATTCTCCAACTTCCCGTGTAGGTAGAAGGCTGAAATTTGGCAGGCTCATTCCTTACAGCTTACTTACAAAAGTTGGGCAGGTTTCATTTCAAAATTCTACACGTAATGGTCATAACTGGAACCTATTTTTTCGTCCATATACTGTAATAGACTGCAGCTCGATGGCTGTGGGAGGCGGAGTTGCATCTCTCATCGTCACGCCTCCCACGTAATTGAGTGCCTGCCCATATAAGGTAAATATTCGCGGGTGAAGGACTGTGCTTAGCATATTCATAAGTAAAAAATATCTGAATCACAAACTGATGTTAATTATATTTTGTCCATGAATACTTATTAAATAATTCCAAATAGTCTGTCTGCTTCCTTTCATAGCTTTTCCGATGGTTGTGCTGCTTCCAGGCATGTATTTTCGTATTAAAGCATTTAACCAATCACATTTCAGCCATCATTTGTTGCCTGGCAGAGAGGCCTTCACAATCCGTTGTGCAGGCACTCTAACACAGAATAAATGTCGATTAACCTGTTGTTTCAACCAATCAGATTTTGAGTTGGTGTCAGTACGACCCCCTAGCAGGCGTACGGCGACGTCGCCGTATTCAGACCCATTGATTGGATAGAAGCCGCAGGTTTGACTTTCAGCATTAGCTTCGATGGCGATAGAAAGGGACTTTTTGATGGAACTGAGGCGCACGGATAATCCGTACGACAGAGTAATTGAACTGTTTTTGAGGAAAGAGAGGAGGATGGATTTTGTTTACAAATAATCCGAATTTTTGGTGAGTAAAATGTTGCGATTTTCCTAAATAATATTGCAAGTTTATGAGTTATTATTGATGTTTTTTATGTGTGTCGCGGCTGTGGCTGCAGTAGAAAGGAACTTGTTCACCCCTGGTTTGTCTATTCAATAAAGGCATTTATTGTGGCTACAGGAGTTATCTCTCTGCGATGCAGCGGCTCTTTATACTGTATTTCTGCATATTAAGATGGTTTTTATAACCATAAATTAGTTTTTGAGGGGCGGGTTGATTCAGATGGAGCAGTACTGAAGGCCTAGCTGTGAGATGCACTGTCCGCCAATGGACCAGATGATACGTAAATTTAATGAACATTACAACCCGAAAATAAACAAAACTGTAGAGAGGCCCATGATTAAATGAACGGTAATAAAGTAAGAGCGAAGCGACGGTGACTTATTGAGGCAGGCAGGTGAGAGCACAATAGCACGGGGCTCGATGTAGTGCGCGTTAAGTTGATCTAAAATACGTGCTTAGATTCGAAAAAATATATCTTTTCAAGTTCTATTTGGATATAATTAGGTTCTATTTAGTCGACAGAAATATCTTTGGTAGGAATGTAATTTGAATTTAAACTACTAAACGACTAAATAAAAATTACTTATATTTAAAATTTAAATAGAACTTGAACAGATACGATAGTTCATAATGCCCACGCAGTACTATGTGCACGTAAGAGCGGAAGTCATCCGTTTTAACAAGCAGCGTATTGCACTAATACGAAATAGCCTGCCCATTTAATTATTTAGGAATGGATAGATAAATTAAGATTTTGTACAAATAATGTTTTTCATTTTTCTTCCTCGATGGATTCTGGCACGCCCGGCAACAGCTGCTCGCACCCCAAAGGGTGTGTGTGTGTGTGTATATATATATATATATATATATATATATATATATATTATACATATCTACATATATTCACACATACATATATATATATATTATATGTGTGTGTATGTATGTGTGTAGATATGTGTATGTGTGTGTGTATATATATATATATATATATATGTGTGGATGGATGTGTGTGTATGTATATATATATATATAATGGGTGTGTGTGTATATTATGTACATATGTATGTATATGTGTGTGTGTGTGTGTGTGTGTATGTATATATATATATATTCATTACTTCTTTAACACACTACTTCTCCGCTGCGAAGTGCGAGTATTTTGCTAGTATATACTTTCTAATGGGATGAACGTCACATTTCAGTACAAAAATACCTCCGGCTTTGAATTGTAGTTCACAGACTTAACTGATTTTAACTGTATTGACTGTCTGTTGTTTTCAAAGTGGGCCTTAGTGAAAGGCACTGTAGTTTCAATATTAAGACTGTGTCCTTTTGTCTTTTGAGCTTTGAACTGGTTGTAAGAACATTACAGTAACAGTATGCTAGGAAAAAAGATTTTGAAGAGAACAGGCTATTCAGCTCAACCCAACTTGTCAAATGAATTGTGCAGAATGCAAAGCACGGAGTGTGCGAAAAAACTGCTACTTACCATCCCCATCAAAAAGAGTGATGAGAGGTGGGCGATAGTTCACACCTTAGTTCCAACAAATAAAGCCCAATTGAACGTAGATCGTGCAATAGGACAATGGTGTAAAACACACAAGCAGACAAATGACAGATAATTGAGAAAGCGACAATGTGAGGCTTTGCGGTTTTGAAAGGACTTAACGACAGCCATGCATATGAAAAAGTGAAGAATTAGAGGAGTGTGCCAGAGATGCTGAAAACTAATATGCTGGACTGATGAACTGTTTAAGGAAATGTTATTTCACTGTATTAATAAAAAAAGGAGTTTTTAACACAGTTATTGAATTGGGATTTCGGATTATACATAATAAAATACAAACAGTTTAGAAGTTTTGTGTTTTTTGTTTTTTTTTTTTTTTTGTAAAATCAGTTTACATTCATTTTCTTTTAGGGCCTTTAGAAGACCAGCTGTGACTAACTGGGTTATTTTAAGGAACTATATACTCCTGTTTTCCATATATTAGGAACTTAATCTTGTTGTTCATCTGAAGAAATAACCAGTAGTTAGATATTTCTCAAGCTTTGACTTGTGTAATTAATGTATGTTTGATGTGCTGTCCAGCTTCTACCTTAAAGGCTATACTAGCACAGAGCACACCGTTTACCTCAAAAAGGCACAAATCAACCTGCTGGACATCATGACTGAGCTTCTGTCCCTTTCAACTGGTGCTAGGTAGGACCATCCCCTTACTAGTCGTCTTTCTTTCGCTCATTTTTTTCTAGCAGAATCTTCTCTTTTTCACTAGTAAATCTTGTTTTTTCTGACAGTCTGAGCCTCTGCCATTCATTTTAAAAGGATTTTTTTTGCTCCTGTACACCAAAAGCAAAGGAAATTTATACAAACAAGTATAAATTCAATTTTATGAAATTGCATATTAACTGCTGTATTAATTTTCCCATTAAATGTTAAAATAATCTTTTATATTTTTTAAATGGTACAAGTAAGTACTGGAAAGTACTTTCTTATATAATACGCTACCGTGGCTGTTCGTTTGTCTGTCCAGGATTTTAAATCACCTGTAGCTCGCAAACCATTTGACCTATTGACCTGAAATTTGGTACACATATACTACGTGGTGCCTACTATCCGCTTTCGGGGTGATGACTGACCTCCAAGGTTATTCCTCTTTTTATTTTTATTTGATGTTATTGTAGAATCAACTCTCGGCAGTAAACATACGGCCTCCGTTCTTATCCCTCCCACCTTCGCCGTCACTTCCCCTACCTCTTCATATCTTAAATCATTCTTGAGGCAGATCGAAGACTTCAGTGCCAACTTAAGTGAAAAATTAAGGAAAATGTACTAAGTAACTGCAGCACAAACACTGACTTAATCAGTTTTAACGCAAAAAATATGCCAATGAAAGAAGAGAGGAAGCGGGCCGCTAGGGTGGAGAATAGAAGAGCTGCTCAGGAAGCAGCAAGCACATCAACCTCTGAGCAAACGAATGCTAAACATACAGAAAAAGAGGATGAAAACTAAGAATGCTCAAGTCAAGTGTATTCACTGCATATCATCGTGCAGCGCGCCATTACTGTTTTCCCAATATTTCAGGTATCTGGGTTGCAAACAACACAGTGCATATTGTATGTTCTGAACCGTGGAATTAACATGCTACAGTATGTTTTCCTACAAGCAGTTAACATGTTATTTATTTTCGAAAGTTTATGTGGTACCGTAGAAATTAAATTATGCAGAATGCTTGACAAATTATTATAAACTTTAAATCTGTCATTAAAGATTTAAAGTTTTTACAGATATTCTTCTGTAACCTTGTATGCATTTTTCATGTCCACTATATAGTTTAAAAGACAATTCCTTATTTAAAATTATGATAATGTATATGTTGGTAATGTTTTTTAAGGGTTGCACCAAAATGTAAGGATCATATTAATTTTAGGATTTAATAAAGATCAAATTGATAATGATTAGATTATAATTAATTATATGTACAGTACTTTATTGACTGCTCTACAAACTTCCCATCCCCATGAAAGCTTTTTTCACACTGTTCTGTGATTCAACACTGCTGCCAGGACAGTTCATTTTTGTCTTTGTCGCTGTCACTAGAGGCAGCTAATGACGACTGGGTCTGCTGTGGTGATGTCTGTATTCCATCGTCTTTAACTATGCCTGATATTAAATTGTCACAGACGATATAGTTGTCTTCATATGCATGTTGAAAGCTGCATGAATGTTATCTGCAAGGATTTCTTTCTTCATAAGAAAATAAATCACCATTCAGTGTTGAAATGACAAGTGTTTGTCTTCCCATTCTAAAAATGTAATGGAAGCATGTGTAAGACAATAGTTATAAGTACTAGTTAGAATAACGTACATTTCAATATTGACAGGAACTTGTTTGGCAATTCGAATAAGCTTAATTATTTTTGGAATGACACTGGTTCTGTTCCAGAGTTTATATAACATACAGAAAATGCACAAAGTGCTCGTGCTCCCTTAGACTTTTTTATATTTTTTTACTCTGTTGTACTATACCCTTTGAATGGATAAAATTGGAATTTTCTGGCACTTATCAGCAAAAAAATATATTAACATTAAAAGCTAATTTCTTAAGATCATTCTAAATAGCAAATCAAATAGAGAAAATGACGTAATTTAATTCAATTTTTGTAAAAGATGCCATCATCCAAAATTCTAGACATGAGTCACTGCAACTTTATGCATTAAAACACTGCAGCTTTCGCGTTAGTTGTCTTCTCAAAATTTCTTAACTCTTTCAGGGCTGATGTCGACTTTTGTCAAAAGGAGGAGTTAACCATGGTAATCAACTGTAAACTGAGCCAAGACCAACCGTTATGTTTTAGTTGGACTCTCGTTGCCTGAAGGAAAGTTAGATTCATTGGTCTGACTGAGATTTCCTGCGCTCGCGTGAGCAGCAAGGTGGAAACAATGGCAAAAATGGGACTGACATCTGGTGAGAGATCAAAGCAAATGCATAAAGCAAAATACTCAGCAGACAAAATTTTGCCTATTATCTCTGAACTGGACTATGACTTGTCGGACTCAGATTTTGATACAAGTGATCGAAAACGAATGTGACATTCCAGCTTCAGCTGATTGGTCCCCATCTAATTGTGGTACTGACAATGTTCACCAGGTAGGACTTCCACTTAGCAATGATAAGGTAGGAGAAGGTAGAAACCACACTGCAATGTACTGCGACCATGACTACTGCTGCTGCCGCCCCAGGCATACGAAGACAGCCTGGCAGCAAGCCTGCCACATATTCTTGGCAAACTGGCAGCCACAGCATACAACAACAGACAGTTTATGTTGATTTCTGTGTGAAACCATTGCTTTTCAGAAACTGTTTTTTGGAAAAAATATTCAGCCCTCAAAGAGTTAAGCTAGATGAGAAATGTTAGTGAATTACAATTGTCTAGTTCCTATGAAATAATAGTGTTTCTTGCTTGAATTGAAATTTGGTTGCCTCTATGGTTTTGGTCATTTTCCAGAAAGTTATTTTTTTCTGAAGTTTCATGTCTCTTGCTGACTCTATCAGACTTTCCTCTAGATTTTCTGTCCACTTTGCTGAACACAGTTTGCTTTACATCTTCACAAATCTTGTAGACTGAGACCCACAGAGGTATTCTTGTGTTACTTTGGTTCTGCCAACATCCAGACTTTATGACATGGAATGCTACTAATGATTTTTCAATACAGGTGCTGGTCATAAAATTAGAATATCATGACAAAGTTGATTTATTTCAGTAATTCCATTGAAAAAGTGAAACTTGTATATTAGATGCATTCATTACACACAGACTGATGTATTTCAAATGTTTATTTCTTTTAATTTTGATGATTATAACTGACAACTAATGAAAGACCCAAATTCAGTATCTCGGAAAATTAGAATATTGTGAAAAGGTTCAATATTGAAGACACCTGGTGCCACACTCTAATCAGCTAATTAACTCAAAAGCCTTTAAATGGTCTCTCAGTCTAGTTCTGTAGGCTACACAATCATGGGGAAGATGGCTGACTTGACAGTTGTCCAAAAGACGACCATTGACACCTTGCACAAGGAGGGCAAGACACAAAAGGTCATTGCTAAAGAGGCTGGCTGTTCACAGAGCTCTGTGTCCAAGCACATTAATAGAGAGGCGAAGGGAAGGACAAGATGTGGTAGAAAAAAGTGTACAAGCAAAAGGGATAACCGCACCCTGGAGAGGATTGTGAAACAAAACCCATTGAAAACTGTGGGGGAGATTCACAAAGAGTGGACTGAAGCTGGAGTCAGTGCTTCAAGAACCACCACGCACAGACGTATGCAAGACATGGGTTTCAGCTGTCGCATTCCTTGTGTCAAGCCACTCTTGAACAAGAGAAGACAGCGTCAGAAGCGTCTCAACTGGACTGCTGCTGAGTGGTCCAAAGTTATGTTCTCTGATGAAAGTAAATTTTGCATTTCCTTTGGAAATCAAGGTCCCAGAGTTTGAAGGAAGAGAGGAGACGTTGCTTGAGGTCCAGTGTAAAGTTTCCACAGTCAGTGATGGTTTGGGGTGCCATGTCATCTGCTGGTGTTGGTCCATTGTGTTTTCTGAGGTCCAAGGTCAACACAGCCGTCTACCAGGAAGTTTTAGAGCACTTCATGCTTCCTGCTGCTGACGAACTTTATGGAGATGCAGATTTCATTTTCCAACAGGACCTGGCACCTGCACAAAGTGCCAAAACTACCAGTACATGGTTTAAGGACCATGGTATCCCTGTTCTTGATTGGCCAGCAAACTCGCCTGACCTTAACCCCTTAGAAAATCTATGGGGTATTGTGAAGAGGAAGATGCAATACGCCATACCCAACAATTCAGAAGAGCTGAAGGCCACTATCAGAGCAACATGGGCTCTCATAACACCTGAGCAGTGCCACAGACTGATCGACTCCATGCCCCGCCGCATTGCTGCGGTAATCCAGGCCAAAGGAGCCCCAACTAAATATTGAGTGCTGTACATGTTCATACTTTTCATGTTCATACCTTTCAGTTGGTCAACATTTCTAAAAATCCTTTTTTTGCATTGGTCTTAAATGATATTCTAATTTTCCAAGATACTGAATTTGGGACTTTCATTAGTTGTCAGTTATAATCATCAGGATTAAAAGAAATAAACATTTGAAATACATCAGTCTGTGTGTAATGAATGAATCTAATATACAAGTTTCACTTTTTGAATAGAATTACTGAAATAAATCAACTTTGTCATGATATTCTAATTTTATGACCAGCACCTGTATATAGTATTTTATTGTAAAGAACTCAAAGGTCATTAAGCAACTGTGGGTGTAAAGGAAACAGTTCTAATAAAATATGTTTGCATCCAGATGTGTAAAATCTTAAACTATCTCAGGAGTGTCAAACGGAGATCTCAGTGGGCCATGATGGCTGCGCGTATTCATTACAGCCACTTTCTTAAGTAGTACCTAATCACTGTTGTTAATGAAACTGACTTCTTTAGTCTTAGTTAACTTATGACTCATTATTCATAATTGTTTCTTTTTTCCCTGACCAGCATCCAAACAATAATGAAATGCAAATGTCTATTTATCTATTCAGTGTGGCTCGTTTTTGCTAACATTCGCCAAGTGAGGTGTTCACAAGTGAGCAAGTGGACAACCTCCCAGAGGTAACAGGAACTACTAAGGAGGTACTGAGGAATTTGGAAATTGTAGAGAGAGAAATGCTGCTCAGATTAAATAAGCTGAAATCAAACAAATCACCAGGACGAGATCATTTTTGCCCTCGTGTTCTTAAGGAGGCTAGAGAATACATATATAAACCCTTGACACATGTTTTTAGGAAGTTACTGTGCACTGGAAAGATTCCAAAGGACTGGAAAATGGCAAATATCATCCCATTATATAAAAAGGGTGACAGGGCAGATCCAAGCAACTATAAACCAGTAAGCTTAACATGCATTACAGGAAAATTAATGGAAGGAATTATTAAGGATAAGATTGAGCAACACCTGGCAAGGACAGGAGTTATTCTGAACAGTCAGCATGGGCTCAGAAGAGGGAGGTCATGTTTTACTAACATGCTGGAATTCAATGAGGAGGCAACAAAAGGATACGATCAAAGTGGAGCTTATGATATTATTTATCTTGACTTTCAGAAAGCATTTGATAAGGTGCCACATGAGAGGTTGGGCATCAAATTAAATGAAGTGGGAGTTCAGGGTGATGTTTTTAGATGGGTGCAGAATTGGCTCAGATACAGGAAGTAGGGGGTGATGGTACGAGGAACCTCATCAGAACTGGCCGATGTTAAGACCACACAGGGGTCAATGCTAGGGCCGCTGCTATTTTTAATATATATAAATAATTTAGATAGGAATAGAAGTAACAAGCTGGTTAAGTTTGCAGGTGATAGGTGGATTAGCAAATAATTTGGAATCCGTTATATCATTACAGAAGGACTTGGATAGCAGACAGGTTTGGGCAGATTTGTGGCAGATTAAATTTTAATGTCAGTAAATGTAAAGTATTACACATAGGAAGTAAAAATATTAGGTTTGAATACACAAAGGGCAGTCAGAAAATCGAGAGTACACCTTATGAGAAGGATTTAGGAGTCATAATGGACTCTAAGCCATCGATTTGCAGACAGTGTTCAGAAGCCATTGAGAAGGCAAACAGAATGTCAGGTTATATAGCACAACGTGTGGAGTACAAGTCACAGGAGGTTCTTTTTAACCTTTATAATGCACTGGTGAGGCCTCATCTGGAGTACTGTGTGCAGTTTTGGTCTCCAGGCTACAAAAAGGACATAGCAGCGGTAGAAAAGGTCCAGAGAAGAGCGACTAGGCTGGCACCAGGGCTACAGGGGTTGAATTATGAGGAAAGATTAAAAGAGCTGAGCCTTTACAGTTTATGCAAAAGAAGATTAAGATGTGACATTATTGAAATGTTTAAAATTATGAAGGGAATTAGTACAGTAGATCGAGACTTGTATTTTAAAATGAGTTCATCAAGAACACAGGGACACAGTTGGAAACTTGTTCAGGTTAAATTTCGCACAAACATTAGGAAGTTTTTCTTTACACAAAGAACGATAGACACTTGGAATAAGCTACCAAGTAGTGTGGTAGACAGTAAGACTTTAGGGACTTTCAAAACTCGATCTGATATTTTTTTGGAAGAAATAAGTGGATAAGACTAGTGAGCTTTGTTGGGCTGAATGGCCTGTTCTCGTCTAGATTGTTCTAATGTTCTTAAGTCAAAATGCAGCCCTGTGGTGGAGACTGATGGCCAGATATGCTTCACTGACCACATTACAACTGTCTCTTGTTCTTGCAGATTCATTCTGTAAAACATCTGAAAGATCAGACCATATCTAACAGAGTACGCGGCCCAACTCATCGTCTAGGCTTTGGTCTTTTCATGTCTGGACTACAGAAACTCTCCACTAGAAGAAGCCAAGTTGCTGTAGATAACTGAAAATGCATCAGCATTAGTGGTGAGCGAGCACCAAAGTGTTCGGGTGTTCGGTCCGAACACATCGCGATGTTCGTGTGCCCTACCGAGCACCCGAGTATAATGTAAGTCAATGGGAGACAACCAGGCACCCCCTGCTCTGAAGAGGGGAGGGTGCCTGGTCCATTGAAAAAGGTCCGAACGTGACAGAAACACGACCCAAATGGACCGGGAACAGCATGGGGATGATGTCTGGATGCATCTTGGACTCCCAAGTCGCTGCTGGGAACCAGTTTGTCCGAGTTGTATGCCACTTTTACAGACTGACAAAAACACGCCCAAAACCCCCCAAAAAATCAATTTTACAGGAAAAATGACGCTCTAAAACATTATATGCTAGTGCCTGCAGGTGAGCTGAAGCTCTAAAACATTGTCAGGCAACCGGTGCGTGGAATTTTCTAGGGACGCCGCAAAAACTTTTGTAAAATATTTAAAATTGCTAGTGTTTTTGAACTTTTGGTTGATTAAAAAGATAATGTTTAAAAAAAAAAATTTATGTTGGAAAAATGGAACGTAACGGAACACTTACTGAAATGAAGTCTAAAACGCGAGAGACTTCAAATAATCGACAAGGAAATGCGCGTCTGTCTTTCGAAAATTGATCCTTGCATCAATCTCATATGTACTGAAAAACAATCTCAACGTTCACATTAATGAAATTTAAGATTTATCCTTTGATTCCTTTATTAATAAAATGTCTTTCAAACTTGTAAAAGTAACTGTTTTTATTGGCGATTGTCCATAGATTGTGCTGTCACGACTTTATTTATGGGTAGTCCCTCAGGTGCGCCGCGAAAGAAAATTTTTGGACTTAGTGCGCCGCAACTTGAAAAAGGTTGCCTTTCACTCCTCTAAAACATGATATGGGAGTGCCTGCAGGTGAGTTGACGCTCTAAAACATTATATGCGAGTGCATGCTGTTTAGCACCCGATGACGTGTTCCGGCCAGCCAATCACTGTAATGCCAGCACCTGACATGGCTACTGGCATTACAGTGAGGGCAGTACTTACCTGCCCCTTGATTGGCTGTCTCCAACCCGCGAAACGTGCGGGGCGGAGACTCGAGCATGGCACACGAGCACATGTGGTGCTCGTTCGAGTAGCACCATGCTCTGAGCATAGCGATGCTTGAGCCGAACACATGTTCGGCCGAGCATGCTCGCTCATCACTAATCAGCATGTCTTGTGTTTAACCAGCCAAGATGGGCAAATGTCACTCCTCTTCTAAGGTCGCTAATTTCACTCCCTGTAGCAGCATGCATTAAGTTAAAATCCTAGATGCTTGCCTACAGACTAGTCAGTGGGCCTGCACCTATGTATTTGAGGACATTTGTTAGAACTTATGATCCTTCTTCCCCACTCTTGTTCACTTTGACACTCATAAGATAATTGAGTGTTCGATACTTGCATAAGAAATTGTAAGATACCTTTATTGTCGCTGTACAGTACAATGAAATATTGTTTGGAGCAAGCCCATAGATGCCCTAGGTAAAGGTATATAAAAGTAGACATTAAACTACAAGAAGTACAAACGTAAAAGTAAACATTAAACTATCAGAAGCACAGTTACTGTTAACAGTTCCAAATACACACCGAGTAAAAGTAAATATGTTTGCATAAATAGATAAATAATAAATGAAGTCACAGTGAGATTGACAAGTCAATTTAATGGTCAGGAGGTCTACATGGGTCATGTATAATTGGGTGACTATGTGTGGCTGATACAGAAGTTCGGTTCAATCAGTGTTGGTTTCTGTTATAAGAAGGGGCAGCGATCGCTGAGCATTTAATAGGCTGATTGCTTTGGGCTAAAAGCTGTTCTTCAGCCTGGTAGGTATCCTAAGTGTCAGGACTAGGCCTGGCAAGAAAAGCAGTCCTTCAACAACAACAACATTTATTTCTATAGCACATTTTCATACAAATAATGTAGCTCAAAGTGCTTTACATAATGAAGAAAAGAGAAATAAAAGACAAAGTAAGAATTAGAATAAGACAACACTAATTAACATAGAATATAAGAGTAAGGTCCAATGGCCAGGGAGGACAGAAAAAACAAAAAAAAAAAAACTCCAGACGGTTTGGAGAGAAAAAATAAAATCTGCAGGGGTTCCAGGCCACGAGACCACCCAGTCCCCTCTGGGCATTCTACCTAACATAAATGAAACAGTCCTCTTTGTATTTAGGGTTCTCTTAGAAGGACTTGATGATGATGGTCATGCAGACTTCTGGCTTTTATCAATCAATCAATCAATCAACATTTATTTATATAGCACATTTTCATACAAAAAAATGTAGCTCAAAGTGCTTTACAAAATCCATTTAATTTTAAATTAAAAATTTTAATCCATCAATGTAGGAGTCACACATGTTCAGTGTGACTTTGTGTGCATCGCAATACATCAGACAAGCATTTCTGAGAAAAACTTTACATGTGGTCAAAAAACTCAATAGAGATCAGTGCACACAAGACCATAATGAAACACACAATGGGAAATGCAAATTGTCATTACTTATGTATGGCACAGTGTTAGAAATACAAGCAGTATGAGAACAAAGTAATCACCAAAACAAAAAGTTAAAAGAACTCAAAGACTAAGCAATACTGAGTTGAACACACACCATTTTTATAATTACATAAGGATCATGGTAGCAGGTGCTGTGAGGGTCCTGTAATCCCAATGACAGTTTCTACTACTAAAGGGGACATGCCTCAGAGTGAATTTGCATGTCAAACTGAACATGTATGACAATGGGACTTTTTTAGAAATAATTGTATTTAACCTAAACTCATGGGAACCAACTTGGTGAAATACAAGCAGTTTTCATTTTTTTCTCTAAATTCTAACAACAGTTTATTAATTTCGAATGTTTTTAGGTATGGCATTCCTAATTTCGTTGTTCACTTACAGCATCACTGATGTTCAGTGTTTGGGTAAAATGTCTTTCATTTCACTTTTATAAATAAAAAAAAATACATTTTGATTTTGATTGCTTATATAAATGCAGTAAGATCTCTTGCTGTAAATAAAGAGTTTTGAAATGGCTGACTGAGAAAGTCCAAGTTTCATAGCAATTTGTTTTAATCTTGGACTGCTCTATAAATGGTAGTTTTCTGCATAAAATGTATGATACAGATTAATTCATTTTTTTTACATTGTTAGAATTTTAATATTTGAAATAATTCTGACGTGTACAGAAGTTTTAATGGATGCATTTAATTGTGGAATTTTTATTAAGATGTGCTTGCCATTGTTTCAATAGGTGTGAGATATAATTTGATTTATTAGTCTGTCTTTCTTTTTCTAGAGTAGGTCCAGAGCAATAATGGCTGTCATATGTTATGGAGTGTTACCACTTACATACTCACAATCTAACTAGACTAATTATAATGCAGCTTTCTGGTTTTTGTATTGCAGTTTTACAGTCATTCCCAGATATGGCACACAGATGGAAATCTTTAATAAATAAGTAATTGTATTAATAAGTTCTAAGAAAATTATATAAGTGCAACCTTTCTTGTGTAACTTGCTAAAAGCATGAAATTATTATCTAAAAATTGCTGGCAGTAAATTCAAATCAAGGTGTTCAAAAACTTACTGAGTAATGAATAGATGAGAACAAGATCAACATTTCTGAGAAGTTCATTTCAACTCAATATATTTTCCTTTTTTGATTTAGATTTCCAACATTTTGTATTTGCAAACGTTTAAAGTGACTTTTTCTATTATGTACTAACATTCCAACCTGTAGGCGGGACTTTTTTTTCCCGGTGCCTAATTATATTATAGGTCCACAAAAAAGCTCCATGTTATTTATGTAAATAAGATTAATTATGCTGAGTTTGCTACTTTTAGGCCTCCTGTCAGCAGAGCAGCCCCCCAACCTGAAAAGCTGCAAAAAAATAACATCACAAAGAAGAAGAAGCTAATCGAGGTCAGTACGAAGACCAGGGGTATACCTATGAGTCAGTTATAATAGCAAAGCATGTTATGTGAAATTTAGAAAACTTATTACTTTGAAATATTTTTCTTGTAAACACTTGTTTTGTTTAGTTTTCCCTTGTTAACATTATTACTTGAAGTGTTACGTAAAATACTGTCATACTTTCACACCTTTATACTTATATAACTACTACTACTACTACTACTACTACTACTACTACTACTACTACTAATAATAATAATAATAATAATAATAATTTTATAATGTTGAACTTTTATCATGCAGAATTTCTTTTGTCTAGTAATGCAAATACTCATTCATTTTTCACAAAAGCAACCTATGCATAATATATTACATTTACACATGACTGTGTGTGTACTCCTACTATTTATTTTATTAAACTGATTTGTTTGGGGTGCGTACGGTGGTGCAGTGGTAGCGCTGCTGCCTCGCCGTTAGAAGACCCGTGTTTGTTTCCCGGGTCCTCCCTGCGTGGACCTTGCATGTTCTCCCCGTGTCTGTGTGGGTTTCCTCCCACAGTCTAAAGACATGCACGTTAGGTGCATTGGCAATACTAAATTGTCCCTAGTGTGTTTGTGTGTGTGTTTGTGCATGCCCTGTGGTGGGCTGGTGCCCTGCGCGGGGTTTGTTTCCTGCCTTGCGCCCTGTGTTGGCTGGGATTGGCTCCAGCAGACCCCTGTGACCCTGTAGTTAGGATATAGCGGGTTGGATAATGGATAGATGGATGGATGATTTTTTTTGGATGTACACCCTTTAGCAGACCCTGCAAACACATTTTCCGTGTAGTTACTGGTCATTTCTTTATGGCTTTAATCCTTCAAAAATGCCTCAACTCACTGAAATTTCTGCATTTTGATGCTTGATCTATTATTTAAGGTCCTGCCACAATATCGAGGTTTGGGTTTGGACTTTTAGTAGGCCATTTCAAAACTCTAAACTTCTATTTCATTTATCGCACTGATTTGAACTCTCTGGTGTGTCTGAGATCATAACTTACTGTATAATATAGTTGTACTTGAGCTTCAGCTAATAGAAGGGTGTTGTAATACAGACCAGAATTAATTCTTCTTTTAATAATGGCAAGTCGTTACAAATCCTCAAGTCATTATAAGAATCCATATTTTTTACCACAGCTATATTTGGTAGCTACTATAAAATTCTCATGGTGGAATGCAGTTTAAATTTTTGTACCCATCACTAAGCATTATCTCCATGGATGGACCAGTTTCACTGCTAGGAAATGTACCGTGGAATGTTAATCCTGTATACAGTACAGAACTGTCTCTAGCCACTGTGGCAGCAAAATAATAACAACCACAAACAACAATCACACCATTTAGCTTGTTTTAAAGAATCTTTCAGATTCAAGAATACAATTCCACAATCCGTCTCTGCTGGGAAACTCCTTCCAAATATCAACAGAGACAAATGCAACCGTAAGGTGATGTGCTGTCGGTGCTCCAGCCGTTATCTTCTTTTGGTCTACACAGCCTGTCAATGTTTAGAGGGTGGAAGATGAAGATGATCTGCAATTCAGAAGTTGAGCAGGTCAGCAACTGTGTGATACTCCAGCATTTCTGGGGCTCAGCAGTTGGTGGGTTTCAAATGGCAGGTTGTGGTAACACTTCTTCTAATTTTAAGATAGTGTTGTTTTGGTACAACAAACTTGTCGTGTTTATCTACCAGCTTTGCCCCTTTCAGCTGGGAAGAAAGGAATTTCTCGGTGTTTACCCAGGATGAGAAAAAAGTAGTATAATAATATAACAATGATAATAAAAAGCAACGATGTATAATAAACAGGAAAAGTCATAATAATATAACATAGAAATAAAATGTATTATTTGAGTGCAAAACACAGACCACAGGGGCATATTAAATATGGATTGAACTTCTTGGATGCCGGGACCTTTTTTGTAGCTAGCAAGAGAATCTGATCATATGAAAAAAAGAGCAATGTGGTAGTTTTCTATTTCTTATTTTGGAGAAACTTGTAAACATTAAAATATTATACAAGGCAATGAAGCAAAAATCTTTGTCATAATCCTTTAATTCTTAAAGATCTTTCTATTTAACTCTTTTTCAATAAAGTATTTGTTTTTAGGTAAAGCACAGAGACAGAGCATTTCTGACACTTGGCTGTAAAAGAAGCTGGTGTCTAACTGATCAGGATCTTTAAATGCATAACATCAAAACTGGCAACAACAAAGGAAAGGAAACAATAGATAGAATTAACTTTTAAACAAATAAGGAATAAAACATTTCAGAAAGCATTGTAATATAGACAATGAAAATATTTAGAATGGTGTTTACTTTCAAAATTATTTTAGCTGCCTTTTTCAGACTATCATATCATTCAAGTGGTTTGGTGATACAGAATCATCACAGAGGTCACAAAATATATCATCTTACATGCCTTTCATAAGCTTCTATGCATTACATGTATTTCCAACAAGTTTAATTGTATAGAGCTTTTTAGTCATTTTCATGTTTATAAAATGTTATAGTGCTGTTTTGAATGGTGGTCTTGAAAAGAAGGAGTGATAAGGAGTGAAATCATTCCCTTAGATGGAGTTGTAGGCTGGCTTTTTATAGGGTGGTCCAGATCTAATTATGCAAGTTTTATTACACTATAACTTATTCAGTTTATTACATAGAAAATCACCCAAAAACTCCCAGACCATCGAGAAGTGTGCGAACTGACGACATGAAGAATCATCTTTGTGCCGAACTGGAATTGTCCCCGCGTAAATCAAAGTCATCCAGACGATCTGGATCTGCATAATTAGATCTGGACCACCCTGTACATTCAGGTCACTTCTTCACGTACTTTAGCTAAGATTTGTAATTTCAGCATTTTAATTGACCTGGTATGACCAAGGGGTGGGTGGGTGTCTGCACGTGTCAGTGTATTCTCTCATGCTATCCCCACCCATATTTACTACTGCCATGCACTCATTGGTGTCGGGGTGAGCTGAGAGTCTCTGTGGTTTTTCACTAGAAAACAGATATAGAAAATGAATGGATGCCATGACTAGGACAACTGATGAACTAATTGATTTGTTTATGGACATGTTTAAAACAACAAAGAGATTTTCATAAAATATTAGGAAAAAAGGAAAATAAAGGTTATTCTTTAACAATGATTGAGAGGAACATCTGCCCCTGCTTTATCAAGATGAGCTGATAAATGGTCATATTCAAAAAAGATAATTATAAAATATCAAATGCATAAAAATTTCCAAGAGATGTTTAATGAAGATTAAATAATAAGTTAAATGCCATTTGTGTGGTACAAATACAAATTTTAAAATAGACATTTTTTGTTGTAAACAAAAAAGTGCAACATCATAAAGAGAATAAAGTCCCCATCCCACCAGTGATTTGCCATTTGGAGATGACGAAAAGAAAAGTGCTCACAGCATCCCCTATACATCCCATTTAAACAAAATAAGCATTTATTAATAAGTGCAATTCCTTTTTCTAAAGATGATATTGTGGATGGAGAAGCTGAAAGTTCTAAAATGAGTCCCACCAGAGTTTGGTCCTGCTTTTTCCAGTGAGATGTCAGGATACCAAGATTATTAAAGTGGACTTTTCTATACACTATGATTACAAGATTTGTTGTATTCATATCATTCCTGTATTCCAGAGATTCTCTCCTCATAGCACCAAATCAGTCATTTCCAATTCTAGTAATAGAAAATTGTTTTTTATTTTCTTTTATTGTTGTCAAATTAATTAACATTTTTATTTCTGTAGAAATTTTGTAGCAAATGTTTATTTTTAACTTTTTTTCAGGACCTTCTCCTTGATCATGTCTTTGGGTACAGAGGCTTTGACTGTCGCAACAACCTTCATTACCTCAATGATGGCGCTGATATCATTTTCCATACAGCTGCTGCTGCAGTGCTTCAGAGTCTGTCTACAGGTGATTTAGCACATAATATCTATACAGTATATAAAAATGGAAAATTGCATGTTTTAATTTTCATTTGTAAAGCACAAAGTTATTTTTTTAGGTCCCACTTGTGTGCTGCCATTGCTTTATTTGTATTAACTGGAAGGTTGTTTTTCTCACATCACTTGTCAGATATTTTAATTTATACTTAACATTACATTACAATTTAGTTACATAAGAACATAATTAATTCTACAAATAAGAGACCATTCGGTCCATCAGGCTTAATAATGTCAGGCATTTTTACAGAGGAATTGTCTATTTTCTTGAGATTGACTGAAGATGCAATAATTAAAGTCCCAGTTTTATCACTATTTAGTCTGAGAAAGTTTTCAGACAACCAGTCGTTTGTCTTTCCCCACTTACAGTTGTGCTTGAAAGTTTGTGAACCCTTTAGAATTTTCTATGTTTCTGCAAAAATATGACCTAAAACATCATCAGATTTTCACTCAAGTCCTAAAAGTAGATAAAGAGAAACCAGTTAAACAAATGAGACAAAAATATTATACTTGGTCATTTACTTATTAAGGAAAATGATCGAATATTACATATTTGTGAGTGGCAAAAGTATGTGAACCTTTGCTTTCAGTATCTGGTGTGACCCCCCAATAACTGCAACTAAACGTTTCCGGAAACTTTTGATCATTCGTGCACACCAGCTTGGAGGAATTTTAGCCCAATCCTCCGTACAGAACAGCTTCAACTCTAGGATGTTGGTGGGTTTCCTCACATGAACTGCTTGCTTCAGGTCCTTCCACAACATTTCAATTGGATTAAGGTCAGGACTTTGACTTGGCCATTCCAAAACATTAACTTTATTCTTCTTTAACCATTCTTTGGTAGAACGACTTGTGTGCTTTGTGTCGTTGTCTGGCTGCATGACCCACCTTCTCTTGACATTCAGTTCATGGACAGATATCCTGACATTTTCCTTTAGAATTCTCTGATATAATTCAGAATTCATTGTTCCATCAATGAAGGCAAGCTGTCCTGGCCCAGATGCAGCAAAACAGGCCCAAACCATGATACTACCACCACCATGTTTCACAGATGTGATAAGGTTCTTATGCTGGAATGCAGTGTTTTCCTTTCTCCAAACATAACGCTTTTCATTTAAACCAAAATGTTCTATTTTGGTCTCATCCGTCCACAAAACATTCTTCCAATAGCCTTCTGGTTTGTCCACGTGATCTTTAGCAAACTGCAGACAAGCAGCAATGTTTTTTTTGGAGAGCAGTGGCTTTCTCCTTGCAACCCTGCCATGCACACCATTGTTGTTCAGTGTTCTCCTGATTGTGGACTCATGAACATGAATATTAGCCAATGTGAGAGAGGCCTTCAGTTGCTTAGAAGTTACCCTGGGGTCCTTTGTGACCTCGCCGACTATTACACATGTGCCTTGCTCTTGGAGTGATCTTTGTTGGTCGACCTCTCCTGGGGAGGGTAACAATGGTCTTGAATTTCCTCCATTTGTACACAATCTGTCTGACTGTGGATTGGTGGAGTCCAAACTCTTTAGAGATGGTTTTGTAACCTTTTCCAGCCTGATGAGCATCAACAACTCTTTTGCTGAGGTCCTCAGAAATCTCCTTTGTTCGTGCCATGATACACTTCCACAAACATGTGTTGTGAAGAGCAGACTTTGATAGATCCTGTTCTTTAAATAACACAGGGTGCCCACTCACACCTGATTGGCATTCCATTGATTGAAAACACCTGACTCGAATTTCACCTTCAAACTAACTGATCATCCTAGAAGTTCACATACTTTTGCCATTCACAAATATGTAATATTCGATCATTTTCCTCAATAAATGAATGACCAAGTATAATAATTTTGTCTCATTTGTTTAACTGGTTTCTCTTTATCTACTTTTAGGACTTGAGTGAAACTCTGATAATGTTTTAGGTCATATTTATGCAGAAATACAGAAATTTCTAAAGGGTTCACAAACTTTAAAGCACAACTGTACCCCCATATTAACTAACACAGGTAAAGTACTTTGCTCTCTCACCTCATACCTTTCTATCTTCATAATCTTCCAACCTTATACCTCTTGTCAGTCATTATATTTTTGACTCCATATTCAGTGGAAATCAAACCTAAAAGAGCTTTTAAGCCCCAGCCAGGAACCTCTTCCAGCATCATTGCCTTAACTACTTCTGTAGTTAGTCGGTATTGTCCTGTAGGACTCATGGACTATTTTCCAAGAGCTCCCCCTAACAGACCCAGATGTGCCTACATCCCCGAGTACACATACTGTAATACATAGTAGGGGAAAGTCCCATTCAGTCATGATCTTCCCTGTTGCTACCTGTCAGATTAGCGGATTTCCGTCAAATCACTAAATGCATTTCAATGCCCTTTTCCTGTGTGTTCCCCTGGAATAACTACTTCTAGTTCACTCTCTAAAGACCTACATTGTACCAGTCTGTAGAAGTTTTTTTATTTATCCTCCTAGCCCACTACCAGCAGTTCTCATTCTGACCTGATACCCCTTTACACCATTTTCTGTATTTCCATGTTAAACATTTTATTTTCAACCAAAAGATCCATTAAAAACAGCAGTTATGGCAAAGAGAAGACAGAAATGTTCAATTGATTGTATCAGTAACACCTCCTAAATGGACTCATACTTACACCACTAATGGTATTGTGCAGTGAATTCACTTGACTTGAGCATTCCTAGTTTTCATCCTCTTTCTCTGTACATTTTTAGCGTTCATTTGCCCAGAGGTTGATGCGTTTGCTGCTTCCTGAGCAGCTCTTCTTTTCTCCACTCTACCGACCTGTTTCTTCTCTTCTTCCTTTGGCATATTTTTGCGTTAAAACTGATTAAGTCAGTTTTTGTGTTGTAACTACTTAGTACGCTTTTCTTAATATTTCACTTAAGCTGGCACTTAAGTGTTCGATCTGCCTCAAGAATGATTTAAGATATGAAGAGGTAGGGAAAGTGACGGCGAAGGTGCTAGGGATGAGAACGGCGGCCATGCGGCACATGCTGCCGAGAGTTGATTCTACAATAAAATAAAATAAAAATTAAAAGAGTAATAAAAATCACCACCCTGAAAGCAGACAGTAGACGTCACGTAGTATATGTGTACCAAATATCAGGTCAGTTGTTCAAACGGTTTCCGAATTGCAGGTGATTTAAAATCCTGGACAGACAAACGGACTGCCACGGCAGCATATTATATAAGAAGATAAGGAACACCATCTTCACAAGCGAAAAGAAAAAAAAAGTTCAAACCATACTGTTGTTTGAGAAAATCAATGAATAAATGTAACACAGTATTGTTTCCTTGTTCTTCAGGGACTCAAAGCTTCTATTTGGAACACACTGATGACATCCTTTGTTTAACTGTAAATCAGCATCCTAAGTACAAAAATGTTATCGCGACTGGGCAGATTGGTAAGCTGTTTTTGTTTTATTTTTATCATTTCTGCTGTGTGTGTGTGTGTGTAGTTTTAAAAAACAGTTAAATGGTAACAGGGAGCCCCCTAGTGAGCACACCAGGCCATTTGCAAAAAGAGAAGGTAAGTGTATAAAAATGAGATATTTACAAGGAAACCGAAGTCATACAGTGGAGACACACATGACCTAGCTATCACAGGACATGCATCCAAGGTTATATAAATTGGAGCTTCTCCCTCTTCCTCACATTAAAAAAATAATTCAACTGACTAGCCTCAGTCACTCTACACACTCTCACCTCACCTTCCCACTCTTAATTTCTGACTAACTTTCCTGCTGCCAGTTGAGTCATTGTTTCGACTAACCCCTAATGTTACTGGAGCTCTGGGGAATTCTGGCACTGCCACCATGCTATTTCAGATCATGCCCTGGCATTCCTTGGAATCCTTAAACTCCGGTCCAATAAAGGGTAAGGCCCGTACTGTGGTGCTCCCGGAAAATTCTTATCCTGGGCATGTAGAGTTGCACGCCATTTACCAGTATGTGTTCTTGCCGCAATTTTACCAACTGTTCACCAGTAGGGAAACATGTAATACAAAGTATAAATTCTGTAGCTGTTCTTCAAATCACTCAATAAAAACTAGACTCAGTAAAATCCCTAGAATTTGCTTACTATGAATAAGAGTGCATTCTTGTGTGTTTTCACACTGTTTGTTTAATGGACTTTTCCTCTAGGTTTCCTTCATATGCTTCATATCATTAATGTCTGTTTTAATTTTATTTTAGTGTGCATTTGTGCTTTTAGTGATTCCTGCTTCCCATATCCATGTTTAAATTAATTTCAAATTCTGGTGCTGATTTAGTTTTCTCAGCATTAGAAAATAGTAACTTACTCCAGCTGTTTTCTTTTGATGCTTCCTCATTTGCCATTGCCCACACAAAACAGGCGATGTTGCTGATCTGGCAGGTAAGATCATGTCATTCTTCCTCCCACTTTTGTGTTTAATCATCTCTTCTGTGTTCGTTCCCACTCTTACTAAGGTCTGCTTTATTATTTGATTGGATAAAAACAAATGTAGAAAATGCATTGGTGTCTAGTTATCTTCTCTAAAATTTAATCATTAAGATTTTTTCAAAATATACATTAATTTCTTACTTCAATTAAAACGTTAATTTGTTTTTAGATGTGCGGTGTCATAAAAAAGTATTCTCTCTCGCATTTTCCAAATAGCTAAAGAGTTTTAGCATTAAACAGTCATTCAACTAACACGTTAGGAATGTTTAATACCAAATATTGATAACTATTTAAGTTTTTCAAAACAAAGTTATCAAGAATTCAGTGTTAGTTTGAGGGCTCTGGGATTTGGGCTCTTAAAATAAATAACCACTCACTCCAGTTTTACTGTGATGAGAGTAAATGACACTTTTATCCCCAGCAAACTGCTTATTCTGAGTAGCTCTTTGTTTCAGTTCTTTCCACAACGTTTGTAGAAGACTCAGGTCTGTACTTTGAAATAGCAATATCATGATACCAGTAACAGCGCACTGCACACTAATGTGCAGTGAATACACTTGACTTGAGCATTCATAGTTTTCATCCTCTTTCTCTGTACGTTTAGCGTTCGTTTGCTCAGAGGTTGACCTAGTACCCCTTTACACCATTTTCTGTATTTCCATGTTAAACATTTTATTTTCAACCAAAAGATCCATTAAAAACAGCAGTTATGGCAAAGAGAAGACAGAAATGTTCAATTGATTGCATCAGTAACACCTCCTAAATGGACTCATATTTACACCACTAATGGCGGACTGCACGATAACGTGCAGTGAATCCACTTGACTTGAGCATTCCTAGTTTTCATCCCCTCTCTCTGTCCGTTTATCATTTGTTTGCTCAGAGGTTGATGCACTTGCTGCTTCCTGAGCAGCTCTTCTTTTCTCCACCCAAGTGAATCGCTTCTTCTCTTCTTTTGTCAGCATCTTTTTTCATTAAAACTGGTTAACTCAGTTTTTGTATTGCAATTACTTAGTGTGTTTTCTTTAATTTTTCACTTAAGCTGGCACTTAAGTCTTCAATCTGCCTCAAGAATGATTTGAGATATGAAGAGGTAGAAGAAGTGACGGCGAAGTTGGTAGGGATGAGAACGGTGCCCATAAGCATGCACTACATGGCCGTCCTGCTGGCCACTGCAGAGAGTTGATTCAACAATCAAATAAAATAAAAAGAGTAATAACCTTGGAGGTCAATGATCACCCTGAAAACAGATAGTCGATGTCACGTAGTATATGTGTACCAAATTTCAGGTCAATAGCTCAAACGGTTTGTGAGCTACAGGTGATTCAAAATCCTGGACAGACAAACGGACAGCCACGGTAGCATATTATATAAGAAGATTTATTATTTGTTTTTTTTTATTATACATTTGATTTTATTTTTGAGATCATTCATTTTCTGTCTGACACAATTCTGCTTCTTATTCATTTCACCGTAGGATTTGTAAACTCAAAGTTCAATTCTTCTTTGATTCAGTGATGACACATTCCTCAGATTCACAGACAGCCAAGTATTCCATGATGATGTTCATCTAAAACCAATATGCTTGTCTGTTTTAAATATCTGATTTTTGCCTGATGTACATTAATAAGACCCATGTAACCCAGAGAGCTTCACTTTTGTCTTTCTGTTGAATATTCTTTAGCATCCTCTGCTAGATGAATTCTGGAAAACTTGTATTTGAACATCAGTGATCTTCTTCCTGAGCCTATTTTTTGGCCTAATCCCAAAATATTATTTAATGGTGGAAAAATTAAACTTTAGCTTTAGTTTGGACCAAAAAATCCTGTAGATCCTGGACAGGGAATATTCAGCTTTTCGAGAGTCTCTGGTTCAGGAGGGTCCCTCAGGTTAAACTGAGATTTCTGAAACAATTTTTGCTCTGTCAGGAATATAATGGGATCACAACATTGATTGAATTAGAGAAGGCAATTAGTAACCAAAAAAAATTGAATGTTGCATATTTGTATGATATCTTTTTTTGTTTATTTCATAAACAATGCCTCCACCCCATAGTGTGATCCTGTAGTGCACTAAGCAGGTAAACAATTATGGACATTAAATAACATACCATTTTTTCATACTTAGTGTGTTTTTAAGTTTTTCTTAGATTTGATTGGTGTAATACATCTATCCATTTTCTGAAAAGAATTAACTGTAAAAATATGTAAAGTTGCTGTAATCTGGAGAGAGAAGAATAAGGATTACGTTTCGTTTTTTATGAAACTGTGGCACTGTATATTTTGAGATGAGTTATACTCTTGCTGGTTAGAAAAGTTTTAGTGCATCAGTGAGAGTGAGTCTGTCAGCCATATTCTTAATTTTTCCAACACACTCCTAAAGAGGATTACAAAATATTTTGTTTAAACTTTGCATAAAGGATACTGCAATCATAAGAAATGTGATACAAAGTTCTCATTTTATGTATGTTGTTCATCTGAAGAGTTTTAAACACATATCCTAATAATCTTAATTTTTTAAATTATCATTTCTTCTTTTTACTTTAGAGTAGTATTGTTAATTTTACTTAACTGTTGTCCATTCATCTTGAATACTTTTATCTAAACACCTTGATGGACCTTGCATGTTCTTAAATTCCTTCATCAAGCAACATTTATTTTATACAGCACATTTCTATAGAGTGGTCCAGATCTAATTATGCAATTTTCATTACACTATAACTTATTAAGTTTATTACATAGAAAATCACCCGAAAAATTCCGGACCATCGAGAAGTGTGCGAACTGACGACATGAAGAATCGTCTTTGCGCCGAACTGGAATCGTCCCCGCATAAATAAAAGTCATCCAGATGATCAGGATCTGCATAATTAGATCTGGACCACCCTGTACTATGAACACCAAGCTTTTCATGAATGTTCATCCTGAATTTAGTCACTGTGCCTTAGAGCTTAGCCAGACTATTTCAGTATTCTAAACAGAGAGACTTCACTAATACACAGAAAATCAGAAACTAATGATTAATATGCAAGGACATCATTCAGAATGTGAAACGTCCATTTTTATATCAACAAAAAGTAACCTTTCAGTATTATTAAATTACTTCCTAGGAATATTACCACAACCATCCATCCCTCCAACTGACACAAACTGAGAATCTGAATCTGCACGAAATTGTACTACAGATATTCTGTCAGGGTGCCCACCTGCACTCATTCATCACAAAGAATGCTAACTTACACCAAGTCAATACTACACAAACTCCATGAGAAGAATATGCAAGTTGTCCCTTTCCCGGTGTACAGAACCGAATTCCAAATGTATCCCGTTTTAGATTCACAAAGCTCATAAAGCTCTATGCCAAATCGTGCTCTTTTCAACGAGATGTACTGTATCCATGACAGTATGCCCTTATAAGCCATGAGACTTTCATCAATACTTACATCACGGTCCAGAATGTAAACTCTCTGGAATTTTACCACAATCGCCTGGTATATTTTCCAAATTTTCTTTATTTTGGGTGCTGGATGGGTATTCTCATCAAAGTCTTCATTGTTGGTAAAGTGCAGATATTTCATAATTAGTGAAAACATATACTTAGACATAATTTCTCCATAGAATGGCACCACTGACAGCACTTTTACAGCCCGAGTGATTCTCGGTTCTAACGTTTACGCAAGATGCATTTGTACAGTTGCCCGAGTGATAGTCAGTACTAACAGTTTTAGCACGGTATTCGCAGCCCGAGTAATGCTTGGGTCTAATGCTAAAGAGGTTAATCTAAGCAGTACTTCTTCCTCTACAATTTCTAAATCCATCAGTACCTCATTCATAGTCCCCTTTACCACTAAGAGGTATCTACTTTCTCACATATGAAGACCTCAGAAAAATGGGAGTTTAGAGCATCTGCTATTTGACTGTCTGTATTTTCCCTCCTTTTATATTCCACTTTACTCATCCTGATGCATTTCACCTCTTCGTTAACCTTTCTTTTAGTACTAAAATACTGGAAGAATCCCTTTGGGTCATCTTCCACCTTATCTTCTATAGCCTCCCTAATATCCTTTTTAATGTTACCCTTATGTTCTCATACACCCTACGATTCACGTTGGAGTTATTAATTCTTATTAACCTTATACACCTATTTTTCCTCTGCAGCTTCTTTTTTTAACTCTTTATTAACCCACTGTAGAGTTTTTAAAAAATTTCCTACATATTCCAAGTTTAGGTACAGTGTGTATCTGTCCTGCATTATATGTAAAACCTTTTTAAACCTGTTTGACTGCATTTTGATTGTCTCCACACTTAAAATTATCCTAGTCTATCCTCCTACTCAATTTTTTGCCCTACCAAAGTTAAATTTAACAGTTTTTGTCTTTGTATCTGCACTCTTCCAAAACATTGAGGACTGTATTATATTATGGTCACTGTACCCTAGTGGTTCAATCACCTCCACACCCTCAATTCTATCCTGATTATTACAAAATACTAAATCTAGACAAGCTTCCCCCGCTTTGGTGCTTTAATATACTGTGTTAAAAACAGTCACTGATTATTTCTTAAAACTTCTGCTTTTGTGCTCCACTATTTGTAAGGATATTTCAGTTAATATTCGGGTAGTTAAAGACCCTCATGACTATAATATCCCCCTGTAAACTTGTGTTTTTAATGTTACTAAAAATATTACTAAAAAGATATGCATTGAAATTACTGTCTGCATTGGGCAGTGTATGACACACTCCTAAAATAAGACCTCTTTCAAGGCGAAGCCACATGTCCTTACTAAGATGGGACTCATTGTCCAACTGAGTGGGACTTGCGTTTAAATTGTGTTTGACATAAACAGCAGCCCCACCTCCTTTTCTCTTATGTGCGTTCTTCCTAAAAAATGTGTATCCCTCTTTGTTATACTCATCCCCATCTTTGTTATTTAGCCAGGTTTCCATTATTGCTACAATACCATAATTATGTTCCGTTACATACAACTTCAAATCTCTTGTTTTATTTTTGATACTTCTAGCAGTAAGGCAAGCTATTTTTAACGTGTTATTTTATTTTACTTTTGCATTTAAAAATTGCATTAGAATTTACATTGCTATGAATTTTTATTTTTACACTATTGTTTGTTTGTTCATTCATGTTTTTCTACAGTTCTAAACCAGGCCTGTCCTATACTCCCTGGCACCCCATACCCTAGTTTAAATAATCCTCAACTAACCTATTCATACACCTCCCCTCCAGTTCAGATGTAACCCATCGCAGCCGAACAGGTCTCACCTGTTCCAAAAGGAGTCCCAATACCCCATAAACCTATACCCCTCTGCCCTACACCTTATAAACCTTATAATCTCCTCAATCTTACCTGGACTAGTGCATGGCACAGGCAGAACTTCAGAGAAGACTACCTGTTCAGTTCTGCTCCTCAATCTGGCACCTAACTCTTTAAATTTGGATTTCAGAACTGACGGACTACTCTTATAAATGTCATTTGTTCCAACATGGACAACAACAATTGTCCCCTGCTCTAACCAACAGCCTATCAACCTGCCCTGGGAGATCTTGCACCTATGCACACGGAAGGCAACAAACCATGTGAGACTCTCTGTTGCCAGAGCAAACCTGTGCTTCAATCCCCCTAATGGCCGAGTCCCCAACTATCACTGTTTCTCTGTGAACTGGTTTTGTGGCAACCCGTTGGGACTGCTCATGCCAGCCTACCACCTCGGTATCTTCAGAAACACTGTCCAGCTCCGCAAGAACTTGAAAATGGTTTGACATTTCCAATTCTGGGTTTGATGCCCAGTGTGCACTCTTCACCTTGTGCCTTATGACCATGACCCACCTATCTCTATCTGTCTGGTCTGGAATCCTCTCCTGCGCAACCTTAGTGTGCACACTATCTCTCTAATGGATATCTAGGCAAGATACAGCGCAGACCAGCCAATTCCTACTCCAGTTCAGCAACCCTGAGCTTGATGTGCTGGATCAGCTGGCATCTCTTGCAGATGTAGCCGTCTTAGAAGACTGGCTCCTCCAAGCCATCTTCTAAAAATTCCAAAAGTCCATAGTGGCAACCAAAACGCATCATTTTTAGGAGCAAAAATTTATTCTTGCAAATTGTGTTTTGCATTACTACCTGGATCAAATGATATGGGTATCATCAGCTTCAGATCTGAAAATGAAGTGTTACCATATGTAATGTGCTTGTGGAGAAAACTATAATTAGAAATGTATCACAACAAGTTTTTATACACCTGAATAAGTTATGTTCTCTGTGTAAAAGTTGTGTGATTTCTTCTATTTACCAAACCCAAATGAAGTCATTATTCATTGTCATCTGTATTTTATGTACCAAAATCCCTAGGCACCACTCCCTCTGTTCACGTGTGGGATGCCATGTGTAAGCAGACATTATCCATACTGCGCTGTTCACATGGAAAAGGTGTCGGCTACGTGAACTTCAGTGCCACTGGCAAATTGCTGCTATCTTTGGGGGTTGACCCTGAGCACACAATTACAATTTGGAGATGGCAAGAAGGTAAGGTTTTTATTAATTTGCAATTTTCTTAGAACACTATACATACAAGTATCTGCCTATCATGAATATATTCAAAATTAATTTAAATATATGTTTTAATTTAATACACAAAATTGCTAATAAAAGTGAATAGTGTGTTTTTTAGACAGCTTTATATTTTTTAATGTCGGGAATATGAACAGTAATTTATATTTGTATAGTGCTCTTTAGAGAAGTCTGGCCTACGACACCATGTACACCAGTAATAGAAAATAACAGTCGGTAATTAAAAAGTCAACCAAAATGCAGGACTGGATAAATAGTGGATAAAGTAAAAAGCTCTGCTAACCCAGACAAAATGGTCACCCAGCTCCTCCTGGACATTATAATACCATATGGTGAATAATATCAAGAAAATTTTCCCGACACGCAAGTGTAAACATGAGAAAGAGCTCCGAGAGTAATGTTAGTGCTTTTCATATCTGCTGTGATTTATGTGCCGTAGCCATAATAAATTCTACAGTCAAAGGCCGAAGCTGTATCCAAATGACTTCGAAAGAAACAAACACAAAAGACCAAGCAGCTGTGATAGGTGTAACAATTATGAAAGGTCATCCATCTTATTTCAATAGTTGTTTTTTCTTGGACATAAAAATGTAACAATTATGCATCATGAACAGCTTCATTGGCAGCCTGAACAGTTGTAAATCCTGCAAAATGCAATATTAGGGCATTTTTTACTTTCAATGGCAAATCCTTCCAACCTTTAGGAGTCCTAAAACTACATTGATTCTGCTTATCCACAGGATTATAAATCAGAATATAATGATTACAAGATGGAGCATTGTTACAGTTATTTTACCTTTTGGCACAGATGTAAATAAAAGCTGTCCAAGGTTCTGTATTTGGTTTAAGGACTCAGGTAAAGGAACATCATTTTAGGATTCACTCTTTACATGACTGGTGTCAAACTATAACTGCTACTGCATGTTTGGCTGACACCTCTATTTAAGGCATCTTACAAGACCAGTGTTTGTACAGTTAATTACATTTTTTTTTACTTTTGGAGCTCTGGCAGGTTAAGTGATTAGCTTAAGGCCACACAATGAGTTGGAGGAAACTGTTAAACTAGTAGTGCTCGTGAATTAAAGTCTAATGTCTTAAGCAATATGGCACACTCCCTACAGAGAAAAGGAAAAAAAGAAAGAACATTTTAAATTATGATGTGAATAAATGTAACATAACATTCTCAAACTCATTTAATTCAATTCAAGGTTACTCGAGAATGCAGTCCATCCCAGCAGGCATTAAAAGGCCCCCTCATGCATACCATATACACCATATTAGGGGCTGATTTGAAATCGCCATTCAACTCAACCTGTGAGTCTTTGGTGACGTGGGAGGAAAACTGGAAAAATGGAGCCAATCCAATCATCAGGTAGGGAATTCAGAACAAGGAGGTGGGAGCACTAAGCACTGCACTGCCATGCCATCCATGTTCTTAAATCCATCACGTGACCAGCAACAAGCATAGCAAGTGTGAAGAATATGGCCGTGGTCATGCAAAACTATCACAAAACATCAGCAACAAACAGAACACAAAATCACCTCACCAGAATAACAAAAAATAATAATAATAATGATCAGGAAAATTAATCAAATCCGCAAACAATGAATAATAAAAAATTATAAAGAATAAGAAATCCGGATTTATCTCATCAGTTAAGTAATGTCTTTCCTATAGTTGATACTGCACGAATAGGCTCTGTCCCCTAATTCTGCGGTGGAAAAGGCCGGTTCAGAAAATGGATAAATACAATTATTATTTGTTATCATGTTTTATACTTGACTTGGCTCTATATAGCGGCTGTATGTTGTTCTTGGTAAAAGTGCTGATTATGTGTCGTATTTTTTAACTCTTAACCACTCTTTGATTTCTTTTCTTTATTATGAAGGCTTTGACAGAGAGGTGTGTAAGCTCTTATTTTCCTTTATATTATTTTTGTAGGCATGTTCCATTTCTGGCTTCTGTGTTTTAACTGTACAACACTGCATTTGTTTCAGGTACTAAAATAGCTTGTAAAGGAGGGCACCCTGACAGAATATTTGTAGTAGAATTTCGCCCAGATTCAGATTCTCAGTTTGTGTCAGTTGGAATTAAACATATCAAATTCTGGACTTTGGCTGGTGGAGCACTGATGTACAAGAAGGGGGTCATTGGCTCAGTTGAGGATGCAAGAATGCAGACAATGCTTTCTGTTGCTTTTGGTGCTGTAAGTAAGATATTCCTTGCTCAATTATTTCTGTGCTCATTTGCAAGACACTGTACACTGTTTTCTTTATTATATGTTTGTCACTGATGTGCTTATGCTGTATTTAGCTTGGATTATTATTTGTTACCTGCTAATCTTTACAAAGACGAAAGTTTAGTTGATTCTTTTTATGTATTTTTAATTTGTATGTATTTTTTGGGTGTTTCTTCATGCGTAAATATTTTACCAATCCATCAGTGATTAATTGTGTGCTTTAATGTTTGAATAATTATTTCAGACTAGCCAACCCGCGGCGTACCATACGCCGCATAATCAGGCCGTTTTTTTAATTATTTTTAAGCACAGGGAGAAAATTAACATTTGAAAAATTGGTAATGTAATAAATCGGCAAGAAAAGCAACATTGTAACAATGCACGGAACGAACCAACACACAATCGTCCGTGACTGAAAACTGGCGGACCACCATCGCGCCTTCTCCTCCCAGACGGAGGGATGGGGGGTGGACGGCACTGAGGTGCGGAGGGTGGAACGGGAGGAGAGGAGAAGGACGTCCATTCCGCTTCCTCCGTGTAAAACAGTTTGCTATGGTGCACGCGGTCGTGCGTTGTAACCGAAAACTCGGTATTTAAAGACTGCTTACTTCATTGGGTTTTAACCTCATTTGTAAAGGATTGTTTTAAGGATCCCATGGGATACCCCTCGCAAACCGTTTTACACGCTGCATATGGCGATTCACCTCCGCGAGAAACATGCCTCTATGAACAGTCAACATGGCTCGGAGGTTCACGTGGCCTCTATGACAGACGAATATAAATGACGCCGTTTTTTCTGTGTCATCGTGTCCGAGTTTGTGGGCGTGGTTCTGCAAGTTGTCGTCGTATCCAATGGTCTTGGAGTTGGTGGGGGTGGTTCCTTCCTGCGTGCGCCATAGGTGTCTTACTTGTCGACGGCTTAGTGAATCCACACCCCTTCCGGCGTGCTTTCCAAGGGTGTCTTGCCTTAGTGAATTATATATATAGATTCTTGCTTCTCTTTTTGCTGTAAAAACGAACAATGTTTACGTAAGTTGACTCTGAATGACTTAATGCTAAGTATGCGCATGAATGTGTGCTGCAATGGATAAAGTGTATTCCTGCCTTACAGTCTATACTGCCACCATTGGAAAAATGGGCTCAGATTATTGAAGAATGGATTGCTGGATGAATGTTTTGAAACTGCTTTGCATAATGATTTATAACACATCTTATTCACTTTTTTTTGCAGAATAGTCTTACTTTCACTGGTGCCATTAATGGAGATGTGTACGTGTGGAAGGATCACTTCTTAATTCGAGTTGTAGCCAAAGCCCATACAGGCCCCGTTTTCACTATGTACACAACTCTGAGAGATGGGCTCATAGTCACTGGAGGAAAAGAAAGACCGTAAGTTTAACTAAGGGGTTTCAGTCCTCACATAATACTGGCATAACAAAATACTTAAACCAAAGCCATCTTTAGATTTTGATAAACTAGCTGCGCTGAAAGATAGATGTAGAAGGAACAACTTCAAAATCAATGGTCTCCCTGAAAACCATGAAATTCATAGCTGAGCTGTCCTCTAAAATGATTGGACAGGACTTCAAATTGGACACAGAGATCTCAGCAGCTTACTGCATACATGGATCGAATGTCTCAAACCCAAGAAACCTGATTGTCCATTTCAACAAACTACTGGTTAAAGAAAATTTGATGTCAACTCTCGGACAGAAAGAGGAGATTATATTTGAAAATAACTGCATTTGGATTTTCCCAGATTTCTCCCTTTCAACAGTTGCTAAATGAGCCGCATTCGACAGCAGAAATGAAATCAGATACAGCCTCTTGTTTTTTGATAGATTGAAAGTGATTTTTGATGTCCAATTTCACATCTTCAAACAATCGGAGAGAGAGAGATAGTCAAAAAGACTGATGAGTCATATTGTGTCCTGGTAAGGCAAAGGAGAATCTGCTTTCAGCTTGGTTTATTTGTAATGGACATTTGCTGTAACTTCAAGCATATTTACGTTTTTTCTGTAAATAATACACAAACACAATTTCACAAACTTTCAAGAGCTTCAAATGAGTGCAACTGTTCACTCCAACATTCCACTTTAACAGGTCACTAATACTACAAAACCTGATCGCGTTTATACAGTAGTTAACATAAGCCAGGGATATAATATTATAACAAGTTAGAAAATACACGCATGGCATAACATTCAGGAGCGTCTGAGGACCCTGTTTCCTTTTTGGACACTTTTTGATTTTTGTTTTGTTTTCTTTTCAATTACAATATTGACATTTCTTTTATTAAATATATGTATCTTTTGGTGACCACTAAGTATTTAGTTATTTGCAGTGTTATTAAACTTTTTTTTTTTTTCATCCTAAGGCGGGGTGGGCAAAGTCATTCCTGGAGGGCCGCAGTGGCTGCAGGTTTTTGTTCCAACCCAATTGCCTAATAAAAAGCACTTATTGCTCTGGAAACACTTCTGCTTCATTTTAGTGGTCTCCCTCATTAAGATTTTGAACCCTTATTGCTTATTTAAGTCTTAAACAGCTGCATTCTCGGTTTTTAATTGCTCCTTATTAGCAATAAGATGCAAATGACAAAAGAAACCAGCAGTTATCCATTTTGCTTGTTACCCTTTACACCTGTGTGTATATATCATGCACAATTTGGTTTAATTAAATACTTGAAAGGAAAGAGAAGAGAAAAGGTGAAGGACTGAGAATTATCCATCCGTTTTACACTTCAAAGTATTTGGATGATATCCTTAGAATGGAAAAAAACTAGGATATGAGAAGGACTTGACATAGCAGAGTTAAAGCATTAACAAGCCATGAAATGTAATTATTGGCAAGGATTGTTTTCTAATTAAGCAACTGGGTTGGAACAAAAACCCGCAGCCACTGCGGCCCTCCAGGAATGACTTTGCCCACCCCTGTCCTAAGGCATGGGTGTCGAACACCAGGCCTGGTGGGCCTCTGTGGCTGCAGGTTTTCATTCTAACCCTTTTCCTAATCAGTGATCAGTTTTCACTGCTAATTAACTCCTTTGCCCTTCATTTTAATAGTCCTGTTTTTAAGGATTCAGTCCTCTGAATTGATTCTTTTCTTTATTAAATGGCAGTCAAACAGATGTGAAATGAGCCAACAAATGATCAGCTAAACTGGGGCTTCAAATTCTAACCAATTTCACTCGAACCAGTTTCTTAATGAGAAGTCAATTCTTGCTGTTAATTAAGCCTGTTATTTAATTTAATTCCATGGCTTGTTGCTGCTCTCATTCTGCCACAGCAGACATTTTCCAAACTGTTGATTTTTCTGTTTTTTTTTTTTTTTAAGAACACCATTGAAATGTTTTGGTGACCTGAGAGATCAGCCTTACTGAGACCTCCACCTTTCTTTATTTCCGCATATTGTTTGATGGGCACAGGTGCGCTGGCCATGTGGCGGCTTGTTTTGGGTCTCATTATTGTTTGGCTGCTAATTAAGGAAAAAGAAACAACTAAGTGTCTGAGTCAAGTTAATTAACAGCAAAAACTGGTCACTAATTAAGAAGATGGTTAGATTAAAAACCTGCAGCCATTGCGGCCCTCCAGGACTGGAGTTTGATACCCCTGACCTAAGGGAACTACAGTTGTGCTTGAATGTTTGTGAACCCTTTAGAACTTTCTATATTTCTGCATAAATATGACCTAAAACATCATCAGATTTTCACTCAAGTCCTAAAAGTAGATAAAGAGAAACCAGTTAAACAAATGAGACAAAAATATTATACTTGGTCATTCATTTATTGAGGAAAATGATCGAATATTACATATTTGTGAGTGGCAACAGTATGTGAACCTCTAGGATGAGCAGTTAGTTTGAAGGTGAAATTCGAGTCCGGTGTTTTCAATCAATAGGATGACAATCAGGTGTGAGTGGGCACCCTGTGTTATTTAAAGACCAGGGATCTATCAAAGTCTGCTCTTCACAACACATGTTTGTGGAAGTGTATCATGGCACAAACAAAGGAGATTTCTGAGGACCTCAGAAAAAGAGTTGTTGATGCTCATCAGGCTGGAAAAGGTTATAAAACCATCTCTAAAGAGTTTGGACTCCACCAATCCACAGTCAGACAGATTGTGTACAAATGGAGGAAATTCAAGACCATTCTTACCCTCCCCAGGAGTGGTCGACCAACAAAGATCACTCCAAGAGCAAGGCGTGTAATAGTCGGCGAGGTCACAAAGGACCCCAGGGTAACTTCTAAGCAACTGAAGGCCTGTCTCACATTGGCTAATGTTCATGTTCATGAGTCCACCATCAGGAGAACACTTATGACTTATGAAAGCAAGTTACTTCTTATTTATCCTTTCTACCCCAACAACTATAAGTGCCTACATCATGATATGCTCCGTAGCCACAGTACTCGGCAACAATATGAAATCAAGGTTAAAGCTATTGTATAAATGTACTACTTTTACTTATGTTTACAAAATGTTCTGAAAAGTTCAGAAACTGTTTCTCTCTGACCAAGCAGTGTACTGTGTGAGCTGGAATGTCAAAGGTCCCAATCACAATCTAAAGAGAGAAAAAGTATTTTCTCTGAATACCCTGTCTGTTGGAAGGGCTATGAACCCAAGGAATGGTCCTGGGTCAGGTTTGATGTCCTTAACGGTCCTCACCTTTTGGATCGGTTTCATATGAACATTCCATGACGACAGATAGGCACATCCAGAAGCCCTGCCATTGATGGGGTATTATGTTATATTTGAGAACTTATTAATTTATTTTTTGCATTCCTCTTTTGTGTGTGTTGCATATCATGAATCTGTTGTCAGTTTTTTTTCCATTTAAGACTTACATTTTGTTTTGTTATTTTTGTAGTATTTATACCATTATTGCCACCATTTTGAATGATTAGGGTTGGCCCTATTTATTCACTTGTCAAATATATGTCTCTCTATTGTATAAAAAAATCTTCAACGCGACAAGACTTTTTAAGAGATGAGACGTGACCTTTTGGAAAAGACTTTATCAAGTCCCGCGAGACAAGAATATTGCCATGATATTTTAAAAAGTCACGCCCCCCCCAGCAACCATTTTCAAACAAGACCACGGTGCTCTCTCCTCTCAGTCTTGTGAATGCTTTTGTCAGATGCACTTCTTGCGCTCTCAGCTCTTGTAAATTTTAACGTTTTCCTCACTTGAAGTTCCCAATTAAAGAAGACGTATTATGTCCAAATCTTATTGAAGAATTTCATCATGAAGGGATATCAACAGAAAAAATGAGTACACGGGCAATCCTAGCACCAAGAAACAATGAAGTTAAACAAATTTAAATGAAAAATGTTGATCGGTAACATGACAAATTGGTTAAATGCGTATCAATAGAATATACTGACACAGTTGGTGGAGATCATGCAGAAGATAAAAACAGTAACTTACAATATCACAAAGAATATCTACAACCATTAACATCGTCCGGTCTCCCACCACATGAATTACTGTAGGAAGAAGGATGTATCCAAGAAAGGTAATGTAGTACATCTACCGTGGATAACATTAGACAGCAAAGGAGATCTTGATATGCCATTCGTATTAAAATGCTAACAGTTTTTGGTTAGAATAGCTTTTGCAAAGACAACAAATCTCAGAGCCAAACATTCGAAAAAGTTGTTTTATTTAATAGAATGAAATGCAATCACAGGCAGTTATACGTCACGTGGATGCAAATGTAACACACCTCACATGAAAATAAAAATCTGTTTCCAAATCCCCATACGCGAGCAGCAGAACCGCAAAGAGGCCAGGGGGTTGGCGAGCGAAGAAAGCAGGGGGCAAATCCCCCTAGTTTTTATTATATAATAGTAATAGCAGCTTACTGCTCAAAATGATAAATGCAAGGAGATCCTGGGCTCGAACCCACAACCTCTTGATTATGAAGCAGCAGTTCTTACCTCTGCACCAGCCAAGCTCACATATTTATTTTGTGTCGATTGATATATGGGCTTTGGTTTTTACTCATCAGCAGCAACATGTAAATCAAATAATTTATTTTTCTTTGGTTATATTAATGAAAAAAAGTGCTCTTGTTTTGTTATACCTTTTGTGAATGTGTTTATTTCATATTTGGACTTTAGTCTTCACACATTATACACTTCACGTCAAAATTTTGTCATTATTACTATAACATGAAAAAGGTTTACGTTTTAGTTTTGTGTTCAGCTTTTCTTGTCTTGCATTTCCTGTCATCCTACATTTTCACAGATCGTTGTAGACACGGAACACACATTAAATGTAATGTATATATTATTTACTCTATACAATTCCAGACACCTAACTCCCAGATAAAGAGACCTCAGCTGTGAGAATTTTGTCCAACTTCTGCTGCCTCAGTGAGGGATGAGTGAGCAGGCTGCCTGATGCCAGTGCTCATTGGCACATTTGCAAAACAAAGATGCTGATGAGGAGGTGCGAGGGAATTTAAGGTGGCATTACGAATATTTTCGTTGGCTTCAGGGTTTCTAGTATTAAAAATCACTTAGAAAAATCACTTCCTTAGTCAAGCTTATGGATTACAAGAATACACTTGTGCGTCTGTGCTTTTGCTTATCTTCTAGGAATCACCAGTCTTCAACTTGTTATTTTTGACTACAGTTTTCATCTCACATTTTGTTTTTTGGTTACTGTTTCTTTCTTTTTATGGTTTTCAATCCTTTTTTTGGCTTTCAACTCCATCCCTTCTTCTGGTTACTTTATATACTCTTCTTGTTGGTAATAATAGCATAACACTGAGTGCTGTTGCGCTGCGTATAGTAAAATATTGTAAAATACACTGGTTTTAAACGTAGGCTTCTGGGGCTGTAAAACAGCAGTGCAAACTACTACATTTCTTGCAGTGTTAATCAAATCTGGCATAATTAAAATCCTGCATCTCATTCAGTATTCAGGGTTGACTTTCACACCCAGTAATTTCAATTGTGTGTGTGAACAGACAGATGAAAAAATAAAAAAAGTGATGAAAATGTTCTGAAAAAAATATTTATTTTGGCCTGTTGTAGTTTGATTTAAACCTAAAGCTATGTTATATGTAACGAAAAATGTTTGCTTTATTGTTTTCAATAAATATTTTTGAAGGACTAAAGAAGGAGGAGCTGTAAAACTATGGGATCAAGAAATGAAAAGATGCCGGGCATTTCAATTGGAGACAGGTCAGCTTGTGGACTGCGTCCGATCTGTATGTCGAGGAAAGGTAATACACAGGAGTTTCATTTGTCTATAATTTCTTTGATAAAATTTAAATTTCCTGTTAATCACCATCAAATTATAGACATTAATTTTAAACCATATTTCAAAATTGTTTCCCTTTAAAATTTTGAATATACAGTATCTCATATCTAATTTTAGTTTCAATTTGTTTATATTGGAAACAGAAACAAGTGTGCCACCATCTTTTACAGAGATAGCACGCATTGTGACACCTGAAAATAACACGACCGATAGCAAGCAGAGTGCCAACAAAAGACGACTGCCATGAAAATCAGTAGGAAAATGGCAGCACCCATAAGAAAAATAAAACAATGTCACCATAATTACATTAATAAAACATTTAAAAAAATCTTAATCATTGAAAAAATGAATTCTAGCCATCAAATAACTAATGTAAAATATTTTTGAAATTAATAAAAGAAAATTAAAACAAACCTTCCTGTCCCAAATTACAAGAGCTGAACGTATTTCTTGGATGATGAAATCTGAAACATTTCAACGGCTGATTTTCTGTGAACTGTATGTACAAACTAATTTTCTAGGGAGCTCAGTAGCCGCTCTGCTTTTTTCATTTAATAGGTAGTGCCAGTGCTGTTGTTCCCATTACCTCTCAGTGGCACCACTAGCTAATGTGTAAGTAGGTGTAGGCCATCAGGTACATTTCCACATTTTATGTCACCTAACTGCAGATTTTTCATTGTCTTAACCCGCAACTTTTTCTCATCACCCTTTCTTTTTTAATCCTTGTTTTTGCTGAGAGCCATCTAACGTTTTAAGTTGGAATTAATGTTATTATGCAGTAGTTCTACCAATGTAAAATTTTGCTCCATTTGAACACAATCTCTGGACATTCACAAAAGGAATTTTTATAAGTGGTTTATTTAACCATAATTTAGCCAAGATAAATGTATTTGGGAAGTTGTGTGCCAGGGTGTCAAACTCTGGGCCTGGTAGGCCACAGTGGCTGCAGGTTTTCATCCTAACTCTTTTCCTAATCAGTGGCCAGTTTTCACTGCTAATTAACTCCTTTTCCCTTCCTTTTAACAGTCCTGTTTTTAAGGATTCAGTCCTCTGATTTGATTCTTTTCTTTATTAATTGGCAGTCAAACAGAAATGAGATGTGAAACGAGCCAAAGGATGACCAGCTAAACTGGGATTTCAAACTCCAACCAATTTCACTCCAACCAGTCTCTCAATGAGAAGCTGATTCTTGTTGTTAATTAAACTTGTTATTTAATTCCATGGCTTGTTGCTGCTCTCCTTTTGCCACAGCAGAACTGTTGATTTTTTTTGTTTTTTCTAAGAACTCTGTCAAAATGTTTTGGTGACCTGAGCAGACTGACCTCACCGAGACCGTCACCTTTCTTTATTTCCAAATGTTGTGCGATGTGCACAGTGAGCTGGTCATGTGGCGGCTTGTTTTGTGTCTCATTATTGTTTGGCTGCTAATTAAGGAAAAAGAGACAACTAAGGGGTCTGAGTCAAGTTAATTGAAACTAAGGCAAAAAGTTAATTAGCAGCAAAATCAGGTCACTAATGACGAAGGTGGTTAGAATGAAAACCTGCATCCACTGTGGCCCTCCAGGACTGGAGTTCGACACCCGTGTTCTAGAGCAGGGGTCCTCAATCACGGTCCTGGAGGGCCGCAGTGGCTGCAGGTTTTTGCTCCAACCCAGTTGCTTAATATGAAGCACTTATTGCTCAAGTAACACTTATGCTTCACTTTAGTTGTCTCGCTCATTAAGGTTTTGAACCCTTATTGCTTATTTTAGTCTTAAACAGCTGTAGTCTTGGTTTTTAATTGCTCCTAATTAGCAATAGCATGCAAATGACAAAAGAGACCAGCATTTCTCCATTTAGCTTGTTACCATTTACACCTGTGTGTATTTATTATGCACTATTGAGTTTAATTAAATACTTGGAAGGACAGTGAAGAGAAAAAAGTGAAGGACTGAGAATTACTCATCCATTTTAGCCTTCAGATCATTTGGATGATATCCTTTGAAAGGGGAAGAAAATCTAGGATATGAAAATTACCTGACATAGCAGGGTTAAAGCACAAATGAGTCATGAAATTAAGTTATTGGCAAGAATTGCTTTCTAATTAAGCAACTGAGTTAGAACAAAAACCTGCAGCCACTGCGGCCCTCCAGGACTGGGATTGAGGACCAGGGTTCTAGACCATTAATTGCCACCCTTCAGAATACATCTCTCAGGTGTCCCTGGTGGTGTTCCTGGGTACACAGCACACATACAGTGCATATCACACTTGAGCTTAACTACAAGGCAGATGTAAAAGTCTCGGGCACTTCAGCTAACACTCCCTTATTCAGTTTAACGTGCCATTATGAGAACAGCGTGGACCCTCTGTTGGAACATTTAATACATATGGTGGGTACATTTAAATTGTATCCTAACAAATTAACACATTCTTACTTTTCTTTGCATATATATCTAATAACCATTCTGAGTTTGTTGCTTTTGGACTCACATTTTCAGGGACAACTTATTAGTCCCTAAAATGTGAATGAATGAATGAATGAATAAATAAATTAATTAATTAATCAATTAATTAAATTGTAATGGTACGAAGCTCTTCCACCCTAAACAAAATTACACAACAAAAAAGAAATTCTGTTCATAAAAATTAAGACTTCATTGTTACCTGTGTGGTGCAGTGGGTAGTGCTGCTGCCTCGCTTCCCGGGTCCTCCCTGCATGTAGTTTGCATGTTCTCCCTGTGTCTGCGTGGGTTTCCTCCCACAGTCCAAAGACCTGCAGGTTTGGTGAACTGGCGATTCTAAATTGTCCCTAGTGTGTGCTTGGTGTGTGTGTGTGTGTGTGTCTGTATGCAAGCGCCCTGCTTTGGACTGGCGCCCTGCCCGGGATTTGTTTCCTGCCTTGCGTCCTGTGTTGGCTGGGATTGGCTCCAGCAGACCCCTGTGACCCTGTTGTTAGGATATTACTGTATTACAAAAGATCTGCATGTCGAACACAATTGCACTTGCACCTGTATACGTAATCTTCTTTTTAGTGAGGAAAGTGTTGGCCTTTAAAACAAAGACAAAGTTTGCCCTTAGTGGCTCCTGGTGCTTGCTTCCTACTTGAGATCACACTTAGGCCATTATACTTGCAGCCCCTTCAGCTAACGTCAAAATCTACTGTACCTTAAGTGTATAGTATCATGAGACATGATACAGTTAGCTAGTTATAAGAATTGTCATGTCAAAACTGTGTTGCGTTATTATAAGTTTTTCTACCAATAAGAATGAAAGTAAAATAACACAGAAGTTAAAAGTATTTTGTTGAGTCATAGTGTACTCTAAGCTATCGACTTCAGAAGCCATTAAGAAAGCTAACAGAATGTCAGGTTATATAGCGCCTTGAAGTGTGGAGTACAAGTCACAGGAGGTTCTGCTCGACGTTTATAACACACTGGTGAGGCCTCATCTGGAGTCCTGTGTGCAGTTTGGGTCTCCAGGCTACAAAAAGGACATAGCAGCGGTAGAAAAGGTCCAGAGAAGAGCGACTAGGCTGATTCCAGGGCTACAGGGGATGAATTATGAGGAAAGATGAAAAGAGCTGAGCCTTTACAGTTTAAGCAAAAGAAGATTAAGAGGTGACATGATTGAAGTGTTTAAAATTATGAAGGAAATTAGTCCAGTGGATCGAGACTGTTATTTTAAAATGAGTTCATCAAGAACACGGGGACACAGTTGGAAACTTGTTAAGGGTAAATTTTGCACAAACATTAGGAAGTTTTTCTTTCCACAAAGAACGATAGACACTTGGAATAAACTACCAAGTAGTGTGATAGACAGTAAGACGTTAGGGATTTTCAAAACTCGACTTGATGTTATTTTAGAAGAATTAAGTGGATTGGACTGGCGAGCTTTGTTGGCCTGAATGGCCTGCTCTCGTCTAGAGTGTTCTAATGAGTGATGGAAATTGTTACAACTGCTTAACATTTTTGCAATGTGAAGAAAACTAACATGGTTTTCTGACCGAAAGATGATTATCTCATGCAAATCCAACCATCCATTGTTTGAATCAGCTTCCCTAGCACAGACTGATGGGAAAGTAACTCCTGTCCTGGAAGCCATGGACTGCTAGTCCATCACAGGGTACACTTGTACTCGCACCAGCACTAACTCAAATTTGACTCAAGGTCTCCTTGGTAAAAATGGATCTTGCCCATTTTATTGCATGCCAGCCAAAATGGAAAATAGTGTGCTATTAAGCAAAGCAAGGACGAAGTTCAACACTGCATCAGCCATGCCAGCACCTCCTTCATGAAACTGTCATCATGACATTTGATCTTGGAGGATCATCTCAAGTAGGGAGCCAATTTATAGGTCTAGAAGGTTGCTTTGTGTCGCTGCTCTCCTGCATGCTAGAATTTAGTTACTTATCGTTTTCATCTAAATTAATTTCCATCAGTGCTGCTTCTTTCTGTAAGTTGTTATCAACTAGGGAAATCTTATTTTATAGGGGAAGATACTAGTGGGGACTAAAGATGGAGAGATAATAGAAGTTGGGGAAAAGAATGCAGCCTCCAACATTCTGATTAACGGGCACATGGAAGGAGAAATCTGGGGACTGGCCACCCATCCCACCAAAGATACATTTATTACAGCAAGTGATGATGGAACAATACGAATCTGGGACCTTTCTGATAAGGTGAGAGTCAAACTACAGTTTTTCATTATACAGCACTACTGCTGCTACTACTATTAACACTTATTTTCAAAAATCAGTCTTTATGATGGAGTTGATATGACTTGGTGTTCATCAGCCATGCTTAAACTTGAAAAAATTCACAGTGTGCTAGAGAACAAAAAGCTTCATATGATATCACCTTGTCTGAGCTCCGGTGTGGGAGCCTCTGGTTTTTTTATAGCTGAAAGAAGAAGAAAAAGAGAAGCTAACAAAGTTAATAGGTTTTATTTCATCTTGGGTCAGCAATATTAGAAAATATTGAAGTCTGTATTGGCATTCATAAACTTCTGGATTCCAGTGTAGGTTTCAAAACTTTTGTATTTGGTGTTAAATTAATGTAGACCTAATACTGTCTCTTAAGTTACGTGACTAGTCCTGTATAAGTATTTCATGTTTGTGTATCTCTTGCTTCATATGTAAAGAATATTTAAGACTCTGGTACACACTGTAAAATCATTTATCAGGTTATAACTTTAGTCTGTTACAGTGTATTATATCGTACTTTTAATTGCGCGTAAAAAGCGGTGTGCGACACAGTGCTGCTGTGGGTTTGAATCCTGCCTTGTCTCGGTCAGTGTGGAGTTTGCCTTTTTTCCCCTGTCTGTGTAGATCAGGGGTCTCCAACTCCAGTCCTGCAGAGCTACTGCGGCTGCAAGTTTTCATTCAAACTCTTTTCTTAATTAGTGACCACTTTTTGCTGCTAATTAACTATTTCCCTTTATTTTAATTGACTTTTCTTGAGACTCTGACCGCTGAATTGATTCTTTTTTCCTTAAACGGCACCTAAACATAAATTTGATTTGAAGTGAGCCAACAGATGACCAACTAAGTTGGGCCCTCAAACTCAAACCTTCATTCAGTTTCTTAATTTGAAGCCAATTCTCGTTGCTAATTAAACCCGTTATTTAATTCCGTGGCGCTCATTCTGCCATGGCAGACATTTCCAAAATTTTTGATTCTCTTTTTTTTAAGAGCGCTGTCAAAATGTTTTGTGGACCTGAGCAGATCAACATCACTGAGGCCTTCACCTTTCTTTATTTTCAGTTATTGTGTGATGGGCGCAGGTTGTTGTTTATGTGTTGGTTCATTTTGTGTCTTAATATTGTTTGGTTGCTGATTAAGGAAAAAAGAAATAATTAAGGGGCCTGAGTCTTTTAAAAATGAAGGCAAAGAGTTAATTAGCAGCAAAATCTGGTCACTAATTAAGAAAAGAGTTAGAATGAAAACCGGCAGCCACAGTAGCTCACCAGGACTGGAGTGGGAGACCCCTGGTGTAGGTTATTCTCAAGGTACTCTGGGAAATGGATGAAAAACTGCAGAAGTACTGGTCAGGTTAACTGGCGACTGTAAGTTAGACCAGTATGAGTCTTGCGATGGACTGGTGTCCGATTTAGGGTTAACTTCTGTGTTGGCCCCTTTGCTGTTGGGATAAGCTCTGGCACACAGAACCCCCGGTGTGGAATAAGCAGTTCAGAAATGAAAGAATGAATATTTATTTTATCGATTTTTGTATTGCTTCAGTTATTTCTATTATAATTAATATGTCCTGCATATTAAAGAACGCAACATTTGTTTTTTGGTTTATTTAATTAGAAATTGCTAAACAAAGTGAGCCTTGGCAATGCTGCTAAATGTGTGTACTACAGTCCAGATGGAGAGATGATTGCAATTGGCATGAAGAATGGAGAGTTCATCATCCTTTTGGTAAATTCACTGAAGGTTTGGGGCAAGAAGCGAGACCGAAGTGCAGCTGTCCAGGATATCAGGTACGATGTACTTAACAGAACATCTGTATTCCACATTTACTTGTGTTTAAATGACCCTCCTCATCACAGCACAGTTCGGACTATTAAGGTACTAATACTATACTGTGAGTATGGAATTGTTCTGTAGTAAGAAGTAGCAGTATATTATTTGGGTAAAGCCATAATTTATTTTTAACAGAGCACTTACTCAAAAATGTAATTCTAAACATATTCCTGTGAGGTGCACACAATATAGCATATATTTATTTTATTGAAGGATAGAACACAACTAATAATATTAATAATGCAGAAAATGACCAAAGGTTAGTCCAAAACAAAGTGTGAAACTAAACAGTTTCCTATAGTGGCCTATCATTGTCTACTATTTACAATGTAGCCTTGAACTCCAAGGTCAGGTAAGCCTAAAAGACTCACTGAGAAATTTCATTTACAGCCTGTTTGTTTTTGAAACTAAACACGTCCAGATTTTTTATTTAGGTCTTCAGAGATTCTGTTTTATTGTCACAGTGCAGGGAACGGATCTCACAGTAATCAGAAAATAAGTAACTTTGTGTTTGATATTAATGCAGTTTACAGGCCTCACACTGCCAACCAAACCAGAACTGTGTTCTTGCACTCCAGATCTCAATAGTAATTATGTCGGAGCGCATGCAGCATTTTCTAATAAGCATTGCCATGCACATTCCTTTCATGTGGAGTACTGTAGTAACATTCACTCTTTTCCTTTTTCTGTTCAGATTCAGCCCCGATAACAAGTTCTTGGCTGTGGGTTCGGTAGAAAACACTGTTGACTTCTATGACCTTTCACTGGGGCCATCTCTTAATCGAATTGGATATTGTAAAGATATTCCCAGCTTCGTAATTCAGATGGATTTCTCTGCTGATAGCAAATTCATTGAGGTACAACTTTCTGAAAAACTCTTGCAATTCTGAATAATTATTGCGATACCTTTTAGCCTAATAAGTAGTAATGTTTTTCAAATTACTGCTCTAAACATTTGTTAATATTGTTTTGTTTACCAATGTTAAAACAACATTAACTTGGACTAGAAATTAATTCCTGCTGGAGGAATGTTAGCAATTAGGACCATTTGGAACTTCCATCTATTTTCCTAACCCACTTATCTGGGGCAGGGTTGTGGGGCCATTTGGGACTTGTTGAATGCAAACAAAAAGATATTTTTCAAAAGAAATGCTTTTTAGGAGGTCTGTGATCACCCTGACAACGAGGAGGGTGATGTATTGCTTTATGAAAAGAGTCTAGATCTGAATAATGAAGGGGATTCACAATAGTTCAAGTTTAGATACCAGTCTTTTCCTTAGGTCTGTTGAAATGAGCTACAAAAATGACATATCCTTCCGAAGAGCTTACATATCTTTCTCGGATATTGCTGTACAGTATTATGAAAGAAAATCTTGAGACAAGATGAGACTATTGCCAAAAGATTTTTTTCAAGTCCTGCAAGACAAGACTATTCCCAAGAGATTTTTTTT
>JANRMT010061414.1:22489741-22500264 GCA_026402145.1 Polypterus bichir lapradei
TTTTTATTAATTTTATTACAATCCATACAAAGCAATCAAGTTTTTACAAAGAGAAAAATTAAGAACAGATCGATCCCCACCCCTGAGAGAGAGAGCAAGCCAAACGGCGTTAAATTTAAGGCTTGGAGACATACCTAAATTAATAAATTCTCTGTGCCTTTTGAACTTATTGTAAAATATTACTGATTAGATCCTGCCATGTTTTGAAAAAAGTCTGTACGGATCCTCTGACTGAGTATTTGATTTTTTCCAACTTCAAATAATATAACACATCGGTTTCCCACTGACTTAAAAGAGGAGAGTTTGGGTTCTTCCAGTTTATGAGAATAAGTCTACGTGCCAAAAGTGTAGTGAATGCAATCACAATTTGTTTGTCTTCCTCCGCTTTAAACCCATCTGGAAGAACACCAAACACAGCTGTTAATGGGTTTGGAGGGATTGTAAATCCAAGGCTATCTGAAAGGTAATTAAAAATGTTTGTCCAGAATAATGTTAATTTGGTGCAGGACCAGAACATGTGACCTAGTGAGGCTGGGACTTGGTTGCAACGTTCGCAGGTTGGATCATGCCCTGGGAACATTTTGGAGAGTTTTAGTCGAGACAGATGTGCTCGATATATAATTTTGAGTTGTATAATTGTATGCTTTGCGCATATGGAGCTCGAGTGAATTCTCTGCATTGCTACTTTCCACTCCTTTTCTGATATATTAATTGAAAGATCTTTTTCCCAGTGTCCTCTTGGATCTTTAAAAGGGAGGGATTGTAAAATGATTTTATATATTGTAGAGATGGAGTCTAAATCCTTGAGATTGAGCAATATTTTTTCCAGCATGGATGAGGGTGCAAGATGAGGAAAATCTGGAAGGTTTTGTTTAACAAAGTGTCTGATTTGAAGATAGTGAAAGAAATGTGTAGCTGGAATGTTAAATTTGGAATGTAATTGCTCATAGGATGCAAAGACGTTGTCTATATAAAGATCTCTAAGCAAGTTAATTCCAAATTTTTTCCATATATTAAAAACTGCATATGTTTGTGAGGGTTGAAAGAGGTGGTTCTCTTGCAGGGGTGCCACAGATAGAAGCTTCTCCGTCTTAAAATGCTTTCTACATTGGTTCCAGATTCTAAGTGAGTGGAGCACAATTGGGTTATTAGTGTATTGCCGATAGCGTGTGTTTATTGGAGCACAGAGCAAGGAATACAAAGAAGTACTGCAGGAATTTAATTCTATTGCGGACCAAGCCTGTGTATGTTCTTCTATTTGTGTCCAGGTTCTTATCGCCTGTATATTTGCTGCCCAGTAATAAAACTGGAAGTTAGGTAGAGCCATGCCGCCTTCTGCCTTTTGTCTTTGTAGGGTCGCTCTTTTGATGCGTGGATGTTTTGAATTCCAAATAAATGAGGTTATTGTCGAATCTAATTGCCTAAAAAATGATTTATTAATGTATATTGGGATGTTTTGAAATAAAAAAAGGAGCTTAGGAAGAATATTCATCTTAACAGTGTTAATTCTTCCAGCTAGTGTGAGATGAAGGGTTGACCATCTATGCAAGTCTTGTTTAATTTTTTCCATGCAAACGGCGAAATTTTGTTGATATAGAGCTTTATATTTACTTGTGATGTTTACCCCTAGGTATTTAAACTGTTCTGCAATGATAAAAGGTAGGGTATCTAATCTAATATTATATGCTTGAGAGTTCACTGGAAAGAGTACACTTTTATTCAGATTAATTCTGAGACCAGAGATCTTTTGAAATTCTGTGAGTGCTGCTAAGACTGCAGGCACGGAATTTTCTGGGTCTGATATATACAGTACCATGTCATCTGCATATAATGAGAGCTCTTATAAATATTTGTGTTTTCCTCACTTTAAGTTCCCAATAAAAGAAGACTTATGTCCAAATCTTAATGAAAAGAATTGCATCCCATAGGGTTATCAACAGAAGAAATGAATACACAGGCAATCCTAGCACTGAGAAACGATGAAGTCAAACAAATTAATGCGAGAATTGTCGATCGGTTACGCAGCAAATTGGTTAAATGCGTATCAATAGACTATGCTGCAACAGTTGGTGGTGATGGTGAGGAAGATGAAAACATCAGCTTACAATATCCCATAGAATATCTACAATCGTTAACACCATTAGGTCTTCCACCGCACGAATTACTGTTGAAAGAAGTATGTGTCGTAATGTTATTGTGTAATTTATGTCTGAGTAATGGGCTATGCAATAGGACAAGATTAGTTGCATTAAACATTGGTTGAACAATTCTGACATGTAAAATTTTAACCGGCAAGAACAAAGGTAATGTTGTACACCTTCCGCAGATAACATTAGACACCAAACTAGATCTTGATATGCTATTCGTATTAAAACGTTTACAGTTTCCTGTTAGAATAGCTTTTGCTATGACAATTAACAAATCACAAGAGGGAAAGAAATGATATTCACTCACGGGCAGTTATACGTTGAGCTGTCACAAAGTAAGTCCAAACACGGAATCAAAATTCAATGCGATATTGACAAAACGTTAATTCCAAATATTGTTTTTCCTGACGTTTTACAGTAAAAGTGTTAGTTTAAAAATTTTTTGCGTATTGATTTCAAAGCCAAACAGAACAAAAATGTATAATGCAACAAATACGTCTAACGCAAAAGGAAGCATAATTTTCTTTGGATTTACTATGTTTTACTATTTTTTAATATGTTTAATTACTTGCTGTAATGTAAAATAGTTAGTTCTATTATGCATATGTAACAATCCACTTCCCCGTACGCGAGTGGCAGAGCCACGGAGTGGCTAGTGCGTAGTGCCCACCCAGGGGTTGGTGAGCAAAGTGAGCAGGAGGCAGAGCCCCCTAGTGTTTATTTAAAAAAAACTACTAATCAGGGAAATGCTAGAAGAATTTTTAATAAACAATAGAAATATGACACATGCTTTAAGAGGCGTCCAAGAAAAATGTGGCAGATTTATGGAAATCAGTCCTCCACATTTGTGAATAGAACAATATTTGGTTGTTTTACAAAACTGTCCTGGCTGGGAGAATGGCAAAATGAATGTGGTCGAATGCAAATTGTATAAGATTGTATGGTCTTATAAGAATACAAATGATCTTTATTGTCTCAACGCTGAATATTGTTTTTGGCACAAGGAAGCACACATTTCCCACTGAAACATGATCCTTCTCTGTGTGAGGGTCCTGTAGCATTGTGAACACAGGTAGAAAATGGATACAGCAAAGTACAGAGAATGTCTAGAGGAAAACCTTTTGTAGTCCGCAAGATATCTGATACTTCACTGAAGATCTACCCTCAGTACAACAAAAATACTTAAAAAAAGGAAAAACAGTCCTCTGGAGTGGCCTAGTTAAATCCCAGGTGACAATTCAACATCGGCAGGCATTAAACGTTGCTCTTCACAGATGGACTACATCCAGCTCAAGATGGCTTGAAGAATTTTACAAAAAGAATGGGTGGAATTACTATCTCTTCATATTTTAACTTGGCAAACTTGCCGGAAAACATTCATGACTTTATCTAAAGTGCCCGTACTTAATGTTGATGCAAGGCTAATGACTACTTTTGAAGATTTTGCTTTTCACATTGAAATGATAGATTTGGGGAGAAAGAAAAGTCCTTCCTCTGGTGGTTCTTCTTCTTGAGTCGGGCAGCAGTCATATCACAGAGCTTCTTCTTTCATTTAAATTCTAACACAAGTGTTGTCTTTAAAGAGAATCAAAGCTTTTTAACAAGCAATACTCATGCCTTTGCTACAAAATCATTTTGTAAGTCACTTACTATCAAGGTAACCAGTGTGGCACAAAGTACACAAATAAATCCGTCAAGAGTTATTTCAGATTTCTTTCTGCTTTGTATCCTTGCTGCTAGACATTACAGTTGTGAAAGTATCAGAAGTGTGCTCTAGTAGTGGTATAAAGCTTTGGACCATCATCTCCAAGTTTGCTGGACCACTTGGCTGACCCCTTTCTTACTATTTGATCCTTAGCAAGTCATTTAACTAATTTCTGCTCCAATTGTAAAATAATGTATATAAACAATGAAAATGTATCTGAAAATCTTCATAAAGGTGTGAGCCAAATAAACATGTAAGTATCTAAAAAGGGAAAGTCCAATCCATGAATTAAATGACATTCTATCTGGAGACTGCCTGAAGAAAAACTGGATTTGGTTTTCACTCCAACAACTCTCTTGAAAGAAAATCATGTTGCTCCTAAAAACACTACATCACAATGTAGCAAAATATATCTAAGTTGAAATTTTGTTAACATTTAGTTGATTTAATACAATTCAGTAATGCTTTCTTCTTAGCCCTAAACAAAAATGGTCAGAAGTTCCTGATATTTCTCTAAAAGAAATGCCATTGTTCCACCCACCCATATTCTGAATTAGCTTCTTAGGATTTTACGAGCCAGCCCTCCATGAGACACTGCACCCGCTCTTCTTCTGGTCACTGACGGTGGGTACAAGGAGGCAGTGCAGGCACCTCCTAGAGATTAAGTGAGCCTTGCCTTGAACACGGACTTCTGGAGGTATGGCCGCTAAACACTCAAACACCATTCAAATACAAGCAGGGACTCGTGTTTAAAAAGGAAGCACCGAAGATGACATGTTCTAGTCCCAGGGACTTTTTCTCAATAAGGAAATGTCAGTAGTGGTGTCCTGGACAAGGATGTAACTCTTTTCAATTTGTATGAATAATTTTAAGGCAAAAATTACAAATAGTAACATTAAAAAGGTGAGAAAAAAAGAAAGTAAATTGTCAGGATTAGCAATATTTTTAGGTAGGGTTTGCCTGTACACCTTTATAGGCCTGACACCCCAGTCACGTCAACAACAGCTTGCTGCCCAGATAGGCCCTGGTCTCCCATGATGGCATAACTGGATTAAGTGGGCATCTAACTGATTGTATAGGGGCAAGTTAAAGGGTTTTTTGTAAAGCGCAGTGATGGGCATTGCTGCTTCTTCAGTCAAATGTCATGACTTTAAATCCTGCACACATTTCTTGTCTCTGTGGACTTTGAACTTCTTCCCAGTGTTTGTTTATGTCTTCCTCGGATATCCAGATGACGTGCTTGAAATGTCAGATGGTGATAGCTAGTTGGCTGGGTGCACATGTTGCTGCAGCCATTGATGGACTGGTGCCATATCTTGGTTGGGTTTCTGCCTGGTGCCCTGTGCCAGTGGTTCTCAATGTTCAGTCCTCAGAGCCCCGTGAGGCTGCAGGTTTCCGTCCCAACTCACTTCTTCTGCTGTTTGGATGCTCAAATTCATTATGAAAACCGTTATTTCCCAGTTTATATGCTTTTTATAATCATCTTATCTGAAGATCTTGACTATACATTGTTCTTCTCTCTTGTTAAATGAATCTTAGCCTGTAGAGGTCTATTAATTTTTTACATGTAAGATGTCTCACTTAAAGGTTTACCAATGTTGTTACTTGTCCTAGTGTGTGTATAGAAACACAGGCAACTTCAGTTTCTGTATTACATCTTGCCTGAAGAAGGGGCCTGAGTTGCCTCAAAAGCTTGAATATTGTAAATCTTTTTAGTTAGCCAATAAAAGGAGTCATTTTGCTTGACTTCTCACTACAATCATCCAGAAGTTACAAGCTGGTTATACTGTATTTTAATTGAGTAAAGCAGATATTTACATGTGTTAGATGTGTAAGAGGTCCCACTTTTTCCTCGTAAATATTTGTTTTACCTTTTAATATTCTGCTTATTCAGACAATTCTTTACTAATAAGCCCACAAGTGGATAACACTGAAGCCTTTCAGAGTCACTTGCGCTGCTGTCTGCTCTGCTCAACATTGATTTTTCGTATTCAGATACAATCAAGAACCTCCACCGAAGAAAGTGAATTAAAAAAAAAAAAAGTAAGCATTTCAAGATACAGAAGAATACAAATATACAGTATGTGTACACCTGACACCACTGCACTTTATTCTAAACACAAGATAAAAAGAAAAAATGGGTCAGCTAATTAAACAATAAGATCAGTTAAAGGTGGCAATGGCTGACTGATTGGGAAACTTATTGGAACAAACACCTGCAGCCAGTGAATGTATTGGATTAGAGGGGTTTGAGACGGATTTGTATGTTAAATTAATATAGTATTAACACAGAACAGTAAAAATAAATATAATTGTACACCTTATATATAAATGTAAGTATTGCTAACTACGCCATCCCATGTTTGTATGCATCATAAGAGGTTTTCTGAACCGCTCTTTGTCATGTCCCTCGCCTAGGACCAGTTTGCCTTGGGTGACCCTACCAGGGGCATAAAGCCCCCAACAACAGAGCTCCTTGGGACACGCAAACCTCTCCACCACGATAAGGTGGCGGCTCGAGGAGAGGTTTGGATGGATGGATTGCTAACTAAATTTACACATTTGCATCTGGAATGTCTGTGTTGTTTTCTGCTGTAAATAGGACTGACTGTGAGAGTAATGGAACTTAATTTTCGTCAGTTTTCAATGCTGTGGCTACTGGAGTTACAGCCTACCAAACAGGATGGTGTACCGTGCATACTCGTGTATAAGATGGGTCTTGAAACCCAAAAAATTGATCATAAAATCAGACCCCGACCCTGACTTATACGCCCGTTCAAAAATCTTCTTGCCTCCTCCAATCTCGCATCAGTTTCTCAGACACAACAAATTTTGGTTTTCAGCAGCACAGTTACCAATTTCTTTCGCCACTTCAACGACGTTTAATTTAAAACCAGCTTCATATTTTCTTCTGTTCAAACGCTCCATCATAGATAAGGGATGCTCTTACAATAAAGGTGTATGAGGGTGTGAGATACAAAAAACACAAATCAGCGCAAACGTTGCTTCAGAATAGTTCGGGTATTACCATGTGGCCACGTAGGCACAATACACAGAAAATAAGGCCGTGTGCCCCGTGGTTACTCTCTCAGGTGGGCGTTAGCCTATCATCATCTCTTGGACCAATAGAGTGAGTTTTCTACATTCGACTTATACGACCGACATTATACAATACCAGAAATTATACGGTAAAATCAAGTCCCAACTTATCCGCGAAGTATATACGGTATACATGGATGTCCACTGAAGGAGATGTGGTTGGTTTGGTTGCAGTTCATAGTGGGTTACTTTTGAATAACACCTTATGGCGATGAGGAGAACAATACCTCAGTGGTAGCCATTTGAGGTGGAAACGCTAGAAGTGCGTCAGCTATTGTAAGCGATGGAAAACGTGAGTGTTCGCTTTTATTGATTTTATTACCTTTTGCTTTGATTCTAGCAGCCTCATCTCTTGTGATCCTCGGTACAAGTTGAAACTTTATTGAGAGTAGCCAGATTTGTGAAATTTATAAAATAAGTTTTAACAGTGGGTGCCATTTGTTATTTTAAAATACATTGTTCAAGAACAGCATGGAGGTTTAGATGGAAGCTGGTGGGGTGTCAGTTGTGCATAAATGTTAAATATTTGTCATGCACGTTAAAGCAGGCAATCATGAATTAATGTGCTGTTGGGCAGATTATTCCTGTTCTCATCAAATGACTTGTTATCTTTTTATGCCGGTGAATTGGTACGTAATGTCTTTATAATATCCGAGTCAGGTTGTTATTTCGGTCACTTTAGAATCACAATGACCTTCCTTTTTAAGCATCAGTTTCTTTCGGGGAGTGGCCTGTGCTTATTAGAGTAGCATATGAAAAGTTTTATGCCACCCAAAAAAGTGAAAAATCGAGCCGGTTATCTGGGCAGCTGGTATTTGTTTGCTAAAGAAAACACCTCTTAACGTTAGAACAGATGCAAATAAACATTTATACAGCAAAAATGGCTTGTTTTTCCAAAAAGAATGATACCTTGTGAGGTTGTGAGAATGTAACACAGGGTGGCTTCCACACATCTGCTTGAGGCTTCCCAGCCATTCTGTGAATTTGTTCAGCTCCTCCTGAGTTGCCGTCTGTGAATGAGATTAATGAGGTAAGGATGAGCTGAATCACACGTGCTAGTGGTGCATTTTAACAACCAAAAATACTGGGGCGTGCCTCAAGGAGATCTGTATCGACATGGTGTGCATGCTAACAACGTGTTAGAGTCATCCTGCATTAAAGTAAATGCTTCACTAATGTAAAAAATTCTGAAAATGGACATGCTGAAACCAAGCTATTCTTATGTGAAGACAATAGGCATTAGAGGAAAGATTATAATACCTGAAGCAACAACCAGCAGCAGGGAAGTCTTGCAGAGGGCAGTGGCATAGCTAGGGGGCGGTCCGCCCCGGGCGGCACATTTTTGGGGGCACCATTACTGGCCAAAAGGCTCCGTACAATTCGTGTGTAAGCAGCAGGGTTTGGAAAAATATCACTCAAGAATGAAAAAAGTAAAATTCTCTGATTTTTATCCACAAATGCTTCAAAAAGAAAGATAAGGAAGATAAACAACTAATTTCCAATTTATTATTTCGTTTTGTTGTCAATGCGATTGTGTTCTTGCTCTGCACAGAAAACATCCCCACCTATCACTTGTGCACTACACTGGTTCTGGTTTTCACAGCGTAATTATATTAAACTAATAATCAGAACGCGGCTTATCAGTGCGTCTATGCCAGTGGTTCTCAATCTGTGGGGCGGGCACCCCTGAAGGGGCGTGAAGTAACAAAAAGGGGAGCGCGAAGATGTGAAAAAAAGAAAACAAGAATCGAAAATATGAAAAATACATCTATTGAAACCAAAACAAATTAAATTAAACTACATTCTGATACTAGAAAAAGAAATATAGAGTTAGATAAATGTCGATAAAAGTTAAGTAGTTATAATAAAATATCCATCCACCCATCATCCAACCCGCCATTTCCTAACTACAGGGTCACGGGGCCTGCTGGAGCCAATCCCAGCCAACACAGGGTGCAAGGCAGGAAACAAACCCTGGGCAGGGTGCCAGCCCACCACAGGGCACGCACACACACGTGACAATTTAATGCACCTAACCTGCATGTCTTTGGACTGTGGGAGGAAACCCACGCAGACACGGTGAGAACCTGCAAACTCCACGCAGGGAGGACCCGGGAAGTGAACCCAGGTCACCTAACTGCGAGGCAGCAGCGCTACCCACTGCACCACTGTGCCGCCTTTCAAAAAAACATTAGGGGGCGCGATTAAAACTGTTATGAAGACTCAGGTCGCAAATACGTAAAGGTTGAGAACCGCTGGTCTATATTATATCCTTGTCTAGTTGATGCTAGAATACTCCAGTATATCTCGTGTCTTGCTGATGCTTGCCAGTAGCTTTCTGTAAGTGCAGTGGCTGGTGTTCACAGATCCAGTGTCCTGGGTTTGAATCCTGCAAACATTACTTATCTGTGTGTTGTCTGTAACGTTGGGCAGGCAGGGTTTTCAACCAATGATGTAGAGGACCAGGTCACGACCGCTGAGAAATATAAACAGATTTTGACTTATCACAATGTACCTTTGAGAAAGTGACATCAATCTTTTAGGACAACATCAACCCCAAATACACTTACGACCCACCGGAAGCAGAAATCTGCAGGTGAAACAGAATCAGGCTGCCCACCTCACAGCTTTGTGGGACCCCCCTTGACAGGAACAAAAAGCAGCAGAAGTGAAAAGAAGTGTTGCATATGTCCCACAAGGAGCTTACAGGAATATTCTACACAACGACTTGGGAAACAAACAACAGAGCTGCGTACCAAATTTAAACTAAACTGCTTCAGCTTCGCATTCTAAGGGTGGCTGTCCAAAATACAAGACGTTCATATTACTTTTCTACTTCCGTCAAATGTTTTTGTTAGTCTGATGTCATATAGTGTTCTTCACTGGTGAATAAAGAGCCACTGCCCAGATAATCTCTTCTTTGGGGGGCTTAGATGTTTTCACAGTACTGCATTTCTTTGTCTCTGAGCCCAGTTTTAAAAGGCCTTATTCTTAATATAATTGCTTTATATGGTTGTTATTGCTGATGTCAGCATGTGGTCTTGTTTTACAGTTTTTCCAAGGCACATTTCTGCGCCTGGCTACAGGTTTTATATTAGGACAATAAACAACTGTCATAAAGCAACAGGTTTAGGTAACTCGGTGAAAACTGTCCAATCTTTATTTTGCCATCTCAAGGTGTCTACCGGTGCTTACAAGCGGCAGATTCATGAGGTGCCTACAGGAAAGCTGGTGACTGAGCAGAGCTTGATTGACAAGATAACTTGGGCCACCTGGACAAGGTATGTCTGTCTGTCTAAAATGGTCGCGTGCCGCGTACTCCTTATCTTACTGTGTGTGTGTCTTTGATTCTGTATGTTGCTTGGATAGGTGAAATGGTGGAATAGCTAGTGCTGCAGAGTCAATAAAACACGTTAATGTTTAAAATTCCTTGCATGTCTTCCACAGACCCAGCGACAGACAGCAAGTACAACAACACGCATTCAGTGCAACAGACTTTTAAATTGACTCTGATATTTGAAAAGCTTTACAGTGCAGAGTGTCAGAGTAGGGATTTGTATTGGAGAGCAGTG
>JANRMT010061414.1:22505264-22519802 GCA_026402145.1 Polypterus bichir lapradei
ACATACAGTACAGGCCAAAAGTTTGGACACACCTCCTCATTCAATGTGTTTTCTTTATTTTCATGACTGAAGGCATCAAAACTATGAATGAACACATGTGGAGTTATGTACTTAACAAAAAAAGGTGAAATAACTGAAAACATGTTTTATATTCTAGTTTCTTCAAAATAGCCACCCTTTGCTCTGATTACTGCTTTGCACACTCTTGGCATTCTCTCGATGAGCTTCAACAGGTAGTCACCTGAAATGGTTTTCACTTCACAGGTGTGCCTTATCAGGGTTATTTAGTGGAATTTCTTGCTTTATCAATGGGGTTGGGACCAGCAGTTGTGTTGTGCAGAAGTCAGGTTAGTTGGACGATCATTTATTTTTCAACAGGACAATGACCCCAAACACACCTCCAGGCTGTGTAAGGGCTATTTGACCAAGAAGGAGAGTGATGGAGTGCTGTAAATGGTCATGAAAATAAAGAAAACACATTGAATGAGGAGGTGTGTCCAAACTTTTGGCCTGTACTGTATGTAGTCTTGCTGATCAGACATTAAACCGCAGTGAAGAGGCACAAGGTGAGGCAGACAGTACCGTGTAGCCCTGAAGGGGGCGCATGTGAGCCAACAGGTGCTCATTGTTGCTGCTGTTCTCCTACGCAGAGGCTCTGGGCGCCAATAAGTTAGCGACATCAGAAAGTCAAGTGCACTGCAGCGCTCCGTTTATTTTTATTTTTTGTTCCGACTGACTGCCAAAATGGAAGATTAGATTAAGATTTTTAAAACTAAAGGAAAATAACGACTTTTACAAGAAAGTGAAGGAGATTTTCATGGAGAAGGATAGGCGCGTGGACTTCATTTACAAATAAAGGTAAGACCAGAAACGGTTTTCAATTTTAAAAAAAAGATGGGATCAGACTAAGAAAAAGCAATCCATATTTAAAAACAAAATTTTGACCTTAAATAAAATATTCTTTTGATTTTCTTGTTATCGTTTTGTTGAACAGTCTGTATTCTAATTGATTAAAGCATCAGAATTAAAAGCTTTTAAAAACAACAAAATATTTCAATTAAGGTCAAAATTGAAATCTGCTTTTTTTGTACACCACTCTATACTTTCATTTGTATCAAATGAGTATGAATTGTGGAATTGCAATGGCAAATTTAGAACACGTGGATGGTGAGGAGCAAATGCGCTCTCTCTCGCCGCTATTAATGTAACGTTCTTTCTTAGCCAAATCTGCACCTTTCCTGTGTGTGTGTAAAGAACGCTGATGAGATATGAAACATAACCAGTAGTCAATGTGCTTGCTGGCTGACCAATGAATAGTAAATAAGCGACTCTTTAGGGTTCATATATTTGTAAATGTCACTCTGAAGGAGTCAGTGCCTCACCAGCCATGAACCTCACCGCACGTCACTGCTGTGAAATCCTACTGGCTGGCACTGCCAGCTCAGAGCTTCAGGGGCCTGCCTGCCTCCTTCTCTCCCTGTCAGATGGTGGCTGACTCTGAACTGACCTGTGCACTTCACATTGGTCTCCACGGGTTCAGGGGAAGGATTTCCAAGTGGGTTTGAGTTTAGTGTCATTTTGATGATATTTCTTAGGATTTTGGTGCTTCATGGCTTCTGAGTGGAGTTGGAGTTGGAGTTTCTCCCTACATCTCTGTGTGTGTTCCTGAACATCCACATCATTGTAAAGATACTAGTGTTAGGTTAACTGCCATCTCTAAACTGGCCATCTTTGAGTGTCTGTGAAAAAGTTGACCCCCGCAGTGCATTGGTGCCTGTCCAGTGTTGGTATCAGCCCCTTATGACCCTGAATGAGATTAAGTGAGTGTGAGAATGTAATCCTGGGTACAAAATGGGAAAAAGTTGCACTTCTGCAAGTCATCATGGGTGTTTTGTTATGCCAGTAGCTTGTATACTTGTTACCAGTGAGAAGTCACTCAGGGTCCTACCCCACTCTCTTTCACATCCTGGCACAGAGAGACTGGCCACGACCCCTGAGGATCCAAGTTAATGAGCAGCAGTTTATCCAGTTGTGCTAAAGGCGAAGACCCCCAAGTGAAGTGAACATCTGGGCTTTGTCTTTCTAATCTGCAGCAGGGAACCCCCACAATAAGGAATGCAACTCGCCCAATAATGTGCCTACTACCCTGTTTGAGTGTCGCCTGTCGTGCTGAATGCTGTACTTGTTAAAAGGATTAGTGCTTCCCACTTGGCCAATACGAATTGACTGTTGTAAGTAGTAGTCTCAACACACGATGAAGGTTTGGGGCAGCCACCCGTATATTGTCCCTGGCTGCAAAAAGGTAAAGACGACAAGAGAGATGTGTTCTCGTTGAGTTCCAAGAGTGAACTTAAATGATAAGCAAAGATGGCGGCTTCATAAGCCGAGAAGAGGAAATTATGATGTACAGTTAGGTCCATAAATATTTGGACAGAGACAACTTTGTTCTAATTTTGGTTCTGTACATTACCACAATGAATTTTAAATGAAACAACTCAGATGCAGTTGAAGTGCAGACGTTCAGCTTTAATTCAGTGGGTTGAACAAAAAGATTGCATAAAAATCTGAGGCAACTGAAGCATTTCTTTAACACAGTCCCTTTATTTCAGGGGCTCAAAAGTAATTGGACAAATTAAATAACTGGAAATCAAATGTTCATTTCTAATACTTGGTTGAAAACCCTTTGCTGGCAATGCCAGCCTGAAGTCTTGAACTCATGGACGTCACCAGATGCTGGGTTTCCTCCTTTTTAATGCTCTGCCAGGCCTTTACTGCAGCGGCTTTCAGTTGCTGTTTGTTTGTGGGCCTTTCTGTCTGAAGTTTAGTCTTCAACAAGTGAAATGCCTGCTCATTGGGTTAAGATCAGGTGACTGACTTGGCCATTCAAGAATTTTCCACTTCTTTGCTTTAATAAACTCCTGGGTTGCTTTGGCTGTATGTTTTGGGTCATTGTCCATCTGTATCATGAAACGCCGCCACCCAATCAATTTGACTACATTTAGCTGGATTTGAGCAGACAGTATGTCTCTGAACACCTCAGAATTCATTCGGCTGCTTCTGTCCTGTGTCACATCATCAATAAACACGAGTGTCCCAGTGCCACTGGCAGCCATGCACGCCCAAGCCATCACACTGCCTCCCTCCACCGTGTTTTACACATGATGTGGTATGCTTTAGATAATGAGCTGTTCCACGCCTTCTCCATACTTTTTTCTTGCCATCATTCTGGTAGAGGTTGATCTTGGTTTCATCTGTCCAAAGAATGTTTTTCCAGAACTGTGCTGGCTTTTTTAGATGTTCTTTAGCAAAGTCCAATCTAGCCTTTCTATTCTTGAGGCTTATGAGTGGCTTGCACCTTGCAGTGCACCCTCTGTATTTACTTTCATGCAGTCTTCTCTTTATGGTAGACTTGGATATCGATACGCCTACCCCCCTGGAGAGTGTTGTTCACTTGGTTGGCTGTTGTGAAGGGGTTTCTCTTCACCATGAAAATGATTCTGCGATCATCCACCACTGTTGTCTTCCGTGGACGTCCAGGTCTTTTTGCGTTGCTGACTTCACCAGTGCTTGCTTTCTTTCTCAGGATGTACCAAACTGTAGATTTTGCCACTCGTAATATTGTAGCAATTTCTCGGATGGGTTTTTTTCTGTTTTTCGCAGCTTAAGGATGGCTTCTTTCACCTGCATGGAGAGCTCCTTGGACCGCATGTTGTCTGTTCACAGCAAAACCTTCCACATGCAAGCACCACACCTCAGATCAACTCCAGGCCTTTTATCTGCTTAATTGATAATGACATAACGACGGACTTGAACACACCTGCACGTGAAATAGCCTTTGAGTCAATTGACCAATAACTTTTGAGCCCCTGAAATGAAGGGATTGTGTTCAGAAAATCCTTTAGTTGCCTCACATTTTTATGCAATCTTTTTGTTCACCCACTGAATTAAAGCTGAAAGTCTGCACTTCAACTGCATCTGAGTTGTTTCATTTAAAATTCATTGTGGTAATGTACAGAACCAAAATGAGAAAAAAGTTGTCTCTGTCCAAATATTTAGGGACCTAACTGTATTTAGTCGGGAACGGGAAGTGATGTCATTCTGGGCACCGGAAGTGATGTGAAATCCGGCGGGTTTTCCCGTATTTGACCTGCAGAGATAACAGAAGTTGGTTTAGTGGACCCCGGCACCCCCTGGCCTGGCGTGTAATCGCCTCCACTTGGTCCACTCGGCCCCCTCCTAGTCGCACGTGTGTGACGCCGTGTAAGTCTCTCTGCAGAGGACAGGCTCCACATTGGGGTCGTGCCCAGTGCTGCTGGGATGGGCTTTGGCCCCAATAACCCCGAACTGAATTGAGCTGATGGGTGGGTGAGTGTATTGTGTGCTCAGAAACGGCCTGCCGTTTCCTCTAAAACAATTGTGATTGTGCTCAGCCCAGTCGTTGTGGTGTGTTATCAGAAGACATTTGACGTTGTTCATGTTCTTGAGCATGGTGGCATGGCGGCAGTAGGTGTGAAGTCTTTCTGAAAGTTTGTATCGTTTTTTTTTTGTTTTGCACAGGCCAAACACAAGCGTTACTTTGGTCACTCAGCCCATGTGACAAATATTCGCTTCTCTTATGACGACAAGTTTGTGATCAGCGCGGGAGGAGACGACTGCAGGTATGGTGTCCCTTGTGATGTTGTGGGGGGTGGTGGTCGGGTCGAAGGGGTCGCGCTGGCAATGCTGATAAGAAATGAAAAGCTGCGGACGTCTGGGACGTCAGATTCACTCTTTCATTTGGAGCAGCACAGTTTCACAAAAAATGGCCGGAGGTGTAGCTCAGGTCTCCAGCATCCACAGAACAGACGAAGCCCCGCTGCAGCTCAGAAGTCCTAAATGACCTATGACCCCCCTCGCCGGGCACCACGTGAAGGTGTCTTCCATTTCCCTACATTTTGGGTTCACTGCTGCTTTTCTTACTTTCCCCCCCAGTGATAAGGGGGGCTTGTCAAATATTTATACAGACTTGTAGAAAAATAAGAAGACAAAACGCCAAACTGGAGATCACTCCTCGGTCTCCGGATAACGGGATGAACGACAATCCCTGCGTATTTTATAGTTTGACTGAGTAAGGCCTCAAAACAGTGGAGCTGACAGCACTCCACAGTCGGATTTCACTGCGGGGTCCACACTGATGGCTTCTGTTGTTCCTCAGTAGCTCCCTGTAGTGAGAAACTGGAAACTGCCACCCTGTGCCACGGGCTAGTAAGGCGCTCAACTTTACCACACTCTTCCTCACACCAGGTCCCCAGCTTCCAGCAACCATTCACTCTTAACTGGTTTTAAGAAATCCTCCAGCACCCCCTCACTTTGGAGGGGTCACCTTTACACAGTCGCTATGCCCTCCGCCACGCTTATCACATTTCAAGTGCGAAACAGCAGCCTGGTTGAGAACGAGTTGAACCTTCAGTTGCTCCAGGGGCTGCTGTACAATGGCTGACCCTGCGCTCTGACCCCAAGGGGTATGCGAAAACTAACAAATTCCTAATACGAGAAATTGTATAAGGCGAAATCAAGATCAACAAACAAGTACCCATGAGGATGCCATCTGGCAGACTCGGGCTGCAGGCCACCAAAGCCATATCCTGGGATGAGTGGGCTCAGAAAAGTCTACCGCTGCCACAGCCGTCCGATTTGTTCACCGAGAGAACTCAACAAACGCCGGCCTCAGTCCCCACCCTGTGGTCAACCAAGGCTTGCATGTAACGTGGTGCCACTAAGAGCTGCCGCTGGAGGGGATCAGGGTTCAAGTGACCCTCGTACAAACGCTCACGCTCTGGCTAGTCATTCATATTCAGGCCTTCCATGTCCATATTACGAAAATGTTTGGGTCACCTTGAATTGGACTCGCTGGCGCTCAAGCAGAGGACTGCAGGGGTGTCCTTTTAGCTCATTTGACTGTCTGAGTGTCTGCCATCTTTAGCCGACTGTCGTTCATGTTGTGCAACTGTGTCACCTGTAAGTGAGAAAAGACCACCCACCCAATACTCAGCTGACAGTGGCCACCGTCTCCGCTGCTGCCTGTCCTGTCCCTTCACACTCTTAACTTGAGAGGGCCGGTGGGGGTCTCACAACTGCCAAGGCCACTCCAGTAGCTCCCTTTGAGTTGTGCACCTTGATGGGTCTCTGCCTGTAGCGTAGCACCCACTGACTGTGAGAGGAGCTTCTCGTCTCCCTTAGGTGCAGAGGTGGGACTCTTAAAACAAGAAACCACCAATGAGAAGTGGCTGCACACCAATGCCTAACCAATCAGTGGGGGGGGGGTGTGGCTGTCAGCCTGAATGCCAGCAAGTTCAGGGTGGATGTTGAGCTGCTGGCATCACACATAAGTGTGCCACCTGCAGCAACGAGCGGGGCAGAGCAAGCCATGAGATGTGCGGTGGACATGTGCCTGAACTGGGAACAGTGGGCTCAGAAAACGGCAGTATGAATGTGAAAAAGTATTTGCCCCCTTCCTGATTTCTTATTTTTTTCGCATGTTTGTCACACTTAAATGTTTCAGGTCATCCAACAAATTTAAATATTAGACAAATATAACCCAAGTAAACACAAAATGCAGTTTTTAAGTGATGATTTTATTTATTAAGGGAAAAAAACTATCCAAACCTATTTGGCCTTTTGTGAAAAAGTAATTGCCCCCTAAACCTAATAACTGGTCTACTTGGGTTATCTTTGTCGAATATTCAATTTGTTGGATGATCTGAAACATTTAAGTGTGAAAAAGTAAAGAAATCAGGAAGGAGGCAAATACTTTAACACCACTGTAGCTCTTTGGGCACAAATTCCAAATCTCAACACCGTTTCCCATTACAGACGCATATGTGGAGGGATGACATCCAAGAGCGTCCTGTGCGTTATGTGGGACTGATGTCACTCGAGGGGTCAATACTGTCTCCATCATGCCAAGTATGGGCACAAAGAAGGGTAGCAGATGAGCTCTGTGTGACAGCATGGCTGATGAACTGTAACCGTGGACCCTTTGGGTCGTCTGGGTGTCATGGTCTCCTGCCACACAAAGAAAAAAGCCAGAGCTTAGCAAACTGTAATGACACATGCGTCCCCCCCGCCACGTCACCGAGGTTGAGGATACATTTTATTTCTGTGGCACCTTACCTGTGCTGTAGTGCCTTGTGTTCTGCAAGAGGAGTTTGCGTTAAGTGACAGGTGGCCGGTGGTCAGCCCTCCTCATCGGCCACTTTGGCATTACGGCAAGCAGGACAAGTTCAAGAAGCGTTCGGACCAATCGGTGGCAACTCCTCTCGTCGGAGGATCAAAAAAGAAAACAGACAAAGGTCTAACATTTTAATTCCCGCTGCGTAACTCAACCATAGACAAGACGTTGGCAGTCTCTGGGAGAAGGGCGCTGCCATTATGCACAATCGGCCAACTCGATGGCTACGCCAGTGAAGCTGCCTAATGGATCTTTCAAGCTCAAAAAGTCATCTGGACACCTGTTTGGCGAAGTGGGTCGCCTAGCAGACATCCTAAAATTCAAGCCAATTGGGTAAGGAAAGTGGGGGCACTCCCTGTGTAAAGCTCACGTGTCACTTCACCGCCTCCGAGTCACCAAAGCTATGGAGGAGATGAGGGCACAAGAAGGGGGACGTCAATTTGAGGAGGCACTAGGATCTGTAGTTCATGGATAACTGTCTGCCAAGGGGTTCGTGTAGGGCGTCCATCCTGATGGGATGTGAACTCGGGCTGCCACGAGAGGGTCCAGCAGTGAGCGTGACCACCGGGCTGAATGGGCAGCTCTGTTTAGTACAACAGCAGAAGTGGAATTGAGTTTGTGTCCCACCAATGCTAAGGGGGGGATTTGCCAAGGGAGATGAGCCAAAATGGCACAGGCTTGAGTCCAAGTCGGGAGTTGCCCACCTTCTGATAGTCGCTCAAATAAACGTGGGCTTTGGGACTTGCACAACTGTCTGTCAGTTTTAGATGCTCATGTCTGAGGTGCTGCCAGCAGTCCAATCAGAGTTCAGTATTTCATTTTGCAGTAAACAAACTGGTTAACCAACTTGCACTCTTTTCTGCCCCCCAGTGTCTTTGTGTGGAAATGCCTCTAAAAAGCCAGTCACTTCACTTGCTGCTCAAGGTCAACAGACGAGGACTGAAGCTCGATGGGACCTCCTCTTCCTCCTCCTCCTCTCACGTCCAGCGCCTTCAGTCCTCGACCTCAAACGCTGCCAAGTTCGGCTTTCAAGGAGTTGTGGTGCTCGCGTGACAACCGGAGGCTGAAAATACACGAGAGGAGAGGCCAAGAAAGCACCCGCACCACCACAGCAGACGTCACGTATTTGGACTGTCCAGTATGCTAACTGGACGGTGAGCGGCAGGTCTGAGTCACAGTATACAAGGTTTAATGTTTTTAACGTTTACATATTTCTATCTACGTTCTGAGGGTGAAACATGCAGGCGAGGCGGCGTTCACGCCTGTGTGTGTTTGGTTACCATTTGACTGAAGGCAGTGAGAGTAGCCAACGTCACCATAACTGATGAGACGCCTTTTGTTTCCTTCTTGTGAGAATTCATACATAAGTGCCTTTAAGATTTTGTATTACTTGCCTGCGTTACTTCATAATTTTATTTTCTACACTTCTGGTGCTATGGCCTGTCAGCCGTGGCCTGTCACTAGTGCTCGTTCTGCTGGGGGCTTTCATTTGTAACACACAGACACATTCCATTGATGGCTTCAGCCTTGTTGAATCAACTCATTCGAACAGACAACTCCTGCATTCAAATAAAAAGGAGGAGGACCACCACCAGAAACGGGCTTTCCAGCGGCCTCTGAAGTACCGGGGGGGTTTGGAGATTTTTTGAAGGGTCCTGAAAGGGGGATGCCTTATGCTGCACTCAAATCAGAGGGGTGATTTCTTTGGGGTGCCACAACCAAAGCTGACTATGCAGTCTGTAACCCACCCTGGTGGTCCCGTCCTTACCTTGCTGTGCGTCTCGTCTGTGCCGTTTTCTATTTGTCAAGCAGTGCGTCTTCTACCTGTTCCAAGTACTGACTCGTATTCCTTCTGTGACAGCAATAGTGTCAAGGTGTGCATCAGATTATGAAGTTACTTTATACATTTTATATCATTTTTGTACATAACTGTTGAATTAGAACCTTTATTACAAATCATTTGTATTATATTGTAAATTAGAAAAGATCTGCTTAATGCATGGATTTATTTTTCAACACAAACGCTGCATAAGAAATGAAGTTATAGGTTGTGATAAATGAAGATACCTTATTGATTTTATTGTATGAGTGACAATCGTTAGCTTTATGGATGTTTCTTTTATACATGAAGACTCGATGTATCAAATGAATGTGTGACTCGTATGTGAACAATTAAAGGAGAAAACAAGAAATGCGCAGCCCGCTTGAAGGAGTTGGGTTTTGTTTTGTTTTTTTTTTTATGTAAAACACCCCAAACATGCCACGAAAACCTCTAAGTCCACATGAGCTCCTCGCATCTGGTTATTCGAGGCTGGAGATGTGCCAACGTGAAACTGAGCGAGCAGGTTCACTCGGTCTGCAGAAGCCAGGAAGCAGAGAATTGTGGGAATCTAAAACAAACCGGGCAGCTGAAGCAGAAACTGACGAGCTTTAACTTAACGGTGTGGATGAGACTGGGACAGCATGAGCAACAAATGGGACTGAATGGCCTCCTCACCTTTGTCACATTTCTGTGTTCATCTGAGCAGTTCAAGTGGCATGAAGGCCATCAGGAGGTGACGAGTACGAGTTTGCTTACTTGAGGGCAAACATTTTGACTAAAACTAAACCGGACTTTTTCATTTTCATTCTTAGCCTGAAAATCTTACATACACAAAGCCTTTGATACACCACCACCGGTGGAGAAAACTGTCACACAAGTGACAACTTCGCAAAGTGGATGTCACAATGCACGACTTCTGATCAGATAGAGTTAAATTTGCCTATCAGAGGATGTCAGATTACACAACTTACAATCACAGGGCGTGTCAAATGAAGCAGACATTTTGGCAGACCTTCGCTGCTCCGTGTCAGTTTACACCGCTGATGCGTTGCAGTTCATGTCACATTTACTGGCCACGCAGTGATTTTTTTTCCAGCACAGTCGCACTGCCCCCTTTTTGTGATATCCAACAGCACGCTGCTTGATGGAGCTGGCACCATACAAAGGGTCAACGGGTTTGTAGAGTTCAGCAGCAGCAGCAGCCTCTGTTCTCTAACGCCCTGATGGAGCCAGAGCTCAATGAAGAGTTAACAGGTATGGAGAGTTCAGCCAATCTCGCCCTTTTTTTTTCTTCCTATTTTAGTATGCAAAAAAGCGTTGGGTCGATACTAAAATGTTTATATTGATAGCAAACCGGTTCCACAGCAAGTTAACGGGTCTCTCTCTCTCTCCCCCTCGGCACCCACACACCCCTCTGCTCTACTTCACAGGTCATTAACAGGAGTGAGGTATAATCGTTCAGATATCATGGCTCCTCCAACCTGATGTATGAAGAATATTTTAACAATCAATGAGCACCAACAAGCAACTGAACACAAGTTGCTGAAAAACTGCCATTTACTTACAGTACATTAGAGAAAGAACTCCTCTCGTGTCTGCCCTGCCGATCATTCCAGGTCTTTCTTCCAAATGAAAGTAACCCTCTGTAAGAAAATCCTTACCAGCTTTGACCCTGAAGTCTCTCTCTTAATCCTCCTCCGTTCACTCCAATTCAAAACGGAGGGTTTTTAAGGTCGCTCTGGCACAACCCATTTCACTTAGCTGGACATCTGTTACTGAATGGATATGCTGGGTAGTTTGCTGCGACTGCCCCCCCTTACTATGGATATAGAAGTCTGTGATTGATAAGCGCAGACTAACCCACACACACACACACACACACACACAGGATTTAAGTAATGACTGCATATTGTTTTAATCAGCCACTTCAGTTCAACAGGCACCAACATTTAGATGACCCGGCAGTGGAGATGATTTGAAGGTAAAAGACGCTGAACAGAGGACTTGGACTAATAAGCTTTATTGACTTTTGTTTACATCTCACAATGCATTCCACAGACTTTAATCTCAGCAGAAGTCATGACAATTACTTGCATAACAGACAATGCTTGAAATTTTCCAGGTAACACATTTGCAGCATTAGACATGGGTCCACAGATGACAGCAGGTTAACGTGTTGATGGTGGAAACGTTGCGGCTCTTTTTAAACTAGGCAAACTCGATGAGGTGACATCTGCGTAATGGTCTTGCAAAGAGTACTAAGGTCCTAAATACTTGGAAGCTTTTTGTGTGCTGTAAGACCTGATGGCTCTCAGATGACTGAAATATCAAGCCCTGTGGAGCTGCAGAATAAAGCTTGGCTTTCGTGAAACACTACATTTATTAATAAATCAATAAAACAGTAAAATCACAATACCACTAAGTTTTCATACCAAAAATCACTGCCTGTGTTGCTTGCCACAGTGGTACCACCATATTTAAAAATTACCAGAAACCTGGCCTGTAGAAAACAGTACACTGGGGTGGAAAAAACAAAAACTACTATTATAGTTGCAGAGTGCCTTCTGAATACAGAGTTTAAATGTAAGACTGACATGACAAAACAAAATTTTCTCGAATAGTTTATTTCTTTAATACAGACCAGTGTTTTAGAAGTAGTAATCGGAGCTAACTGGAGACACACCAGTGGCATGGAACACCTGTACGCTGTAAGGTCCAAGAACAGCATTAGAGGAATAAAAAGTTTCTTCACAACATTATACTGTAAAGATTGGTGAAACTGCACGGCTAAGTCAACGTTATCATCACTTCATGCCCTGCTCTCCCTCAGTAGCATGACTGGCTGTGCCCACGGAGGCTTCTGCTCGAGATGTCCTACTCAGCTTTACGCTTCAGTCCAGGAATTTTAGCTTGGATTCTGAAATTTAAAAAAAAAAAAAACACATTACAACACGACACAGGACAAGTGGGCGACGACGACAACAGAGGTTGAGCAGGACCCAACACCACATTCTCTGACGTGACCCCTTTGAATGCCAACACACCAGTCAAATCAAAGGTCCTTTCATGGGCAACCTCTCTGACACAGCAAAGCCCACAGTGATGGTGGTCACCACACAAGGCCAGGTCTGAAGAATGGGGTGGGCGGGAAGCACAAGTGCATGCTTAGCGACTTTCCTTCCTGCTTCACCTTCAGTGCTGGCGGACCACCATACCTCCAACTGTTATGACAGCTGCTGGGACTGCTAGTCATAATGATAGAGCCAGACTGATCTGCTTGGTATTCTCCGAGCAATGGGAGACATAATATGAGGCTTCATTTCAGGAGTCAACATTGTTATATTCAGCACTGTAGAAGCCCCCCTTACAGCTTCAAGCTCAAGACCAGAATAAACCTGTAGAAAACTGCGTGATAATCCATGTACTAGCAGCCACTCAACGGTACTTCTGGAATATACAAGTTCCTCTGTCACTTCAGTTTGTCCTTTCATGGCAATTTTTTTTATTATTTGGGACGAGCCAGAAATCACGACAGGACGGATGGTCCAGTTTGGTAACACTGAGCGCATCACGGCTTGGGGTGTTGTCATGATGGATGATCTCCTTCTGGCATTGCCAGTCATCCCTCACTGAACTTCAATGCGACACAAGGACACTTGTCTTTATCAAAGCATCCTCACCATACACCACTTTCAACAGCTCTAACATTTCCAAAGCAATTTATTCTTGCAGAATTTGTTGTTAATACGCTGCTCCAAATTTCTTTTCCTCATTTTTATGCTAAATCTCACACACTGGCTTATATTGCTTTCACAGCTGCTCACTCAAACACACACACAGGCACACAGGTGACACCACACAGTTGTTCCGGGAATAAAATTGTCACATCTTTGCTTCTCTGTGTTCAGTAATGCTACAAAAACCAGTATTTATGGACAGAGTCTCCTTTAATGTACAGTACCAGTTCAGTGTTAATGTAACAGATGGTCAGCAGGAGGACCTCATGACAAATGCAACACAAAATCAGAAAACACCAAATACTTACTTTGCAACAATATCTTTGATCTGGTTGTTCACCAATCCTAAATAATGGTCAATCTGTGCCTGAAAAGGTTAAAAAAATTAAAAAGGGAAAACACTGGATTATACAAATCATGAAATGGCACTGAATTTTCAAACCGTGACACCCTTGGGCACAACAGAATTTAGGTCATTATACTGGTTGATTGCATTTTCTGCACCATCTTGATGATCACCACTGACATCTCCCAAGAGCTGATCAGACCTACAGACACGCCTCATTTTACGAAGTGATTGTTCATGAAACTATTTTTGGAATTGGTCAGATGACAGGGGTGGAACTGTACAATGGCAAGAAAGAGTTGCCGAGCAGCCAGTCAGTGACTGACAACCACCTGTGTCCATCCAGCCAGAAGACAAACAATTGGATGCTGTTCTTTCTTAAAAAGGTCAAAACAGTGAAAGCTGTCGACAAGAGCCTGATGGCCACACCAGCTGAGAAGGGGTAAGACTAAAAGGGGGGCTGATTGGGGGATGTGGTGGGATGAGTAAAGTCAATGACTTATGAGAAGTAGAATTAGGCGAGGGCGTTGTGTGTAACAGCTTCAAACTGTCCACTGACCCCAACACTCGCTTTTTCTGATCTTTTTCATTTGAGTCCGAGTTCAAAAATGAGACAAAGAACTCTGTGGCTCCTGCCCTCTGCTCTTTGAAGGGCATTTCGTTTTAGGAATTCAGATAAAAATGAAGGTGGGTGTGCTAACAATTGTAACTTAAGATCCAAAACAAGCCTTAAGAAATTACAAAACAAAGTGAACATCACGTCAGTCACAACCAGCCTAATGTCAGATTAATTTTATGACCAGCTATCAACTCTGCGGTACCACCGTGTAAGGTGGGCCCCTAGCTTGTCATTCTTACATTGCCAGAGTGTTCCTAACTTAACATGGTGTAACAACGAAGCTACACTGTTTCAGTTCAGTTTACTACTAAAGATGAGTTTGGATTCAGTGTTTGAAAAACTGGATTAATTCAAATTACTAACCTGATGCCTTTCATAAATTACTGGGATGCTGAACACTGAAATGAGAGCTGCAGAAAGACAAAGAGACAAATCAAATCACACTAAACAGTAAGACAACAAGTTTAAAAGGTACATTTGAAAATGAGCCAAACATATAAAAAGCATTGCAGTTGATACAATTTCAATGATTCCAAGTCATAAATAAGCACATTATGGTTCCACACACTCTCTGGTGAGACAACTCCATTGTGGAGTGCCCACCACAGAGCTCAGACTTACCGAGTATTAGCAGAGTCAAGCCATTAAACAAAGCACCAACGTAAGTGAGGATCCACATCAAGACAGCAAACTGCAGGGGGATAACAAAGAAAGAAACAGGACACTGTAGATGAGCACAGTAAAATAGATCCACAAGGCAAGTACATGGCCTGGCAAAAATTCATTCATTACATGATGGCTTAT
>JANRMT010061414.1:22520202-22543727 GCA_026402145.1 Polypterus bichir lapradei
GCATGGTTGTGACTCATCAAAGGGTCGGCTATGTGCTTGGTATTGAATTGGGCTTCAAAACCTTTTAAGTACCAAAATATAGTGCTATAAATTTTGATGTGAGTTCCAAAACCTGTTAAATACATAACCATCTTAGTTCCAAAAGCTGCTAAGTACACCAGCCAATCATCTCAACGCATTCGCTGCATGACAAAAAATGGCGGACGTAAATATGGAGTTTGATGAGCCTATTTCTAAATCAAAAAATCCCAGGAAACGAAGCAGAAATCCTGAGAATTGGAAAAGAAATGTAGAAAAGAAAAAACGATACAGCGGCACTGAAAAGACGCCAAAGATTTCTTGCAATCATGCAGGTGTTGGTAGGCAGCGTGGAACGAGATGCAATGTTGGCCAGCTCACTCCGGCCGATATTGAAAAGTTTCACAACGACTTTTACAAAAACCAAGGGAAACGGAGCCAAGATGCTTTTATTCTAGTCCAGATGTGCATTAAAAAACCGAAGGCTCCACGAAAGAAAAAGCCAGCAAAGCGAGCGACCACTGTTGAATACTATGTAAGATATTTCAAAACATATTCTTAATAATTTTGAATATTGGTAAACTATGAATATGTGGATGCTTGGAGAAGCTAGAGCTACATTTTATGGGTATAATGAGTCGGCTAAGCTGAGGTGATTTTATATAACTACCACTAGCTAGCCGTTGTCCGAACCTCTAGATATCGGATTTAGGGTTAGAGATTAAGATTAGGATTGGCTAGTGGTAGTTATGCATTATTTGATTTGCTCAACTTCGTTGGGGAGCTGATCACCTGAGCTGATCATCTAGGCTGATTCATTGTAGTCACAATTTATTGGAGTTTGGAAAAGGGTTCTGATTCTCCGCACCTCTCCACAGTTGCACGTTAGCCAAACCCTAAAATGTTTGGGCGCTGATTCATATTATTTGCATCGGTGTTATTGGTTTAAATGTTTATTATCATTCATTTACCTTTTTTTTTAACGTTTTTGTTTGACTGATTGCAGATTCGAAAATCAACAGGGGAGCAGGTCCGCGTTTGCCTGGTGACATTTTCTTCTGTTTTAGGAATTGGACGTTCAAGAATAGCCACTTTGTCTAACCACTGGATAAAAACAGGTCAACAAAAAACCGATCGCCGCGGCGGAGCACGACCAAATGCTTCAGTGACAGCAGCAAAGCAAGAAGTTATGAAGCACATTGAGAGTTTCCGTTGCCACAGCAGCCACTACAGCAGACAGAATCAAACTTACCGAAAATATCTGGCACCTGAACTTTCTGTTAGACGAATGTGGAAAATGTTTAGTACAGAAAATCCTGGGATTAAAGTAAAATATAATCTGTACTTAAAGATTTTTAACACAAAATATAATCTTTCATTCGGCAACCCACGGAGCGACATATGCTCCTTTTGCGAAAGTAAGAAAGAGGAAATAAGAATAGCATCAGATCCTGCAAAAACAACCGAGCTCATTACGCTTCATCGGATCCATAAGATGCAAGCCAAGCGTTTCTACACTTTACTCAATCACAACGACACGCCGGAGGTGAAAACAATGACTGTTGCTTTTGATATTCAGCAAAATCTGCCATTGCCAAAAACATCGATTTCAGAAGCGTTCTATGCCCGACAAGTATGGGCATATAATATGGCTTTTGTTATTCATTCTATGGATGGAAGGCGGCTTGCACAAGACAAGGAAAATGTTTTTATTTACACCTGGTGTGAAAACCAGGCAGGGAAAAGCTCAAATGAATGCACCAGTACCATCTTGGACTTTTTATCAAAAGAAGTCCCAGAGGATGTGCAGCTGTTAAGGTTATTTTCAGATAACTGTGCTGCACAGAACAAAAATATCAACTTGCTGGCAGCACTGCAGCATTTTGTTTGCAGTCGCCCAAACTTTATCATTCAGCAGTACTATCCCGTACGAGGACATTCGTACATGCCTCCGGACAGAGTTTTTGGGCGTATTGAACAAAGGCTTCGCCAATACGAAACTATTCTTCTTCCTGATGAATACCACAACTTGGTATCGGAATATGCCACACTCAGAGTTTTAGGAAGAGACTGGCAGGTGCTTAACTACAAGTCTGCAACTGCAAAAGTCTGCAAAAAAAAGCTCCCATTTCACTTGACAAAAGTTCGAGTGGCGGAAATAACAAAAAGCAGCATAAACATAAAGACCACGTATTCGGGCGACTTTTGCAGTCACACTATTGTGAAACGTGGCAGCAAAATAAACAACTTGTCAGTTGACCCACTTCCACTGAATTGTTGTATTAATCCAGCAAAAGCAAAGGATGTCGAAATGTTGCTTAGCAAAATGGGAGTCAATATGGACAATCCGCAATCAGATAAAGTTAAAGAGTTCTACCTCCCAATCATTGGAACAGCCAACAAAAACACTAAACCAACGGCAGACAGTGATACCGAAATATATGATGAAGAAGATGTAGAATATTGACATTCTAGAGATTGCTTATAACTTTTCTAATTTACTACTTAAACAATGCTTAACAAGAATTCATGACTTTTAGCATTACTTTTTAGATAAATAGTTTAGAGATTAAAAGCTCTGTATTTCATTTGTTATATAATAAAAATATTTCAAGATCCAGAGCACTTTTGATGAAAGTTTCTACTTATAGGTTTATGGAATAGCATTGATTTAGCGTCAAAACCTGCTAAGTACGTTTTTTTTCCTATTTTTTACAAAAATGTAAAATATTCAGATTTCTGAGATATCCAGCAATTGACCTTCAGTAATGTAACAACCAACATTCTGCAAAAAGAATTTTAAAAATATCATTTCAAATACTTAAAATTTATTTTTCTCCTTTTCACAAAAAGTTGTCTCCTGTACTTAGCTGATTTTGCAACTCAGCCCTTCAATTATAATCATATGACAGACTAATGGAAATGAAGCTTATAGTTGCAGGTCTTAGGATTCCCATAGCTGAACATAAACTGGGTCTGTCAAGACATTACAGTCCAGCCCGAGACATTAGCACTATGAAGTCACCAAAGCAGCATGTCCTCAAATGCACCATTCCAACACCCACATGCTCTGTGCACAGCCCTCTTAGGCTACTGACGGCCACTCTACTTAAGCTGGTGTTTTTCTGTGGCTCAAAATTGTGCAACACAGGAGACTTCAATCAAGCCAAATGCTTCACAATCATCCTAGGCAGTAGCCTTCTGCACTGTATGGTAATTGGTCTTCCAGCCTGATCAATACAGCATGTGCTGCATGCCAACATCCTTTATGCCACAGAGTGCTTGTGAACTACTTTGTTATTGGCTCCATCCAATCACTGAAAGGCGAGTGCAAGACAGGCAGCTCTCCGTACACAGAGAGCAGGTACCAATCAAAAGCGAGGGAAGGAATATTTCGGCAATCGTCTCTGCCACATTCCTACTTCAATGAAAAAAACACTCAAAAATCTAAACACATTTAGTTAATTTTACATACACTGTAATTTCCTGCTTAGTGGGGCAAAGCTAGAGGAGGACATGGCAACTGTCCACACTAGAAAGCTAACCAGAGACCAACAAAAAGGTTCATGGCTCTGGCTTGCAGATTAGTTGGCTCCAGCAGAAAAAAAGGCAGCATGTCAGCCACACACAGAAGTCATGAGTGGTGTGCGAGGTGTGGTGGCTTAGATGCTGGGGTGATCCTGAATAAGTCCCTTTACCCATGTGTATTAAACTTGCAAAAATACATAAAGGTGTGTGTGTAGATTATATATATATATATATATATATATATATATATATATATATATATAAACATGGAGAATAGATGGACCTTCTTCAGGATGAAGTACACATCCCCAAGGAGAAAGGAAGGAAACCCCCAGACCAGAGACAGATGAGCAGTACAGTTAGAGGCAACCAAAGGGCAAGAGGTACACCTCATCCAGGGACATCAAACCCAGTATTAAGACGGGTCTAAATGTTTTGATCACCTACAAGGAGTGAATGGTGACTAATGTACTTAGGACAGTAGACAAGGTCGAAAGATGAAAGTCATGATTAAGAACTCAGTGGGATAGACATGTGGGTTTACATCAGAAACTGCACTCCCAGGTGATCTGCACTGATGTGTGTGGTGAGTGCTCAGTGCTCTTGTGGATCCAAAATTTCAGGACAAGCTGCAGAGAACTGAAGTACTATTTAAATGAAACAAATTTAAACAGGCAGGAGATAACCTAAAAGGGACCAGACCGAGGAGGTAAGTCAAACTTTGTTGGTGTCAATTATTTGGTGGTTTTGGGGTTTACATTTTAGGAGTCAATGGGGTATCTTCTGCTAAACATGGGAAATGTGCAGCTGCAACAGCCTGCATCTGACCACATTGACACTGAACTGATGAGGGTGCGGAGAGCTGGAGAGCTCAGAACGGGCCAGCTTCAACAGCTCACATAAGACGGACATCAATATGAATTCTAAAATAACTCAGTTACCAGCAAAATCAAGGCTAACTAAACATTTCTTTAATGCTGCAACTTTTAAAAATAAAACCATGAATTGGTACTGCAATGAGCTGCAAATAAACAGCAATAACTCTATAGACAGGAATGGCAGGGTAACAAATGGATTTATTTATACATACAGAAAGGATGGACTAGCTCAAGAAAGTGTGGAGTGAATGCCACACATCAAGACAACTCAAATGAGATGTCAATGAAGATCCTGGCATGAGAAACGATGGACACAACACAGACAGCTGCCCAGAGCCAAGATCAGTGCAAAGGAAAGCCTCAATACAATTGGGAACAAACCAATATACAGTGGAGCATAAAACCAGGAATTTATATATTTAATAAATGATTGTTTAAGTGGCTGGATCAAGAAATGCAACGCAGGCAGAGGCCTGTCTACATTTGCATGTGTACATGTCAGCCTGCAAAGAGTATAAAAACGATAGAAATGTTGAAATCTATTAAGAAGCAAGGCCCAATGCTTATGGAGTAAATCTAAAACTATAAAAATGAAATGCCAAAAAGATGGATCTCAGGTATAGTAGACAGTTGAGAACATAAAAAAAAAAAGTTTAAAAGTGTACCTAAAATGGAAGATCACTTCATACCAGAAAAGGAGAAACAACAACAGGAAACTCAAGACAGCATCTTAGAGGACAACCAGGTCTGACAGATACTGAAGAAAAGACCAACTCTGTAACTTGTGCAAATAAATAATCTCCAGCACATAATGTACAGTTCACCTAAACAAACTGGGAAACAGAATATACCTTGGGAAGAACACAAGATCTAAAAAGAGCAGCTAGGAGTAGAGAAAGCACAAAGAAAATGAAATGGCAAAGGTTTGGAGTGCTCATTGTGTTATGTTCACTGTGAAGAAGGGTTTGGGGTTTTGCAGTTATGTGGTGTTTGCTTCAGAAACATTTTGTTAACGGTATCAATCTGACACTAGCTGCTAATATTAACAATACTAAAAGAAACAAAAGCCAAGCAGCTGGAGCCTCAAGTATAAAACTTACTTATGCTTGAGAATGCACACGTAAGCCATTTCTTACACAAAAGTCAGGATGCATCAAAGACGAACTTTACATGGAAATAAGCCTAAAGTTACAGAAAGTTTCGACCATCCTAAACTATACTCACACTTTTTGGCATTGGTATTTTATGGACTTTTGGGAGGCAGGGCAATGAAGTAAACAAATATCTCAATTCATCAAGGCCTCATTCCCATTCCAATGTTCTTGAACTAATCTTATCACAGTTAACATCCTCTCAGTCCAGATGTGAACATTGATAACATTAGGAAGTGTGCATTAGGCATTAAATGGCTAAGTGTGTGGTTTGTCTATTTTGACTATAAAAAGGATTTGCTGTACAAAATAAGTGGCAATGGCAGTGTTATCACATACAGCATGATCCTAAAATCTGCTTTCCAAACTATCATTTGATAAAATAAAGGATTTATGTATTCATCTGGACCTGATTGCAACAGGAATTAGTCCAATTGAGCACCACATATTAGTTGCATATTACCTGAATGAAAAAGCTTTCTTTTCACTAAAGCAAATTCATTCTGTGATGGGGCCTTTCTCTTAACGTGTGCAGTCAATTGTGCCTTGTGCCTTTTGATCTCGGCCTTCTCACCTTGATCTTAAGGAAGGTTTATCTGGGTAGCAACTTAATTATACCCTAGGCTTGAAGTGCCAGCACCTCCCTGCTTTTGTGACAGATAGTGGATGCATGCCAGAATATCAAGCTCTAACCTTATTCATACTTAAGCATGACCAAAGTAACTCCCACTTTCCAGAGTAACTATATGCATATGGTGCAGCAGAAATAACTCCCACATTTTGAAAAATCACTGTGGGGACCCCAATGCAGGTAGAGGGGTGTGGTCCGTTCCGTTAGGTATGGTACATAATAAAGTTTTCAGTCGTCACCATGCCTTGGTCAGGTGAGCATCAAGACTTTTTTTTTTTTTTAAATGTTGAATCTGTAGCCGTGACGCAGAGTGGTTTGGTTTGGTTTACGTGCTAATGAAAGTGTTCCAGACCGGAAAACAATTTTGCTGTGGGTTCAAAGAGTAAGGGCAACAGGATCTGCACTGAAGAGAAAACCACCCGGATGTCCCAAAAATGTGAACACCTGAAAACACTGCTGCAGTGAGGGCTTCGATTGAGCTTTCTCCAACGCGCTCAGCACGGAAACATGCCTCAGCTCTTTGGATTTCAGAAAGAACTGTGAGGCAAATTTTGCATACTAACCTTCATTTACACCCATACAAGATTATGATTGGTCAGGAATTGTCTCCAGCAGACTGTGGAGGACGTATGGATTGCTGTAATGGGATCCTCGCAGCTGTGCCTCCTACTGGCATTCTGTGGAGTAGCAATGAAGCCCATTTCCACCTTTCTGGCACAGTGAACAAACAAAATTTTCGCTACTGGGCTGCTGAAAACCCTCGAGAACTCAATGCACACCTCTTCACAGCCCAAAAGTGACCATTTGGTGTGCTGTGTCGTCTATAGGTGTCATTGGGCCTTACTTTTTTGAAGAGGGTGGAGTCACAGTTACTGTGAATTCCAATTGATACTGTGACATGTTGGAGAATTTTCTGAGACCAAAAATTGAAGAGTATGGGGAAGAAAATAACCTAGAGGACTTCTGGTTTCAACAGGATGGAGCTACGGCCCATACAGCACGTCGTCCTGTGACTTTTTCGGTGGGGGTACCTCAAGGCCGAGGTTTCAAACATCATCCTCGGTCCTTGGACCAACTAAAGGAGGCTATTCAAGAAGAAATTGAAGGAATTTCGCCCAACATGCTAGTGAGAGTGATGGAAAACTTCCAAGAACGGCTCCAAATGTGTACCAGCCGTCAAGGCCACCATTTGGATGATATTTTTAAAACTTAAAGTAAAAAAACTTTTTATATCTACGTTTGGGAAATAAGTTTTTGGTGATACCTCGTAGCATTTCTTTTCAATCCCCCTTTGAAATGTGGGAGTTATTTCTGCCGCACCCTGTATCTTATAATGCATCGTAAGGAGTAAACAAGTAGTACAGCAGCAGTTATTTAATTCCACCATTCCATACAGATGACACCACTCAGCAATGACTGCAAGATTCCCGACCAGTCAGAAAGGTCACACTGAAAAGTGCCCATCGCCAAATACCCTACAGGTGTTAAACCTTGTAACAGAACAGGGATTGCGGGATGTCTGCATGATGGTCTCTGTAATGTAGGCTCCAACTTGGCATCCAACTCCAAGAAGACAGCTGTAAGAATTTTGATTTCGCTTATAAGCCAATCATCATCGTGAGCCATGAAAACTCATTTCTTGCACAATCACCCACACTGCTATACGTCTCCACAAAATTGTGTATCGCACAACAGCACAGAAATATAGAAGAACTGTGCCACCTGAGATATGCCAAGATAAGCTCACAGTTGTCCCAGACCCTGTCCCACAGGACACCAACACAATGGCAATTAAAAGACATTTAGATGTTGTTTGCAAGTCAAATGTAAAGAGACTTGTATGGAGTGCAACACTATTATTTGGCAGATTTTTTTTTTCTGGCTCTCTCCACTCAGCAGCTGTCCCCTGCTCCCATCTCTTGGGATTTTTCTGTTATTTCTGACTCCTGCAGAGACCCTAGCAAAAGTTCAGGGTTGCAGTAACTAAAGTTTTGTTTCCTTTGTTCTCCTGTGTAAGGCTGTAAAGACATCACTCGGGAACATGGGCAAATTTATATGATGATTAGATTGTAAATATTTAAAAAGGAGGTGACAAGGAGTAGCTACAAGTGTGTGCAGAAGTGCAGAATTTTATTCAAGATTTGAAAAAAAGGAATTGGCATAGGACCTGGCAGACATAGTTTTATAAGTACATTTCTGAGGAGTAAGAATTTTGCCTACCTGGCGTAAGTAAATGCCAGAAGTGACCCTACTCCGTTGGGCTCTTTAGCAAGGCCCTTACCTAGGATGAAGCAATTTCAGGTTAAGTCCTCCAAGTTACAGGAAAAACTTGAAGGTTGGTGGGCAGGGCTGGCACTCCAGCCACTGGGTGAATCTGATTTATAAAACCGGGTTGTACTCATATTTTCACACAATTTACTTTTGTAAGGCAAAATCATCTTGTAAATGTGCACATGGAAACATACCTCAAACTGCACTCTGAAACAACTATACATAGTCATATGCTAATCAACATGATGCTATAGACCTTTGTTGACTGGTGGAGCAGCCTTCTTCCTGATGCATCGAGACCCCGCCACTTGCATTGAAGAATCTCTGGCTGAACTTGGCAAATGACCATGCAAAATCATCTACAGTATTATAACCACCACCCCCCCTTGTACTTGGGGTCTGGGAAACAACGTAAGGAACCAGCGTCTGGGAGGGTAGCTGCTGCTACTACCTGGCACATGTAGTGACATGATTGTTACCATATCAACAAGCTAGCCACCACGAACAGCACCATAACTAAAACCTCAAAATACAAAAAAAAAAAAAAATTAAAAAACACTATATAAGAATGACTTGGGATTGGGGGTGGTTGGGGTCCCAATTGACCTTTTAATGTTCCCATTAGGACACTGAACACATGTAATTTTCATACAGTGTCTTATATTAAAGCATGCTGGCCACAGAGCAAGTGGAGCGAAGTTATGCTTAAGCACTTGATGCACTTTTGACTGGAGACCCTGTAGTTCAAGTTTCATATTACAAAGAAGGACAACATTAACAGACTAACAGTAGGACTACAGAATGTGTAAGCAACAATTTGAAGATGTCATGCTTTCTACTTTATATATAAAAAAAAAAAAAAAATCTACACTTAGGTTGTTTGCCCAATGCCACCAACCCTGTCACCCAACATTTCAGGTTAGAAAACTGCACTTCAGCTAGTTCCTCCACTTGGGGGGGGGGGGCGCGCTCCTCAGTGTATTTCCCCACTTAAAAAGGAAAAGGCTGGGCATTTTCACTAAACAGAAGACTGGCGGTTCCACCTGAAATAGAAGCTAACCAAACAAAAAAAGTCCAGTTTCAAAAAACTTCAATTTTCCATCATTTGAAATAATCAAACTTTAGCATATTCAGTGTATCTGAAATTTGAAAATAAATGCAACATGCCTACCAGCCCAAAAGAAGATGACTTCATACAAGTGAAAAAAAGTACAAAACATAGCCAAGGTTCTAAAGTAGCAATAAAAGTCACAAGCACAAATCACAACACAAGGTTAACACACCATTACTGGCACCGCCTAATTTCACTATAGAAACATGTAATGCAAATAAAAGGCCATGTTACTTTTTACTGTAAAAGATTAACATTAGTGACCTTGTGCAGTACTTTGTTTTAAAAGGACCCACTACAGCTCATAGATTGAATTTGCATTATTTATATAAGATTGTTGTAACATTTATCTAATGGTCAAAAATACTGAAACATTGGTATTGTAGAGATATTATACTAGGTAAAATTAACTTAAAAGAACAAAGACTAGAATTTATTCTAAAAAGAAAAAAAAACATTAAAAATTACTCAGGTATGGAAGTTTAATGGGGGGGGGGGGGGGGAACATTTACAGGAATATAGTAAACCCTACAATCTTCAGAGGGTATATGGGAGAAGGCACTACTATAATACTCTGAATGGAAGCTCTATACATTCATAACTTTTCTGGGCAATCCCCTAAGCTAAATGTACTAAATCCAACTCTGCACATCGTGAACATGTGGCAGGAACTCGAGGGGGTCAGAGAAAAGCCCTACAAGACAAGGAGAACACTTGCTCTCCTGGAGCTGGGATACCACACTCTGCAGTTACCATCCCCCCCCCCCCCCAACCTTTCACACGAATGTATCCTATTTAAAACCCAACCGTTTTCTCATCACATAGAAAAATTCTAATTTCTCAAATATACAAATGTAGAAAAAAGACATTTCTCATGACAACAAAAGCATGTTAATGAGTCAAACATAATGATCCATTAACATTAATTACAAATGTAACTAGCCTTACAAGAGATGAATAATAAGCAACAGCGGACAAGAAAATAAGATGATCATCACAATGACTTCACTTAAATCCGACTGAAATCTTAAGTATATGTTTCACACAACACTCCATAAAAAATTGGTAGCAACTTACCTTAAGAGAATCAACAAGATCCTCCACCAGAAACAGATGGCGAAGCTCTTTCAGTGCACAGTTGACACGACCAAGTGCAGCATCACTGTATTTGTGAACAAACTCCTCAGAAACCGCAACATCAGATTCCAAATATGCCCTGGAGCAGATAAACAGGAGGGTAAGTAAAACTGAGCTCTAAATATCAGGGCCATATGGTTTCATATTACTTAATTTATCTGGTCAGATGTAACAGATGTACAACATCCTCTATCCAGCAGAACTTTGCACAGCAAAAAAACAATCAAGCTCACATCATTCATCACTGTAAATGAATGCGCTCACAAATCATAAAGGCACTAGTGATGATCAGCTGAATGCTTAATATATTAAACTCATCTTTTGAGTTAGACCCCTCAGATGAAGGGTTGAATTTATCAGAACACCAGAACTACACATAGAAAACTTCAGAGTTGTCTGCTCATATGAATTATGTTTATGTGAGTCCATGGCAAATTACTTCAAAAATAAAGCAGAAGAATGCCCATGTTCAGCATTTCTGATACCCCCCTTATTGCGGCACAGAGCCCTCCATATGAAATAGAACAGCAAGTAGATCAAAATGGTGCCTGGGGGAAAAGCATTTAAAAAACATCAAATGTTGGTGATGAAAGACTTCACACAAAAAGAATGTAAAGCAAATTATTCAGAGCATTCTCTTATTTTACTAAATAATCAAACATTGACCTTTTATTTCAAAGTACTAAAACATTTTTAATGTGATATAAAAAAAAAAAAAAAAAGCAAACACACACACTGTTGGCACAAGTATTCAATCCTTTCAAGTTTACACAACTGCGTAAAGATTACAATTACTTTCCATTCTGGCACATTCTCTGGATGAAAACTCCAGAGACAAGACTTTAAACCTGATGGATTTTCAGAAATGAAGATGAAAAAGCATTACAAAGACTTAAGAGACCATATAATACACACACACACACACACACACACACACACACACACACACATATATATATACATAAGGATAACTGGGCAATATAAGCATTTCTATATTAATGTGTTTTGCCATCTCATTTATCAAGAAGTGGACACAACATTAAACAGTACAGACTATGCCTATAAAACATCATCCATCAAAACTGATGAAATTTGCTGGTAAACCACAGTAGAAGTCGAGCACATCTAAAGCGAGTATAACACTAAGATGTATGGGGGGTGGCACAATAAGGAGCCACTATATTAAAAAAAAAAATATATCTGTAAAAGCACATCTGAAATTTGCCATGAGAGCAACCCAATTGAAATGTAATAAAAGGTTTTGTGGTCAGATGAGACTAAGATATTGCTTTACTGCCAAAATTCAAAAACATGCAGCAAAAATGTAACACAGTCCACACCTGTAGAAATACCACATCTACAGTGAAATACAGTGGAGGCAGCATTGTGTTGAGGGGCTGCTTTTCTTTAGAAAGACCTGGACATATGACTAAAATAAATGGAAAATGGTAGAAAAATTCCAGTCTGCTGAAAAACTGAAACCTGGGAGAAAGTTAATCTTTCAGCAGGAAAAAGATCCCAAATATAACGCCAAAGCAGTCTTGGAGTGACTCAAGGGCTAACAGTACCTTGATGGGCCTTACAATAACGCAGTAAAAGCCCTGAACTCAGTTCAACTGAGGGTCTCTGGCACCATCTGATAACTAGACAAGCATCACTTGACTAACTTGGGCAACCGGAAGCAAATCTGTTGAAATCGCTCCTGAACAGTGTACCAAGTGGGTATCGGCTTACAGCTATTACAGCTGCAAAATGTGGCTCAACAAAATATCAGAGTGGAGATTGAACACATATAAATGAGAACTGCACACTTCCTTTGCTCCTTCTTATGACCTTTGCAATTTAAACCAATGTCACTAAGCAAAACAACCCAAACACTTGAAATAAAAATAAAACAGAACAAAGTATCAGTGATGGAGTACCTTTCTGGGACACGTCCAGCTACACACTTCCTAAATCTTTTTATTTTGAAACAAGGTCACCACAACTCAAAGCCAACCATGGCACTTGGAGTAGAGCAAATCTAACCTAAAACTGAACATAAGATCCTAGCATGCATCTGCTCGCACACAAAACACTAGTGTGACATATTAGTCCATACATACTGAACATATAGGATACATGCTCAGCACTCAGAATTCAGAAGCTCCTACCTCTGGTGCCACATTAAAACTAACTAGACCCTTAGTGACTTCTACTTTAACTGGTGTCTGCATCAAAGCGACTTTTGACTCTGCTAAACGAACTACTAAACCTGCAAACATACAAAATGGATACTTCCATAAGATTTCAGGGTCAAATCTGCATTTTGACAACTTATCCACAAGTTTTTTTTTTCCCTTTCTTTTTCATTTATATATAAACTGTGTAGCAAACAAACGGCATTGCTGTGTATCCAGACAAGGTACACTGCAGCATATTTTTGCAATCTCTGCGAAAGAAGGAAAACCCTGCATGGCCTGGCTGGCTCCCTTTTGGATTTACTTCTTAAAACTACTTGGTTCCTGCCTGCCACTGTGTACAGACAGTTGAAAACTACAAACATGATTTTCTTACATATAACATCTTTCGATTAGGAAACTCCATTCCAAGGAGCGTTACAATAAGCAAACATTTCGTGCAATTACTAAATTTTCTACAATCACAGCAATGACAGGTACGTGACTTGAGAGGCAGGGACAGAATGGAAACTGGAGTCAAAATTTAAAGGCTTTAGCCATTCCACCCATGGCCTGCCATGTTAAATGTTATTTTAAACACAGACTTTCAAATGGATAGGAATATGCTCAGCTAAACCTGCTGCAGAACATACTACTTGAAGATTTTTATCTATCTTGTAACTGCTAAAGCAAAGCTGTATATTCTTTAAAAATTTCATCTTAATTTTAACCTCAAACCTACAGTAAAGACTTAAATATTCAGACATGGACATCCCAAGATAATTTCTACTACCAATATGACGAGACTAAAACCCAGGGTGATCCAGTTGATTTAGCCCAATGTTGGTTTTCCTCTTTTAGTTTAATGAAGCTTCTAAAGGCTACGTGCTGTGAGTTAAGTGCATTTTAAATGCCACCTTCATTTCACCTGTATCCATTAGGATAAAGATCACTGGTCAATACAAACTTCCATACCTTTTTATACTAATTAGCGTATTTACAAAAACATTCATGTATTTAATGCACAGTAAATAACTGATTCGGTTTAACAAATAATTTGACCTGATGGGGTCTCCATAGTTGTAACTGTTTATAGAAACAATGAAAATTTACCAGGAAAGGACAAAAAAAATTGGGAAAAATATATGATCACCAGAAGGACACACTTTGCCAATAAATGTACTTCAGCTCAGCAATATTCAAGTCAATGGATTATTTCACAGAAAACATTTTTACACACCTTCTATGTAAGGTATATCTTGACAAGTTTTACCGGTCATGTATTTTAATGCTTGTATATGGTTGAGATAACACTGAAGTTTACTTTGACAATTAGTTTTACAGATTACCTTTTTCATGTGATTGAGGGAATAACAAACGTGAACTAGTTCTTAGCCAACGGCAGAGACATTAGATTAAATCAATAGCAGTTTTTAATCTCTCTCTTCACATCAATTTAATTTTTTTGAATCGACATGGTGAAAATCGATTTTCACAAAACTAAAGCAGTTAACAAATCTATTTCATGAAGTATGTTGAATGATTCTCCCACCAAAAGAAACATGTAAATTACTAACAATATATTTAGACAGCTTTTTGGCCAGCAGCGTTAAATGCAGCTTGATTCATGAGCAGCTTTAATCTGCATTACTCTTACAATGAACATAACTGTGACAAGCAGTTCTGTTCTGTCAGGTGGAGTATTCCTTTAATATACAGTACGTTTATTTTAGCAATACTTCACTAAATCAGATATTGATCAATTCAAGCCTATACTAATTCTAGTTATATTTTAAATAAGTATAACTCAAAATGATGAAACATTCTACTGTTACTTTAAAGTAGTCCTAATATCAGTGTACTTATTGACTAGTGCTGTGGGTTTTCAAGCTGTGCGATACATGAACAGCTCTCAGGTGATGCATGAGGTGAAACGCACAAACACAAACACATAAAAATCATAGCAGCTTATCCCAATTCTCTGTACTTGACTTTGCTTCAATTCCACCACTCCACTCAGTCAAACAGTGCCCTTGCCGAGTCCCTTCATTCCCATATTTGTCCAGTGCCAATTCAAAGTCTCTCTCTCTACTTACTTGAGGTCTAAAGTAACAATTTTTTATTCAATATAAAACCATCTACTATTATTATATAAAAATATATATAAAATGCATTTGTCCTACCTAAGAAAATCAAAAGACACAAATCCACACTTACACAAAAACAGTAACCACTTGTTAAAAAACAAGACACAATATTAATGGATGGACGATTTAAAAAAATAACACCTTTAGTTATATGTACCTAACCAAGGTTCAATACTTAATTTACTACAGTGTTACTACCGTTAGCAGTAAGCCATAATCCAAAATCTTGTGCTACTTTGAATTATTGGGTTCAAATTAGTTGGAGGCCCTGACCAAAATTTTGGGAAGCATCAGCTTAAACATATTTGAAAACCCCTGCAATGAACTATTTACATTTAGACAAATTATACTTTAATTAAAATGGCACACTGTAAAATTAAGAGAACGTATTTAGAAAAATTAAGTTAGCTACTTTGTTTTCCTTGTCTCAGATGTTTTCCTTAATGCTTTAGTTACACTTTTAATTATACTTATTAAAAAAGCTACATTAGATAACTTAAAGACAATCTTTAAAATCTGGTTTTATCTTTAAAGAACATCAAACCTCAGAAGGGTTGTTGCCAAAACCTAGCACCCATTCTCCATTTGAAAATCCCTGCTTTACTGCAGTCTAAGGATTAGTTTATTGAAGTGGACATGTCAAGTTGATATAGATGTGTTGTTTAGAAAATATATTTTTTGAAAAAGGCACAGATATTTTGAATCAAACAAATCACAAATCATCAGGTACAAATTGAGAATTGAAATGACAAGTTACCATCAAATCACAGCTTCACTCATCAATTCAATTAACTAAATTACTATAAAAAAATACATTTTACCCAAACAGATTGGTCTGTCAAGACTTTCCGGTTGAACGATAATCCTGCAACCCATACCGAATGCTTTCTCTGAAGGAAGACTTATTACAGCACTGTACAAGAAGTGTGTAGTTATAAGTGAAAACCCAAAAGAGAGTTGGCTGCGTGTACTTTCCACAATGCTTGGGAATCTTTGTCACCGTCAGTATTGCTAAGAGTCCAAACTGGACAGATGTCCATAAAGAGCAGTCTAACTAAATACCTGGTTATAGTTAATTGCTGAAGTTAGTAAATTATCATGAATGAACAGGCAGGGATCGATATTCTAAATTTAAAAATCTTAAAAGTACACTGAATAAAAAAATGCCTGAAGTATTTGAGCCGAGAAAACCTGTCTTTTTGAAATATAATTTACTAGAAAGAGGGACAAAGAGAAAAATTTAGGTAAACTTTCATGGGATATACACTCCTAAACACACAACAAATGCTGAATACAACTTTTGACGGGACCTCAAAAGATGTAAGCCGAATTATTCCTTAAATAAAGCAAACCCTTATGCTTACACATAATTTAATAAACAAAAAATAAAAAAAATTTTAATTGCCCAACAAATAAATCTGTTGTCACTCACTTGAAAGGGTGGCCCTCATCGGACTTCTGAATTGCCTGCACAACACCCTTGTATATCCTGAAACTGATGGTGACGGACAGAAGGGCCAGAGCCAGGTAGGAGATGACGCTAACAATACTGCACACCGTCAAAGAGAGGAGCAGGAAGAGGCTGGCTCCAAAGACTATGCCAGTCTTCTTGATGTCACGCCAGTACAGGAGATCGACCACTGGTGAAATGCAAAAGGGAAAAATTTTTAATACTAATATTTAAACAAAATATATACACATCTAATCTGTGGTGTTTCATCAGTGATTGTGCAAAAATGAAAACTTCACAAAACTGCTTTGAAGACAGACAAGTTCAAAGTGAAGATGACAAGGAATATTAATAGAGACAAGACCCTTTAGAAATAAAATTACTTTAAACATCTCAGTTTGTGTAACAGAGTAACATCAAGAATGTTTACAAAAAAAGCAAGTCCATTTGATAACACTGCAAAAACTACCCATTCAGGATCATGGGGGCTAGAGCCTATCCCAGCAACATCAGGCACAATGCAGGAACAAACCATGGACTGAGCACCAGGTTATGGCAGGATGTACTCTTGCACACACTCGCATAGAAAAGTTGCTATTGCTAATTAACTTAATGTGCAAATCTTTAGTAATGTAGAAAGAAAAAACAGGTACATCCACAGTGGAACTCATTCAGACGCAGGGAGGCAATGACCAATCTCAAGATTTTAAATCCAGAACACTGAAATCGGTGAAGGGGCAGTACAACAGCTGTGACACTGCTATGCATGCCCATTAGATTTTGCTCTTCAAAGTACAGCATGAAAAAAAGCCCACAGCTGCCTGGGGACTCCCAGCCTTGCAAGATCTATCACTCTACTTTTAAATGATGCTTTAGGCCACTGCCAAGAATAACTCTGGCTCGTATTAACCTTCAGCGTGTTAAAGTTCATGCCTCTTAGTTTAGTTTCAAGTAAATAACAGTAGCTATCTGAGGACACCCCTGCTATATTTTACTGGAAACACCTTCAGCCAAAAGGTCAATAACTAGTGATATATTGTTTATTAAATGAGATATATATATATATTTTTTTATATATATATATATATATATATATATATATATATATATATATATATAAACACTGTCGCAAACACAAACCAGTCTGCCTTTCAATTCTAAACAATGTTTGAAACTAGGGCCAAACTTAAATCAGAACTCTTGTTTAACTGTTTTCTTTGAGAGAGTTTAATATATCTGGGTAATGTCTGCATTCATCTCTTTAGTCTGTATAATGTTTTAGCTCAAGTATTTCTTAATCTTCATTCCATGTTAATTATAGAATCACAAGTATGAAAAAAAAATGCTAAAATAAATATGCTCAAATGGATAAAAAAAAAAAAAAAAAATCTAAATCAAGCTGTTGCCAGAAAATAAAATTCAAAACTGCATTACAAGTGCAGCTACGTGGCAATTTGCCGACTACAAGAATGACTTTATATTACAGTCAACTGATGAAGTAAAAACAGGTTGACATAGATGGAAAACAAAGAATTCCAATGTAAGATTCATCTTTAATTCTGCTGTCCAGAAATTGAAACCAAGCACAATGAACTTAAAATCTAAAATTATTTTAAACTACCTTTCTTCACCTGACCCTCTGTTCTATGTTGAGTAAATAACATGAGGTACAGTGTCAGATGTCTTTCAAAATACTAGGGACAGAAGCTTCTAAAACCAACAGTAACTGTCAGAGTAATCGGCCATGCTTAAATTACTTTCACTACAATTCAAGTGTAATTGGGCTACTATAGTGCTTTAAACTAATAGAAATTTAGGAAAGGGAGTACACATCACTCTTGAATAGGACAGCATGTGTTTACAACTTAAGAGGTTTAGAAATATCACATTTGTTTTAAAAAGATAAAGAACTTTTAATCAGGAACCTTTACACCATAATAAGTTTTATTTTAATTTGATCAGACTGCATTAAAATATAATTAAGGTATATAATTAAGGCATTTTATTCAATAACTACTCAAATCATTGAGAACTTTATTTCATCTGACATCTTTTAACTGCCTATGTTAAAGAGGCTGAATTGAATGTCCGAAGTCAAATGAACTGCAAAATGGAATTTCAGTACTAAAACACACTTGCTGCATTTAAAAACAAATTTACCTCAATAATATGAAGCAAAGTGAGCATCCACAGCAGCACATGGTTTAAATCTTGTAAGGCATTTAATCCATCTACCTACTCATTATCCTGAAAGTGTGATCCGGGGATCACAGAATCAAGGACATCAAGTCGAAAGCAAAGAACAGCAGTACGCAACACGTCCGTCTATCGCGGATACAATTAACGGAACAAAAACGCGACCTGCTGAATTTATGCTATTCTGGAAATGTGTTCAAGTTCATTACTTGCGCAATTGTCAATAACGAACTAATTGTTTTCCTTTCCTGACAAACTCGATCGCGTTTTACTAACAAGTATCCGCACCTCCACCCTATCACCTTGACGGAGGCGTCAGACGCCAAAAACACAAAGCAAACCAGAATGCATTTGTTCCCGTCTTTGACCAACATTCATTTCAACCTTCGGGCTCTATTATCAGGAGTTAGGCTCTTGCTGTTGCACTGCACGACATTGCCAAATTAAATAACATTAACGTTAGACCAAGGGCGGAGACAGCAAACTGCCACAGACGGGAGAAGAGCGGGGACATTCATTAATATTCAACCGCTGATTTTCAGTACGCCTCCATGTTTTTGAGCGAGTCCATCAAAAGCTTTGCCGTCACGCTGTAATATAACTGGGGCAGAGACCACCCCTGTGGCCGGCGACATTTAGTAGCCATGCACGGTAGCATCTGGTCCAGCTAAAAATAGTCCCGAGCACGATAACGTGACTGGCATGCAGATCTACACCGGGCACCGCTAGGCACAAATTCAGCGGTACTGAGCACAGCCACTCCCTTCGTCTTTGTCGTCTAGTCTGAATGGTGTTTTCCCTTATGAAACCTGATTCGCAGCATTCCACATACATGCGCACCTAACCCACCACACCAATACAAAAAAATTACATCTTCTCTATTCAGACCGCTACTCTGCACAAATGACAAGCATGGCGCCTCACGATTCCTTCGAATCTTTCCATTAAGGACGCTTAACCGGCACTTAGCAGTACCCATATTGTCGAGACACTATAAAAGATAGGCAAGCTTAAAGCGGCATCGCGTTTCTTTTAAATCCAACATAAAATAATAAAGAAAAAAATAATCAGCATAGTTATAATAACTAACCGCATTTGGCATCCATCTTGAGCCTGTCTGCATGCGATCGGCTCCGCGGCACAGCTGACCAAAAAAAGGAGGCCGCTTTCACTTCCTGTTAGGTCACGGGGAAAGGGGCGCCCACCAAGACTACACGCGTAGCGCACTTCCGGTCTGCGTCTCGCGAGTTAGCGGGTAACCAGACACTAGACTGCGAGAGTAAACGGTGGTACACCTGCACTGAGCGGCTCCACAACACAACCATGCAAACACAGCCACACACAAAAATAAACTGGAACAACGCAAATGAAAATTTTATAATTAGTATCTTCGGAAACCATTGTCCAGGCTGATTAATAATGAGCAAACGTTATCTGTAAAAGGTCGGTGTTGAGCGATCTGAACACGTTTTTATGTGAAGGGATTATATCATCCGTACACGACACGCTTTACTGCTGCTGTTCTGTTTAAAACAGAAAACGGGACACCCGAGTCAAATGTAAGAAAAGCGACTTTGATGGCGATTTTCCACCAAAATTAAAACCTGGAATGGTATATTTGAGACTTTATTGGAAACATTCTTGATTATAATGCAATATGTTTGGTGTTGCATATACAACAATATCATTCATCAATACATCACACATCTCCGAAAACTGAGATTGCAGTGTTTTTACTCAAAACCCCATTACACAGTGCGAACTGCCCCGCGATGGTCCTCTCGCTGCAGTGCACAGGAGCTGCCATTAGCTACACACTGACAGATGCAAGATTGGGGAGAAATTACTTAATAGGAGACTAAAGAAAAGAATGTCATGTTTTATTTTTGCTTATAAATGTATGAGCCTTAACGTTTAAAAATATTTATGTATTCTCTTTCAGTAATTACAGGGGTATGTGGTTGCTAATACAACAGTCAGCATCATGAAGTAAAGTAGACAGTAATGTCCGCCTATGGAATCAATAGCAAATAGAGAACGGAGGAATGTCTATAAAAACAAAGGAAATAAAAGTGGAGGGTTTAACAACATTTAGAACTACAGCACTAAAAAAAAACCAACTCTTTCAATATTTTACATGCAAAACAGATTACTGGTATTAGCTGGCAACATCCAAGACAGCCAAGACAAGTGCTTTTGATAATAGAAAAACAGTGGGAAGAATACAAATTCTGTAATAGCTTTCACAGTATAGAGCTGAAGATGTCAGTCTGTTATTCACAAAAACAATGTCTGCTGAATTAACAAGTTAACACAAGATACAAACCTCTTAATAGTCCCCAACTTTATATTTAAAAACCATAGTAACGTGGTGTCATGTTTTTGGTTATACACTAACACTACCAGAACTGGTTCAATCATCTTTAGTGATAATGAAATCACAGCTTGACAAGTGTACAGATGTTTAATAATTATTGCTAGAACATCAAGTTAATATTGCCTCCTGCCCCAAATATAACAACATTGTCAATTCTCTAGCATACTAAGCATATGAAGTCAGCCTGCTAAATACTTCATAACTCTGTCATGTTATCACAACTATGAAATCACTTGCACTACATAAAATATGAAGTGGTATTTCAACCACAGCACTGGGATGTCTCAGGGTTGAGTTTACACTATGCCTGCCTTTAACAGATTTCAAAGTCATTGACAGCAGATGGCAACTTGTGAACTGTGCAGTCACTAATTACGCAACATAACATCCTCAAACTTTCTAATGCACTTCAGTATAGCGCGGCACCTGAACCTATCCCTGCAGCACTGGGCACAAGGAAGGAACCAGCCCTGTCGAGACTGGCAGTCCATTGCAAGGCTCTCTTATGTGCACACCAACAGTCTTACATGGGACTATTTGGAATTATCAATTAACTTAACCTTTACTCCTATCCTGGAATGAAACTCCATGCAGGTAATGGGAAAACATGCCAACTCTACATGGACCACAACTGGTGTGGGATTCAAACCTAGGCTGCTTCATTTGTAAAATGGCAATCCTGACCACTGCACTAATGTTGCTGTGAAATAAAAATATAATTTTACACTCTGACAAACTGTCAGCTTTTAGCTTCCCATCTGGCTTTTTACATGTTCATTTCAGGCCTAACAGCTACATCAGTAAGTACGACTTGTTCACAAAATTAAAAAAGTGAGGAGAATGGTTTGTAAGTAAAATGCTGCATTTGGAATTTACTACATGCTTTATCAATGTCTGCAGCACTTAGTAATGATTTTTTTTTTTTTTTTAATTTATACAAAAACTTTCTCCCAACACATTTTTATATAATTGTTTGTGACTTGCCTCAAATTAAAATGAAACCTGATAAATAGCCACTAAATCCCGCTCCCTCAGCACTTCCTAAAGTTATACCGTAAAGCATGTTGCACCTAACAAGACAGTGGAACATTTGCTTGCCTGCATAAAAGCGAACAGTTTCGCCTTGTTGCAATGCAGTGTTACAAGGAACAAATCTGGACCCAAAACAAAAAAAAAAAAAAAAAAAAAAAACATTGTATAATGCTTGGCAACTGTGCTATTAAAATATACATGTCAAAAGATTCTACAGGTTTTCCCCGATGTCAGCATGCATTTTCTGCAGGCATGCCAGTTACCCACAACAATTTAAGTTTCTAGGATTGTTAGGAAAATCTTAACAATGTAACATACATCTTGTATTCTTTCTGTAACATTATGAATGACTTGACCAAAAACACATTTTCAGCTGACTGAGACGGCAAACAACAAATAAGCTTGAATTAAAACATCCCAGATCTTCAGCTTCCCTCCCTACAGAGCAAGCCAAAACCAGAGTGTCACCACTTAAAGCAAAGGGAAGCCCATCATGTTGCTGCAATTTATGTTGGGGTGTTGCAACATCAAATCTTTCATCATTTCTTTACTGTTATCACTTCACTGACAAAGGGCAATATTATTTCTGTGTCTAACAAAAAGAACGACCAAAGTCTAAGGACTTTACCCTTTCTACACAGCACACAGAAACTGTTCACATGTCAGATAGAGCAAGTGAATGAACCAAGTTAAAAATCATTTGGCCCTGTAAATCTGGGGACTCTGTTTTTTTTTTTTTTTTTTTAAAAAAAAAAAACAAAACAAAAACACTCTGAAACACATTTTCAATCTCCTGTATACACTTAACTTCGGTCTGAAAAGCATGGTGTGCTTTTGGAGCTCACGTATTACCTGAACAGTTTCAGGAGCTCACACTGAAGCCCCAGGTATGTATAGACAGGGGAGAGTTCAGAAACTGCCAGACACTTAAAATTAAGAGTTTTCAGTACTAATCTGTGCTGCTAACCATAATACTTAATCAAATGGCAATTGTTAAAAAGATGCACAATTCAAACTCAAGTCAATGTTTCTATTTGCTTAGTTTGCTAAGCAAAATTTATCAGCAATCCAAACAGTGACACTTCTTACTTAAAAATCGCTTACATCAAGGGGGATTTGACACTTAAACATTCAAAACTACAAATTAAAATAACATAATGAAACTGAAATTAATATTCACAAATACCACTAAAAGAGCTTACCTTGGTCTTTCCAGGGTTTCTGCTTGCATTCCATCTCCGATACTTACAAAATTTATATCACAACTTTGTCAATTACACATTATAAGTCCAACAGTCAAACAAACAAAGCCAGCCTCTAGCAAGTAGCCCCAGGACAGGACGTGAAGTATTGGACAACCCCAACTCTTTAATCAAAGAACTGCACCAAAGTCTAGCCAGGCAGATTGCAAAGGACTACAGCAATCATACTGCAGGGCT
>JANRMT010061414.1:22544127-22633286 GCA_026402145.1 Polypterus bichir lapradei
GGGGGGGGGGGTTGTAGAGGGTGCAGAGACAATGACGCAGCGCAATCACCAACTAAGCTTCTCAGACAGAGGGACTCAATGCAATCTCCTTATTGCAAGCAGTCTTTTTTTTGGCAGTGTATGAGTAAGTCTGTGCTGAACACGTATTCTTAAAGAACAAACACATCTGAAGTGTCTATTTTGTACAACGTCCATTTTTACAGTAAGAGCGTATTCAGTTTCAATTCTGTTAGTGTTTGTCTTGGGATGAAATTTTAAAAAATTGGTATTTATTATATTCAATGAAAAAACAAGCTATTCAGCCCAGTAAAATAAACAATTTAAATAGTTGGGAAGCTGTAAAGCAGCTCCTTAAAACTGTCAGTCACTAACTGAATCCCCCACCACCCCAAACAAAAAGATGCAACAGGATACTTAGTTTTCCTCTATAGCATAAAAACAGATATAGCCATTACATGAATTAACAGTTTTTGAGGATGTATCCTCAGCCACTCAAGTGGCAGTTAGATGCTACATATCTGCTAGATATAAACTTTATACAAAATCTAGAACAACAAGAAAGTCTGTCTCTTTCTACAATTCCCATCATGGTAGATATTGACAAAATCATTTTACTTCAACTCTTGCTAAAGGTTTAATAAATGTAATTATAATTTTGTCCATGGCTAAAAATAAATCAGAATTTGCAGTTAAAGTTTAAACACAAAGTAACATTACACACTCCTTGAGAAATATATTTAAAACAGAGCCATGTCTTTATATATAAATTTCAAACACAAGGGTTGTCAGGTTTTTCCAGTCAAGTTGGAATATACTTCTAGTACCTCTAACTATACGGCACAATTTTAGTTTTACAGTTCATTATAAGGGATAACTAATCTCACTACTGCAGCATTAAATGTCAATACTGGTCAACTTTAATTTGTATGGGATTAAATTAACATGATTTTACTATATTTTGCATATTTGGCTGACAACTGTTCTTAATCCCTTTTAGAAACAAAGCCTGTGTTTTAATCAAGTTTAGTTAGAATCTAAGTATCTTATGCAGTATTTTGAAAAAAAATAAATTATTCATACATGAGTACTACCACTTTACTACTGTGGCTAATCGAGTGCAAGACTATAAACACACCACACAAATGAAGAAGTCTTCACATTTGTCAGAAACCACATACTTAAATTAATTGGCATAGCTACTTAGGATAAAACTAAAAATAAGTAAAAAGCATTTGAAATAAAGTGAAAAAGAAACTTCCATTGCAGCAAAAGTACACAACACTGTTTTATAAATATATAACATTATAGGCATAAAATGTCACTGTGCCTTTTAATATGATTGATATTTCTTAAATAGGATATACAATTTGCCAGTAAAATAAATCCGCCTTCACCACATGTGTACACCCCAAAGGACTTTCTTCCTCAAATCAGCAAATCCTCAAATCAAATGAAAAATAGTTCAAAGAGCCAAAGGATATAATGTACAAAAGACTTGTTTACTTGCTGCCAACTATAGCTAAACAGAGGACTTTATGTATATTCTTAAAAAGTTTAATGTTTGTGCTAGACATTTGCTCCAATCTATAAATTGCAGATTCCAATATTCCAAATTGCAGAATCCAATAGCAGAACATTTCAGGTGGGCTGAGAAAAATAAATAAATAATAAAAATATGGAGCAGCACCCATATACACATTCTAAAGGGGTTCAATGGGTCAACTCTCCCCCATCTTAAAGTTGCAATGCTAGAAAAAAGGCACATTGCTAAAACTCAGTGGTAAAGTTCATATTCAGATGTGCCAGAGTGTTTATGATACTACATAATGGAAGGTGGACCTGTTAGCTGAAACTGTCCGTTTCCGGTGACAGCAAAATCAATCTTGCCAAAGCAGCTCCATGAACCATAAACATATTTGATTTAATATTTAAAATAAACTGAATAACCCAATATAATAAAAACTGATGCAATCAACAGAAAGATCCTTTAAAAAAAGACCAAGGTATATATAGGTTTTTTTTTTTTTTAGGAAGTCAAAAGAGAATGCAAGCTGAGTCAATCAATTAATTTATAGATGGTAGTCAACAAATGAAGGTGACATTTGTCAAGTTTTTAACTCAAGACTTTATATGCCCATCTGGAGGACTTTTATAGTTTTGGATTCAAAATAAAGAAGATTTTAGCAATGTATTCAAAGCTTAGTTTTTATTTTGCTATTTTTATTGCAAGTCTATCCTAATCCAATTGAAGGTTTTTCTATTTTGTTTTGTTGATGAAAACAAAAGCAATACAAATAAAAGTTTAAAGCAAAAAATTTACTTGACCTTGTTATTCCAATTAGTTCAATATTACCAAAGAAAACATGTTTCAAAGAACCATACACCTGTCAAGAAGTATTCTAATCCTGTATTCCACTGCATATTGAACAGCAGGGTCCTCAAACACTTTGTTTAAATAAAGGCATTACTGTGCCCTTGTGAAGCAAAATCTTTTAATACCAATGATGAACCTCTAAACTCAACCAATAAGTTGTCAATGATAAATATTATTGATGTTGTACAGTAGTGGCCAAAAGTTTTGGCAGTAGCACAAATGTTGTGTTTTGGAAAATTTGCGGGTTCAGTTTTTGTGGTGGCAATTCACATTGTTTTTATATTATTGTGCAGAATGATCAGATGTATATTAATTCATTGCAAAGAGCTTTATTAGCATAAAAAGTTAACTATCAGAAAAAAACATTTTCACTTATTTTTGGCCCTGGCACAAAATGATCAGCTAAAACAAAAAAGTGTCCAGCAAGCGCAAGGACCGTCTTCTCCTGAGGAGTCAACTACAGAACTGTACGGCCACCAGTGCAGAGCTTGCTCAGTATTGGCAGCAGGTGGGTGATGAGTGCATCTGTACACACAATGAGACAAAGACTTTTGAACAAAGGCCTTATCCCAAGTATGGCAGTAAAAAAGTCACTTCTTTCCCTGAAAAACATCAAGGACAGACTGAAATTCTGTAGGTAGGACAGAAGAAGATGGGTGCAGTTATTTTTTGTATGAATCCTCCTTCTGACTGTGTGGAACATCTGGAAAAATCGATTGTCCGGAGAAGGAAAAGGTAAACGCTACCATGAGTCCTGTGTTTTGCCAACAGTGAAGCATCCTGAGACAATCCATGTGTGGGGTTGCTTCTCATCCAAGGGAGTGGACCCACTCAAAATTCTGCCCAAGAACACTACCATAAATAAAAAAATACATCAAAACACCCTCCAAGAGCAACTTCTCCCAACAATCCAGGTGCAATTTGGTGATATGTGCACTTTCCAGCATGATGGAGCACCATGTCACAAGGCAAAAGTGATAAAGTGGCTCGGATATCATAACATTGAAAGTTTTGACCCACGACCAAGAAACTCTCCAGATCTTAATCCCACTGAAAGCAAAATTGTGCTCAATTCTCAAAATGTGGGTGGAAAAACAGAAGCCCACAAATTGTGATCAACTCCAAGCACTTAAGGGGCAAGAATGGATCACCATTACTCAAGATTTGGCCCAGACGCTGATATCCAGCATGACAGAGCAAACTGCAGAAGTTACAAAGAAGGGTCAACACTGTAAATATTGACTCTTTACATAAATTGAATACATTTGCCAATTAAAGCCTTTGAAACTTATGAAATGTTTATAATTATTCCTCAGTATACCATAGAAACATGTAGAAAAAATAATTTGAAAAGTCTGCAAAACAAAACATCCATCCATTCATTATCCAACTCACTACAGTGATCCCTCGCTATATCGCGCTTCGACTTTCGCGGCTTCACTCTATCGCGGATTTTAAATGTAAGCATATCTAAATATATATCACGGATTTTTTGCTGGTTCGCGGATTTCTGCGGACAATGGGTCTTTTAATTTATGGTACATGCTTCCTCAGTTGCTTTGCCCAGTTGATTTCATACAAGGGACGCTACTGCAAGCTGGCTGAGAAGCTACCCAATCAGAGCACATATTACATATTAAATAAAACTCAATGATATAAGATATGCTTCCCGTGCGGCGCTTCGCATACTTGAAAGCCCAAACAGCACGTATTGATTTTTGATTGTTTGCTTGTCTCTGCCTTTCTCTCTCTCTGACATTCTCTGCTCCTGATGGAGGGGGTGTGAGCAGAGGGGCTGTTTACACAGAGGCTGTTTGCCTAGAGGATACGGACGCTCCTCTAAAAAAATGCTGAAAGAATACCTTCACATTGCTGCCTTCCTTGTAGCTGCTTTGTCCGGCGCCTCACATACTTAAAAGCCCAAAAAGCCCTATTGATTTTTGATTGTTTGCTTTTCTCGCTCTCTCTCTCTGTCTCTCTGACATTCGCTGCTCCTGACTCGCACTTTGAAGAGGAAGATATGTTTGCATTCTTTTAAATGTGAGACGGAACTGTCATCTCTGTCTTGTCATGGAGCACAGTTTAAACATTTGACTAAAGGGTGTTATTTCATGTCTAGAGGGCTCTAATGTTAGAAAATGTATTTAGAAGGTCGTAAACAGGTTTTCTATGCTCTAACTGCGAAAATATTCGATTTATAAATAAATAATCCTACTTCGCGGAAATTCATTTATCGCGGCAGAGTCTGGAATGGATTAACTGCGATAAACGAGGGTTGACTTTATATCCTAACTACAGGGTCACGGGGGTCTGCTGGAGCCAATCCCAGCCAACACAGGACGCAAGGCAGGAAACAAACCCCAGGCAGGGCGCCAGCCCACTGCAGGCAAAACAAAACATTTGTTGCAAAACTTTTGGTTACTACTGTAGTCTAAAATATTTAGCTCACCCCTCCCCATGGTTTATAATGATTGAAATGTTTTTGAAATTCAGCTGGTCACAAAGAGCATTAGAGGCACATTACATTTATCTGCAGCTTATCCTAATAAAGGTAAACTTATTTTGCCACTTGTAAATCAGAAGCAGTTTTATCGATAGTGCAGCTAACTGTTTACAAAGCCTTAAATAATCTCACTCAGTCCTATATTTTGGAATGCCTGTCACCTGACATTGCAAGGTGTAACCTTAGATCTTCAAAGGAGTGTCTGCCTACAATTCTAAGAGCTAAACTTAAAAGAAGCGGCCAGGTAGCCTTCTGCTGTTATCCATCTAAAATATGGAATAGTTTACCATAGAAATTCACCACGCTAATATGGTGGTGAATATATAAAAAAAAATAATTGCTAAAAACCCATTATTTTAACAGGAGTTTCTCATAGTTAAATTTTAGTGTATCCCCGTTAAACTGTATATGCATTGAATTGTCATTTTCATCAAGGATCCATAATCCAAACTAATCCCAGCTATTCTCTGTTCTTTTTCCGGTTTTCTGTGCTGCCATTGTGCACAACCACCACCTGATCAAGGCACCGTGCACTCCCTACATTGATGGATTGAAGGCAGTACCCCCAGATGTTCACATGACCATCATCAAGTTGTTTCACGTGAAGCCTGAAAGCCATAAGGACGGATTTAGATCATTTATGTTAGTTGGGTAGAATGTCCAATGGGGGCTGAGTGGTCTCTTGGCCTTGGAAACCCTGCAGATTATTTTTTTCTCCAGCCCTCTGGAGATTTTTTTTATGTTTGTTTTTTCTGTCCTCCCAGCCTTCTGAGCTTACTCTATTCTTTATTATTTAGTATTGCCTAATCTTATTTTTGTTTCATATGAAAACTTTTCTTTTTCTTCATCTTGTAAAGCATCTAGTACAAAAACAGAATTACCCTTGAATAGGGCAGCAGCTTTTCACAGGACATACATACACACACCCCTACACACAATCATAAAAGGACAATTTAATGTCACCAAATAGCCCTCTTTAAAAATAAAAAAAATAAATAAAAGATTAAGGCAAATTAGACTGTGTTCTCTATGGCTTTCTTTTACTAAATGTCAAAAAAAATGATGTACGAAGGTAAAATACAACTCATCACTTGTACCTTAAAAAAAACAAAACAGCAAAAGAACAGGCCTCAATGGGGCTCAGTGATTAGCACAAATACCAAACAAATCCAGGGTTCTGTGATCCAAATCCAACATTTTATTGTCTAATATTTAGAGTTTGCAAATTGTTCCAATTATCAATGAAAGTTTTCTCAGTAGTCTGGTTTCCTCTCAAAGGTTCCCTCTTTGCACTCAATGGCACAAGAACAAGGCTCTGACACCTACAAACCTAAACTGTATCTAAGAATGCTATGATACACAGTATAAACACAACTTCAGTGCACCAACTACCAAGCTAGGAAATATATTTTAATTTTTTATTTCAAATTAATGTTTATATTGTAATATTTAAATATATATTTATGTATCACAGCAGTTAACCTCAATACCATAGGTGAATTGGAGGTCATTTATCTATGTGAATGACAAAGGTATCAATGTGGAGCTTTAATTGCACATACATCCAGGAAAGGAGGCACAAATCACTAGAATAAGCCATAAAAACTTCACAACCGAGGTTGTCAGCAATTCTCTACCAGTCATCAACAAAATGGAAAGATCAAATTGTTTTATATTAAATGAGATCATGTTGCGAACTTTGTATTTATTCAATCATATTTAACAGAAGTAACTGATAATACATCTATCATCCTCATATTCCAACTGTAGGTCTAAAAAAAATGAGGCAGTGTTTTTTGTGTTGTGAACTGCTACAAACACTACTTCTACTGCAGTGTGTTTGTTATATGCAATGTGAGCTGAATGTGATTGTTTATATGTGTGCATTTTATATCAGTTTTCCTTCACAAAAAGGGCAACTCTATATTATACTATAAAATCCTGTAGATATTTCAAATCATGATGGGTGGTTGACAGCAATAAATCAAGTCATATCAAATAAAATCAAACAACCTAAAATTTATGCACGTCAAGAGATCACCCAAAACAAGCAGCTCACTACCCCATTCCACATTTACTTTCTTTTAAAAGTCAATAAATAATACGTGCCAGCATAGCACTAGATGGCACCAATGTTACACTTAGCCAGTTCAGGGGCATTGGACACCTATTCCTGACTTGGCAACACTGGGTTACAGAGTAGGATTCAACCTACTGTAGTACAGGGTGACAACAGAGGGATACACATTCATACTATACCAATTTAGTATTGCCAATTATCTTAAAGTACATCTTTAGGAGATTGAAGGGGGGAAAAAGGGATTTATATTCAAGACTTTAAAGCTGCAAAAGGAGCATAATTAGCCATTATGTCACAGTGAAAATATTCTATCTAGAGGTGACACACTACTCCAATGTCTGAATGAATGTTTCTTCCCACATCCCAAAGCTGTGCAGATTAGGTTAAAATGAAACTGGGCAGATTTTCTCTGTTATATCCTACCTACGATTATACTAAAACTTAAATTTATGAGGAATCAAATAGGGTGAGCAACTGTAAGATTAAAGATAACTCTAGTAATTCCATACTGTTAAGGTATTTAAAAAAGCTAAATAATTTACTCTCTATAAATATAATTTCTGTGAAACCACCAACTGTAGTTAACTAACATATTTTCTTGGTGCAGTGGGCAATGTTGTAATGACAAAGATCCAGCTTTCCAGGACTGAATTTTGAACCCAGTAGTCTGTACTAGGTGTACTTCTGTTAAATTTGTCTTTACCCAGACAAAACCAAAACTACAGAAATAAGATTTCTATTCAGTATATGGATATCCCTAAACAAAGCCTCAGTTTTATGTGCACTTCGCAGACTTTCAGTGTCATTTAAAACAGTAGTTGTACACTAGTCGTACACAAGCCTCTTAATTCTCATATATTAGGAAATAACATAATGCCCTAAATTGTCCTTCACAATCTTCAAGCGTCAAGACTGCACAACATACCTAGCATAAAGCCAAGAAAGAACTGGAAAAAATGTAAAATGTTTTACCAACAGAATACATTATCATGCTCTGTTGAACATTTTAAAAAGAACACATTTTGTAGTTGGCATTTTCATTTAAAGTATTTAGTTCTTCCTTAAAATTAATACAGAAATTATTTTGGTTGACGGTTGCTTAGTATAGATGGGTTAGTAGGATACTAGGCCTAGGTTATTCATTAAGATGGCGTTATAAAATTTGTGACAGCATTAGCATTGATTACTATCTCCCCTTTTATTTTTTTCTTGAGCTGCTGCTATAGCACTGTGTGCCACTTTACCATTGTCAACTCTGAATTTCTTAAATGATGTTCAGAATGACACCTGTTATGCATTCCTGTATGTTTATATATGGTGTGTTAACTACAGTTTATATTTCATTTTGAAAGTGTCACCAAGGCGCATATCTGAAAGAATTTTCACAAATACACCTAAGGAAAAAAAAACAAAAAAAAAAACAAAAAAAACAAAAAAACGACCACATCAAAATATTGCCATCAAAAGAACACCTCATTGTACCTGGGAATTAGTAAATGCAATAAAAATCTGTCAAAGGAACGATTTTGTAAGGCTTTTGCAAACCGACTTTGTCAGAATTAATTATATATATATGTTACCTGACAGTCAAAAAGACTAACAATTAACAGGATTGCCAGTGTTGCCACTCATGAAAGGTGACTCTGTCAATTTAAAAAAAACCCAAGAAGTTTAGATTTGATTTTTGCCCATCATTTTTGATAGTTATCACCCTAAGTATTCAGCTAGTTTGTAATTAAAATGATAAAAGCTTATTTTTTTTTTTACTAAACCTATCTGACCTTATCAAAAAAGAGAGTGACAGAAAAAAAAAACACAAATCAGCTATGTAAATTATAAACCATTTTACATATTTATAATTATAGTTAATAGTAAAATAATAGCAAAAACAAAAAAATACTTTCAGTATGATCACTGATTAAATATCAGACATTTTAAAAGGTAATTATTCATCCTCTATTCATGAGATTGTAAGCACAAGATCATATTCTGATGCTGTATTATTATGCAGTACAAAGTTTGTCTATCAGTCACATTTTTTACATTATGAAGCTGCTGAACACAGCAGCTGGAAATATAGTTTCTGGCATACCCACCTCCTGGTATTTACAGTACAGTATTACCAAAATTTCTTCAGGAGTGAAAAGAAGCGTCAATCAGAGGTGGACAAATCAATAGGATATCCAATCTTTTGAAACCTACAGACTCAAAAGCCTGGTGGATTACTGGGCGTTTCATATGTTTGCTCCATACAATAGTCTGATAAACACAAACACAAATGACAACATTTTTCACTTAAAATATTAGATGGGCATCACTTAAAGGCAGGTGCTTATAATGCACTAGGCTGCAGTAACCACAGTCCCACGCACACAGACCAACTAGCGAGCAATACAACAGAACTGCACAGATATATTATAAAAGCAAGGAAGAAAGGCAATAGCATTAGCTTTAAAGGAACTGGGGCAGAAAGGGAAAAAAATACCAAAAGTTAATCATTTACCATGATATAAATAGGTAACAATTAACACATAGTTTGTTATGGATTTAAAAAAAAAAAAACTCAGCTAAAAGTATATGGTACTGTAAAGGTCAACATTATGTTGTTTTTACCAGAGAACACTGACTAAAATATTCTTTTTCAAGATGCCGATTTAACTTGTGTACAATACACTTCATAAATAAATACTGCTTTTAAGTTTGAAGGTAACTGACAAGCCCCCCCAAAACAACACACAACCCCAAATATAAAGCTGTACTTCATTGAAATCATACCTGGACTGTCAGGTTTGCAAAGCTGATAGCCCAGCAGAATACCTTGTGTCCGGCTTGTTCAAATGATGGGCCCTCCACAGCACAAGCAGTAGCAAGACACATCACAATATCAGCACACATGTGGTGATTTAAAACAAACCTGTTCCCCATCAGTGTGCCATAGGGTTTGTGTCCCACGTGGGCGCGCATACAGTTTTAAGTAGTGAGAAAAACAACATGTAAAGATAAATAATTGTTATTATATGGCCAACATATTTATTTCAAAAGGGAAACAAATGTGACTACTACCATGCACTGTTTTGTTTATATGCACTTTGAGATGTGCCTTGATATGGCCAAAATGTTTGTTTATTTCAAAAGTGGGAAAAAAGTACTTTTACTATAGGTACTTCAGGTTCTGTTCAACTATAGTTTGTCAGATGTGACCAAATTTAAAAGTGAAACAATGACTAAACATTAGTTGTCATTACCTGCTGCTTACCATCTGCTGAAAATGTCTGACCCAACCAAACTTCTTGGTTTTAAAATCTGTCCCAACTGAATTTGCCCTACTGTATGTATTTAAACTTTGTTCTATCCTGTCAAAAATTTCCAATACATCTTTTTTTGTCAGGAAATTTTTAAAACTCTGCCGTATCATGTGGCCATCCTACTGCCATAAACAGTCCTCCCATAAAAACTGTCTTCACATTCAGTGCTGCCAGAAAACCTTCTGGCTCCCAAAACTATGAATAAATTATTATTGGTCAGAAACCAGTTCAGATCATCTTTGAATTTAAACCATACAGCATGACTACTTAGTAATAGTCAACACATTTCTATTAGATTGAATACTTGTTAATGGAAGAAACTGGTTATTTAATCTGCAAGGACTATAACGTTAGTGTTTCCTTATGGTAGAGCTTATCTTGTATATATTGAAAAATATTTTCTGTCCTTTAAACACAGATGTTCACCTTTGTCAGTAGTCAATATAAACAATAATCAAAATATAAAAAGAAATACTTGTATGAACAAGTACTAATTTGGTGCAGGTTCAGATATTCATGAAAAACTACACAACATTCCAGCTTTTTTGAAGCAGCTTCATGGTCATTACAAATGTCATTAATGAACAATTCAAGTTTCAGTCACAACAAAGCTACAATTTTATATAAAAATATTTAGAAAATAAGAATGCAAGAACAAAGTTTCAGGCCAGCCCAGACTTGCATTTCCTATTTGCCTAATACAGTGGTACCTTGAGATACAAGTGCCCCAACGTACGAGTTTTTTGAGATATGAGCCGTCACTAGGTCAATTTTTTGCCTTGAGTTACGAGCCAAAATTCGAAATAAAAGCCATCAAAGAGCTTGTTGCCGCACATTCCGAGGAACTGACGACAGAGGAGTTGACGGAACTACAGACACAGCAACATACGGAGGTTCTGCAGGAGACTGGCATCGCGGAGGAGGATATCTCTTAAAGTGAGATAAAGGAAGTGTTTGCAATCTGGGAAAAAGTATCGAACTTTAAAGAAAAGAAGCAACCTGAAAAAGTTACAACTGATCATGCAGCGGCGCTATTTAATGACACTTGCCCAACACTTGACTTTATTGAAAAGAAACACCCTGAAAAAGTTGCAAATGATCACACAGCAGTGCTATTTAATGACACTTGCCCAACACTTGACTTTATTGAAAAGAAACACCATGAAAAAGGTGCAACTGATCGTGCATTGGTGCTATTTAATGGCACTTGCCTAACTCATTTCAGAAACATTCTAAAGGGGAGGACTAAACAAAGCTCCTTGGACAGGTTTCTATTGAAAAGCCCTGCAAATGAAAGTGACAAAGCATGGCAAAAAAATAATTTTCTTCTTCACTAGTTTTTTTAAGTTAAGCAAAAGTGAAGTGAAAGAAAAACACATTACAATACGCTAATCAGCTTCACCAACATCTGTTTATTTCTTTAGATTCTCTTTTATGTATTAGGTTTTATTTTGTTTGTATATAATATTTGTTCATTGTAAATATATTTTTCTTACGGTGAAAACATTTAACAAAAAATTGGGGTGTTTTTTGGGGGCTGGCACGAATTAATCTCATTTCAATTAATTTCAATGGGGAAAATTGATTTGAGATACGAGCATTTTGACTTGCGTGCTCAGTCATGGAAGGAATTAAACTCAAGGTATCACTGTATCCTCAAATAGAGAGGAGTTAAGATTTGAAAATTCTAAAAGGTGCGACTTGCTTAAATTTTAGTTGTAATGAGAAGTCAAGCAAAATGACACCTTTTATTGGCTAACTAAAATGATTATAATACGCAAGCTTTCAAGGCAACTCAGGACCCTTCTTCAGGCAAGATGTAATCTTTAGTTAAAATTTACCATTAGCTAGTTTTAATATAATAATGCAACTCAAACTTTTTACTACTTGAATTTCAAAAAACTTAGATCTCTTAATCTCCCTTCATTTAAAATAAAAAAAATTATTCGGCACCTTCAATCGAAGCAGGTTGTAGCCAAAGTCTTGGGATTCATTTTTCTATGGCATTTTCTTGGTTTTCCTTGAAATATAGAACTCAGAACTGCAAACTTGATCGTCGACGTGGCCACAACTTCATTTATAAGCACACTTCTCTTAATTTGTACCAGAGGCCCTTAACATCCCACCCCATTAGTCTTTTAAAAAGTTTCCAGTATGCTGGTAGTAGGTACTATCAAGACAACTAGTACATCTATATAATTTTCATATGATGTGCTTTCTACTTCTGCTCACCCATTGTGTAATTATAGTCTATTTACATTCACAAAATACACTATTAATTTGACAACTATCTGGCCAAATAAGAAATCTGTGGCTGTAATAGCTTAGTGTCTATGCTTAGTTTGTTACTTAGGTATATGTGCACAGTGAGTATATTCTATTCCTCCTAGACTGTAATGAATTAAACCCCATTTAATTTCAACATTAACAAACCATATAGTCTTAATAAATTTATGTAAATAGACACTAAGAGTATTCTTGGCCACAGTAATTCAACTTTATTTTTTCAGTTTCATAAACTGAATATATAAAATAAAATGCCAGAATATTTACAAATATAAAATCAAAATGAAAATAGCTGCGTATATTTTATATCACTATATCGTTTCTACAGGAGGTTAAGTTCAAAACCAGGATAGGGTATATTCCTGTTTACACCAGTTTTCAGTAAATTTAAAAAAAAAAAAAAAAAAAAATTCCCACACACACACAAAGCTGGATGACAAGTTTACTGTAGTATAGAGCTGCAACGATTAGTCGACATAATCGACGACGTCGAAAACAAACAATCGTTGACACGTCATAAACAAAATCTTCAATAGAGGCTCCAGTCACAAAACCACATTGGTTTTTGTAACTGCAATGCACTACATGAGTGTCTGGGGGCAGTATCGTTTGTCAAGACTGCACACAGTCCTACCAACAAAGAACAACGTCGGAGAAGAAGAGTGTAGAGGAAAATAAACGTGGTTGCAATTGCGAGTCGGAAAGAGGAGGGGGCAGGAGATAGAAAAAAATTGAGACAGAAACTTTCTAAAGTGAGGGAGCACTTCACCGAAAAAGAAAAAAAAAAGTTAATTGCAGATTAGGCAAAGTAGAGTTTTCTTTTCATGGTAGTACCATCGCGTTGCATGAGCACCTGAAACGCAAGCATCCTGGAGCTGTGATGCCGCCATCTCTTGAGAATTTATGCTGGCGCTGCTAGTTAGTTAGGGTCAGATCAGGAGGGGAGAGAGAGCATGAACGAGACTGAGAAAATAAAAGTGAAAAAAGCTAAATTTTACAAGTAACAAAATTTGCACCCTATCTGTTCGTTTTCAAATAACATTGCATTAGTGCGATGACGTTTTCTGATTGGAACTATTCTGGTCATACAAGGATTTTTTCAAAATGTCATGTGTATTTGTCTTTCTTTCCCCCCCCCCCCCGGTGCTGCGTGCTGACACCAGAAGGCGTGAGCTTATTCAGTGCTAGCAGGATCACGCAGGTGGCCGGTTGCTTGTTGTATAACAAAGCTTGACTTGGCGGCGATCAAAGCATATGTACTGTGCAAGGCATGTACGGGGCCCACTGAGAAAAGAAGACCGTTCATGGCTCACCTTGCAGAGAAACGAGGTCACCGATTAAAAACACAAGGAGGTACGCGAATGAATATGAATAATATTGCATCCGTGCCACAATGTTTTCCGAAATGTACTAAAAGGTCATAAAATAATTCCAAATATCATACATACCTATTTCTCTATTTTTTTGTCAGTGCGGCTTTGACATCACAGGCCATAAGGCACATAATTCAGCGTAAGCAGGAACACTCAATAAAATTTAATAAAAAAATCAAGTGACAATGAGATACAAATAAGGCAGATTTGCCAGCGATTGTGTGTCAGCTTTTATCCATCCAGATCTGAGAATTTCCAGTTCGATTATCTCAAAACACCACTCATATCTACAGTTATTCCCAGTTTCAGATAAAAAGTAACAGCGTCAGATCCCTGGGGGGCGGTAGGATGTATCGTGATCGTGACAGAGAATAAAAGTGAGAAAAAAAAAAACCTAATTTTTACAAGTACTATGCATTTACAGTGGCTGTTACAGATGCAAATCAAATGTATGTGTTTATTCTATAACATTAACAATAAGAGCAACTCACTACTCAAAACGGTGAATCTACAAGGTAGTCAGGATCGAACCAGGGGACTCTTGATTATAAGTCAGCAATTCCTACCACTGCACCACAGAAGCTATTGTATTGTCCTTGAACCTTTTGTGAAAGTGTTTATTTGATCATTGCACTTCAGGATTTACACATTATATAGTTTGTCTACATTTTGTCATTTATTACTAAAATATGAAAAACATTTCAGTTTTAACAATGCATTTTTTGGTTAAGTTAAATGCACTTCTTTTGTTTAAAGACTAAGTGCACTTTAGTTTGTATTGTTTAATGTATTTCTTTTTTATTGTGATGGTCACACTAATATAAAAACTCTGATTATTTTCAAATTCATATGTTTCACTGGTTGTTATTTTAATTGGATCATTACTAATTTTAAATTGTGTTAATGCAGAGACATCAGGGTGACATTCGCAGGTTGACAGACATGAGCAGTTGAGGTAAGATATGCACTGGAGCCCAGAACAGGATGTGCAACCACAGGTCGCAGGCATCAAAATAGTCAGGCATTAAATAATCGTGACAAATCGACTAATTGAAAAATAAATTGAACGATTAATCGACTACCAAAATAATTATTAGTTGCAGCCCTACTGTAAGTACTGTAATTTCCACTGTGCAAATGTATGCATTAAGGCCGTCATTCCTTCTTGGTTTAGAATCCACTTTAGTGCCTGCTGCTACCAGAATAGGTTCCTCCTCCTCTATTCAAATTATGAGCATGCAAGAAAAATTAACAGACTTATGAGCTATCAAATAAAATGTTGCCAAGAACTGGAATATTCAGTCTCACCTCACCATATACTCTATTGCTAACTAAGATTTTACAAAAGGCAACTTCTGACACACCATTGGAAAATAAAGATTTTCTCACAGGTAATATGTTAAGCAACAAATTAAATTATATTGTGTGTTTAACATTAAAAAAATGTACAGGTTGTATATGAAAGTGTGCAAAAATGAGGATATGCTCCCCAAAAAAATAAACCATCAACGACCCAACTTTCAAAGAAGAGAAAAAGTCTACTATAACATGCAACATTAGACAAAAAAATAAAATAAAATTAGTGATGTTTGTAACAGGCTGTTATGTAATACATGTTAAAATTACCTGCTCCGTTCAAACTTTCTGACCGATCAACTTTGGATACTTCAGTTCTTTCAGCAGGTGCCTTGTCCTCATTCTTCCCTAAAAGAACTGGTTGGCAGAATTCTTCAGTAGTAGAATGGACACTAGAAATCTGTGTAGCTATCCAGGGAGCTTCTGCAGAAACTTCAGGAATTTTATCTTCGGGTAAATATTTGTTAGCAATAATCTTAGTTTCTTGTACAGATTCCAGTTTCTCTTCCTCTGGCATTAGTTCTAAAAACTGATCATCTGCTTTCTTTGCACAAAATGCATGCACATTTGCAGTTTCTTCAGCTACCTCAGAGCTGGATGTATGGGCATCTTGTGCCATAAGTTGTTCAGAAATGGCTGCAACTTCAGATTTATCCATGGCTTCCAAAAAGTCATTTGCATTTTCTGTTAACTTGGTAGGTAAAGGATCTATTATTTCAAATTCTTCAGGTAGTAATTCTTGGTAAACAGGTGTTTTGACTTCTTCGGCATGTTTCAAAGGAGGGATTCCATATGCAGACTCACAAGATCCTTGAATTAATGTCTCAATTTCTTCTGACATGTCATCTTCAGTTTCAATGTCAAAACCTGAAGATGTAACAATAGGTACATTTTCTTCCATGTCAGACACAATGGATTGATCTTGTTGAAGAAATTTCCAAGTCTCCTGCTGACCAACTACATTAGATGATTTTGCATCCCCAGATGCAGCAGCATTCAGAGAGACTCCTTCCTGTGTAATACATAAAAATGTATCCATAGTGTCTACAATAACATTTTCCTCAACATTTGTAGAAGGATACAAAGTATCACTGGTCATATTTTGCGCTTCCTTTACCAAATCACAAGCAGTAAGCTGGCTATCTAATCCAAAAGCAGGTACATTTTCATGTTCATCCAAAGTGATATCATTTAAAGTTTCATACTTCATTGAAATATCTGCCTCTGCTTCACTAGTCGTTTTTTCTTCAATGACTGAAGCATCCAGGGTCTCTGTAATTGTATCTAAATGTTCCTTCCCAACAGGGCATATATCAGAATCGGGAGTTCCCTCTGAAGATCCAGATGCAACTTTACCTGAACTTAAAGGAGACTCCAAGATATCTGGCAGAGACGGCGGCATAACGGATCCAAGAGTCTCTTGAGGCGAGTCAGCTAAATTCATGAAAGGGTCCCTTAAATCCTTGATAGACTCTGACACTTGAACAAGATCAACAGTTGCATCATCTCCAGACTTTAAAGTTGACAAATCTTGTTCACTATCACAAGCCCCTTGTACAATGTCAGGTGTAGGACTTTCACAAATCTTTATAGTTGTGCCATCATCTGTTACTTCTACAACATGGGACAAAACAACAGTAGAGGGCATAACTGGTTTAAACTGAAGATGACTTGCTACAGGCTCTGCATCCATCTGCTCAGAAATATCTTTAAGAAACGATTCTTCTTTTACAGATTCATCCCTGCCAAAAACTTCCACACTGGGTAGTGGGGACTGAAATGCCTGAGTAGGATCAAACGTTGCAAATGTCACATATGGTTGAGTGGCCAATGAAGATTTCACTTCAGGAGTAAGAGGTGATGGCACTGCAGGGGATATAGTTTTTTCTGGAGATTCAGGAGTTTCATTAGAAGTACTAACTAAAGAAAGTGTCAACTCATTACCACTTTCTTCCAAGAGACCCTGAAAACCTACAGCAGTGTCATCTTTCTTTTCAAGGCTGGGTATACTAGTTTCATTAATTTTACCCAATGTACTGAGTGGGGTATCCTGAGATGACTCAACTGCACCATCAACTGTCTGCTCTCTCTCTGAAATGTCCCCTACGTTACTGTCAGAGCTTTTAAACCCTGTATCAGTATGCTCTGTGAGCTTAGACATAGCACAAGCATGTAAAGAATCAAAAGGGCTTTTCTGGAGTAAATCTTCCTGTTGAGGAGTCTCAGCAGACAATTCATTATCCTTTGAAATGCCTGAAGTTGACTGGATTTCTAACAAATGTCCGAACACACTATCATGGTCAAGACTCACTCCAGCTTTCTTGGCTTGACTCTCTAAGTTATCCTCTGCAAACAAAGCCTTTTCTCCCAATACTGATGACAAATTCTTATCGATTTGTGAGACACTAGCTTCTGTTTCAAAACAATGGACTTGGTCTGGGCTTTCAGAAAAACAAAGTTCTTCCAATGAATCAGGAGAATGAAGAGGAGACAAAGAGGAAACAGGAGCAGCAATTTCAAAAGTTAGTGCAGCAGAATCCCTTGGCTGAAGCAGCTGAGCAGGAAGTTCCACAGAGCTCTCTGTGACCATGAACAAAAATGACATAAATGTGTAAAAATTGGGCAAAAATCTTCTGATGTATTAGAAATATGCATGATGTTCAGGAACTGTCTTAAAAGCATTAAGGTTTACTCTTTGAACGCAGAACTTAAGTAATGGTTCAAATTGCATTTTCACAAATGAATGTTTAATACTGCAATGCTCCCTTGATCTAAAAAAATGGCAAATCTCATTATACCACTTATGAGAGCTTCAGAATTTAGACATTCATTGATTGATGCATTACTTCACTATGACTGATTAACATATTTTTCTTCATCTGCTTGACTATGCAAGAGACACAGACTTTCCACAAACAAGGCGATATTAGTAGATCTCAAACAAACTGCTTTAGTAATTCAATCAATGCAAAATATATGCAGCAATATAGCTTGATTTATAACTGGTTTCCACTGCTTTTGCCAAACTAGCAACCTGTTGATGTACTAAAGCAACTCTCCCAAAGGAAATGTGTAATGTACATCAGTTTTAAAATTAGCACACTGATAAAACATGACAGAAGAGCTACAAAACCTATCAAAAGAAATCATGAAGACAATAGACACAATTACACAATATTGAACTTTGATCAAATGCTACCACACTAGGAAAGTAACATGAAACTGGTTTGCAGCCACTATACAGCAATTATGCAAAGTGCTGAATTTTTTGCTTTTCTGGGGGAAGAGAAAAGCAAAACAAAAAATGGGATAAGTATATTTACATAAATAAATATCAGCCAGACCTGTACAGGCACACCTAAAATGAGCTTCCAATACAGAAGGAAACATTAGGCTGTAATTGAGTATACAAGACCGATCAAAATCACTATGTGACTACTCTGGATTTGCACAAACTTGCAGATGCTGAACATTTTTATCTAGACCACTCTTCAACCCTAACCAGGCAAATAAAGATAACAGAACTGGTGACAACGGCTGAGTGTTTAAGAGAAAAAAAAAAAAAAAAGTTTGTGAATAACTGAAAACCAGGTAAGTTTTTCCAACTGAAATGTGCGGTGTTGAATCTTTTCATAACATTTTAAGTAGCACTTCTGTCTTGTTGGTTCAATGCTTAAAAGATATCAATATGAGGGTTTTAGCACATCAAAAGGAAAGCAGGGGCAACTATACACTATATTAAAAATGGCCAAATATAAAAATATTACACAAGTTTGGGAAAGCCTGTCTAATTTTCAATGTGAAGAAGAAATTCAAAAAACAAACAAGGTGAATTACAACAGTGCAAATAGTGAGAAACATAAAACAGAACATTAAGAGTTTAACAAAATTAGCGTGCATATCACTGCAAGACAAAAGACAGTGAAACAACCGAAGCCGCTATAATCAAGGTATCACAGGTCTCTGTTGCTCTGAAAACAGTTTTTTTACTCTCTGGTCTAGGCCCAACTACTGTAAAAGCAACAGGAACTTGAGTTTTGAGCTAAAGAATAAAATTAAATTTTAAATTGGAATATTTCATAAAGACAGCATAAACTGCTAAACACATAATAGATAAAATTATGTAATTCAAAAATAAGTATTTTTCTATAAATTTAAACAATATATTTTAGGCTGCCGAGTCTAATATTTGGGAATGTGGCATGGAAAGCCCTACAGTCGTGGCCAAACGTTTTGAAAAATGACACAAGTATTGGTTTTCACCAAGTGTGCTGCTTCTGTGTTTTTAAATCTTTTTGTCAGATGTTTCTATGGTATACTGAAGTATAATTACAAGCATTTCATAAGTTTCAAAGGCTTTTACTGACAATTACATTAAGTTTATGCAGAGAGTCAATATTTGCAGTGTTGGCCCTTCTTTATCAAGAACTCTGCAATTCGCCCTGGCATGCTGCCAATCAACTTCGGGCCAAATCCTGACTGATGCCAGCCTATTCTATTCTTGCATAATCAATGCTTGGTGTTTGTCAGAATTTGTGAGTTATTGTTTATCCACCCGTCTCCTGAGGATTGACCGCAAGTCCTCAATCAGATTAAGGCCTGGGGAGTTTCCTGGTCATGGACCCAAAATTTTTATGTTTTGCTCCCCGAGCCACTTAGTTATCACCTTGCCTTATGGCATGGTGCTCCATCATGCTGGAAAAGGCATCGTTTGTCACCAAACTGTTCTTGGATGGTTGGGAGAAGATGCTCTGGGAGGATGTTTTGGTACCATTCTTTATTCATGGCTGTGTTCTTGGGCAAAATTGTGAGTGAGCCCACTCCTTTGGCTGAGAAGCAACCCCACACATGAATGGTCTCAGGATGCCTTACTGTTGGTATGACACAGGACTGATGATAGCGCTCACCTATTCTTCAGACAATCATTTTCCTGGACACCCCAAACAATTGGAAAGGGGATTAATCGGAGAAAATTACTTTACCCTAGTCCTCAGCAGTCCATTTAATGTACATTTTGCAGAATATCAGTCTGTCCCTGATATTTTTCATTGAGAGAAGTGGATTCTTTGCCCCCTTCTTGACACCAGGCCATCCTCTAAAAGTCTTTGCCTCACTGTGCGTGCATCTGCCTGCTGCCATTCCTGAACAAGCTCAGCACCACGGGTTCAATGATCTCGAGCCATGAATAAAGAATGGTACCGAAACATCCTCCAAGAGCAACTTCTCCCAACCATCCAGTTTAGTGACAAACAATGCCTTTTCCAGTATGATGAAGCACTGTGCCATAAGGCAAAAGTGATAACCAAGAGGCTTGTGGAACAAAACATTAAAATTTTGGGTCCATGGCCAGGAAACTCACCAGACCTCAATCCCATTAAGAACTTGTGGTCAATCCTCAAGAGGCAGGTGGACAAACAAAAGCCCACAAATTCTGACAAACTCCAAGCATTGATTATGCAAGAATGGGCTGGCAACAGTCAGTATTTGGCCCAGATGTTGACTGACAGCATGCTAGGGTGAATTGCAGAGTTCTTGAAAAAGAAGGGCCAACACTGCAAATATAGACTCTCTGCATAAACAATGTAATTGTCAATAAAAGCCTTTGAAACTTGTGAAATGCTTGTAATTATACTTCAGTATAGCATAAAACCATCTGACAAAAAGATCTAAAAAACACAGAAGCAGCAAACTTTGTGAAAACCAATACTTGTGTCATTTTCAAAAACTTTTGGCCACAACTGTATATATAACAAAATGCATACAAGATTGAAAAACTGAGCTGGTAAAAATCAATTGACTTTCTTAAAAATGTCAAGCCATCATAAATGCAAATGATGCATGCACATGAAGGTTGGGGGGGGGGGTTATATAGAAGATGTACAAATCACAACACAAAGCATCCTACTGTGAAAAAATAGGACAACTGTGATAATATGTTCTTGGGATCTTAGAAGACAAAAGGAACATTTCTTTAGTGAGAACAGGACATTCAATATATCATCAGTATGTATTAACTACAGTATATTATTCTAAAATAATGTCATGCTGCTTAATTGCACTTGTCATATTATTAATCATCTCTTCCACTAATTCAAACTTAATTCAAAATATGTTTCAGTAAAGGGAATAAATTACATCTCTGGGAGCAAAGAAACAAGTTTGAAGAGTATGTTATTGTACAGTGTAAAACTGAAACCTCAAAAAAGATTTGCTAAAAAGGATACCCGAGCTACTAGTACACTGTGTGTGAGGCTTACAAGAGTACTGGGGAGAACAGCTTGTCTGGTATTCTCCAGTCACACTCTGTAGTATGGTAAACCTGCAAAAAAACATGGTGTCTCCAGGTGGAGTTGATTGAGTTGGGGAATGCTCACCAGGGTCCCCTAAAGTGCACACCAGGCATCCAATGCTTATAAGAATTGTCATTCTTCAAGGTACATGTGTTGGAAGAGTTTACAAACACCCTTGTTACATAGTTCCTCTAAATGATGTGGTGCATCTTATTTGTGACTGGTAAATGGCAGTTATTGTTTACATCTCAGGAGGTCTACTAAAATCCCACAACACAACATGCATTGTCACAGTTGCATTCTAGGCTGTGTAGCATGCAAGGTGTAATTTATTCTTAATCTACAGTCCACAATTTTATACACTAAAATATGTCTACATCTCTATTATTTAGCATACTGAAATTCACCAACCAAAGCATGTGAACAATACAAAGAAATAAAGAACAAGGAAAACACATAAAAAGTCAGTTACAAAACAGCTAGCACAGAGAACTTGCCTGGAAAAGGATGCAGCAGAGGCTCAGATGGAGCAGAAGGAAAAAGGTTCTCATCTGTAAAACAAATAGGTGTAGCTCAGTAGGAAAAACAGAAGAAAAACACAATCAGTTGTTTGCAAGACAAAGTAGAGTGCAAGGCAAGAAACCAAGAAACCACAAACAAACAAAAAAAAAATCTAAGAGCTTTATACATTTCTATCATTTTTATAACACAGGCTACATCAACCGCATTACTTCTCCAGATACCTCAGAAGCCTCTGACAGTAAACTATTTAAAATTACAGGTACCAGATGTGTGGTAGCATGATTGCTTCATTTCTTCCCGAAACTATGGATTAGGGTTCTCAAATGAGCCAATTGCATCATCTATTGTAAGGAAGATTCTTCACTCCAAAAGTGAAAATCAAAGTTGTCTGCAGAGAAAATGTATGACTATTGACAACTTGTGGCATCCCAATAAAGATGCAAATGCTACCTTTCAGAAAAAAAAGGTAATGCACCTTCACACATTATAAATGTTTATTTTCAGTTTGTAAAGAATACTAAGTACTGTGCCCAGTAAGTAAAATGGGTGCAGCATGAATGTAAACCTGTCATTTTAAATGATACACTTTGCCTCTCTCCCCTTAGTCACACATCTGTGAAATTTACAAGTTTAAAGCCCTGCTTATTTTTGAAGTTTTCAAAATTTCACTTATATAGAAAGTAAGTTCACCCCTACTTTTAGCACTACCTCAATTAACTAAAATACAATGGACCCCGAACGTACCAGTAAATCCACCAGGGAATGGCCAAAATAATGAAATGGACCATTATGGAATGGATGTGTTGGGATTTGAAACAAAGTGCATGCAAAAAAAAAACCCCTCAAATAACACTGCACTGAAAAAATTCAACTTTGAGTGTGGGAAAAACTTTCTCCTAGTTGATGTCAATCAGCAGATAATTACAGGAAACATCCACTTGAGGCTGTTTCTGCCAAAAGGTGTAATATCAGCTATTAGAGCCAAAGAGATGCACATACAGTATTTTTTAGAAACAGAAATGGCACATCTGTTAATTTTTCATTTAATAAATCATGGCAAAAATCAGACTTTTCTTCCTCAGTTACATTACCTTCATCTAAAGAGGCTGTATAAATGAAGTGAAATATCCATATATGCTTAAAAAATAGCAATTATTTTGCAGAACTGGACTATGATCTTAGATATGAAGGTGACCATTTTCAACCCAGGCACATCACGGCTGTGCTAAGAATGGCTCTAGGGCATCACAGATCGCTCAGTTTAATGAAGATAATCTGTAAGTCTCAAAACTGGCTAATTTCCAATCTTCAACTACACCTTCATATCCTGTCCATAAAAATCAAACCGCAGAGAAGACAAAACAAAACCACTTTGGGTGGGGTCTGAAACACTTACTGAGAGAGAACAACTTAAATGCCAAGTATATGAATATAATACGAAGGACTGTTTGCAAGAAACAAAGGGGCACATGGTCATAAACTAAAGCCTTTTTTGGCATGCCGTTAGCACTCAACTTCAAAAACCCTCTTGCTTATATTATACAGAAACATCTTTGTTCAGCTGACAGCTGCTCTTAAGTGCTGATTGTCCATCAACAGTTCCTGGGAATTCCACTATAGAGGTACCAACCTTTGGACCACAAGTCCTTGAAACTGCCTTCACTATGGAGATTTTAAATATAGTTCATTCAAATTCTGCAGTATATTGCCTGACATACCCCAAAATGGAGAAGTTCTTTCAGATTTTAAACTCCTGCCAAAAAAGGCTTCCACTACTTGTTCCCAGCCAAGCAGTGGCTTCCTTCATGACCCGTTTGGATTTTCCAGGTATGTCCAGTAGGCATCCTACCTTTCTAAGTCAGCTTGCTATCAAGAGGTTATCAGTCGATATCTCAGCACCTCTCTCTACCCAGCTTCTCAAAAACACACTGGCTCATATAAGACAGAGCATACAACAATTACGTCACATGCGCGGTTGGGTGCAGTCCTCAGCCTTTTTAGACATTGAAATTTAGGTGGACAAAGGTCATTTCAATTTGTGCCCTTGTCCAAGACAGACCTGCATTATATCAGGTTTGTGGGCCAGGGTTGGGTTTAGGGAATGGGGTCATTAAAAACTGTCTAAAAGCATGGCCCCTGTCTTCAACCAGGATCCCACCGTGATAACCTGTATAATACGTAACAATTTTGAGTAAAATACATGTTTTACTGTGATTTCTAAATATGTATGTGTACTACCTTGTTCAAATGTCCAATACAGCTGTGATTCCCTAAAAATTATGGAGTCATAAGCTGACCCAGGCCACCTATCCTCCTGTACAAAATGATGCAAGATAGATTTTCAGATGATCTGTGCTGTATTTGTGGCATGTATGTTAGACAAATTCATTCACTATGTCAACAGGCCTATAGGCTGTTTTCACCTGTAATGAAATAGGATACACTACCTATACATTAATACTGTGGAAGCTTTTTTATTCACATAATCCCCTTCATTTGCACCTGATGGGGCCTTGATTTGAGTCAGAATGCAGTCCAATGTTCCAATGACATTAGGGAATCATGGGAAATGAGATTATCAATCATCTCAGATCCTGTGAACTGTGGAGGAGAGTATCAAGTTTTTCCAGCCGTTTCTGAAGTGTTTCGTGTTGAGATGCATGGGAGTGCTCCCTCTGATGAAGCCGATGCAGATGGGCACAAGACAAAACTTGAATCCAATACAACAGTAATGCAGGACACAGGCAAACTGCGACAGTGATGACAAAAAAACAACTGTGCCCTTCTTGTCCCCAGCAGCTGATGCACCTATTACAGACGTTCAATGAGGGCAATACTCTGAGGAGGCCGGGAAATGAAGTCCCTCAAGTTGTAGCACTGCTACAACTGGGTAAGTAACAAAAAAAAAAAATAATAATTTGGGTGAATATTCCTTTAATAGTCAACTAATCTATAAAGAATGGAACATATTACTTGACTTTATATCTGTTTTTCCCAGCAAAGGTCTTATGCCATGATGAACATACCATGTTATACTATCTTCAGCCACCTTTTCCAGGTCCTTCTGGAGAATTCCCAGTTAAGAGTTATAATCCCTTTGGCATGTTTGGGCTTTGCGTCACTCAATCCCTCCTCACAGGCACCTGCCACAACTACTTGTCTAAATGAACTACACTGGTTAATCTCAATCCATGAAAACAGTGATTCTATGCCAAAAGCATCCCATGTTCCAGAGTGTCTAACTCTACCAGTCACAGTGAGCCTTGTGCTCCTTGCACAGAAGCTTAATTTCAGCCATTTCCACTTCCAATTTCATTATTTTCATCACCACCCAGAGTTGTAAATATTAGCTGTACATGGGTAAAGCATGCTAGCTTGTTTGTCAAATGTTTTGCCCAATATGTGGCTTCTGCTTCAACATCACAAAACCCATTAAAAATAGCCTCAAAACTTTTACTAATGCACTAATTCTTTGACCAGTATTTTGGTCACCTATACTCGCACTTGTAAGCAAGACCCTGAGGTACCTGAAATACTCTACTTGAGGCAGCTCATATCTTACCTGCAAAGAAAAACGACACAGTTTTAGGAAAAGACAATAATCTCACATTTGTGAGTGCTAATTCTGATCCCGATTGTAATCCTTAGCAGTGAACTGCTCCAGTGTGCTGAGGAGATCACCACAGAAATAAGGTTAAGATAATGTTATCATCATCCACAAATGTATAAGGCATAATCCTCAGTTACGCCAAACTGAAAATTCTTCAAAGTTTGGCCATGCCTTAATACCATATCCCCCCAATAAAAAAAAACCCACAGAAAAAGAATTGTAAAAGTTTAATTATTTAATAAAATTTACTTATGTGCACTATTGTACAAGGTACTAAATCTCAACAGGAATTCATGTTTTATTTCAGTGCTACACGCAGCTGTGACGGCTATGTGCTCAACTGTTGTAAACTTTCTGGGTATTTTGTCAAGGACTAAAATGTAAGATTTTGTTTGGTTTGTTTCAATATGATAACCTTGTACAGAATATGGCACATTAAGACTATGTTCTTTTTAATGAAGCTTTGCTCCGTGCCCACATATATAGTTTTGATAGCTTTCATTGATTTGTTTAAGAAGGTACAATATGTTGCTTAAAGCCAGTTGAGGCATAAATTACATATCCTGCGGCTGTCTCACCATTCCATTCACATGAATTAAGTTTTTATTAATTAGAAAAGAATAGGTTTGTGTTCTTAGAATATATTCTAGCACAAACTAAAACTATACAAAACACTCTTACAGCAATATTATTCCCATAGCATATTCTTATACAAGGAATGCAGCTCAAAGTGCTTTACAAAATGTAAGAATTACAAGAGGAAAAAAAAGCAAGTTAGAAATACAGTTTTATGTACTAAAGGACTAAAATTAGTACTATATAAAAATAATTTATAAAGAATCAATATGAGCTTACATAACAGGTATACAAGTAGTAGAATCCTAATTCTCCCCTCAAATTAAGATTAAGTCCAATCATACGGTCAAATGGCCAGGGAGGACAGGAAAAACAAAAAAAACTCCAGAGGTGAAACACTAGAGAAAGATGATGTTTTGGGGGTGGGGGGGACCTACAGGGGTGAAAAATGTGGGGATTTATAATAACACATCCACAGTACATGATATTGCAATGCATATATAATCTGATAAAAGTAGGACAAATTCAAAAAGTAGGTTTTTAATAGTTTAAAACTGATGAATGGTTCTAGCCTGGCAATTCTCTATCGGTAGAGCATTCTACATTTTTGGTGAAAAACAGCAAAAGGCTGCCTAACCAACTTATTTATTATAATAAGCATGTCAGTGTTAAATGATCTCAGGCACAGGAGACAGACACTACAAAATATACGAGGGAGTAAAATTATTCAGTGCTTTATATAACATAAGCAGTATTTTAAAATTAGAACACAGGTAACCAATCTAATAATGCTAAAACCAGTGAGATTACTCCGATTTTCCTTTTGCTGTTTAAGATTCTTGCTGCTGCCTTTTCAACTAACTACAACTGGCAGATGTCTCAGGTAGTCCTGTTAAGGAAGCATTACTAGCCAACTAAACACATCTTGCAATGTTATAAGAGGAATTAACTTTTGCAATATTTCTTAAAGGAAAAATGCATACCTACCTAGTAACACAGTTAATGTGTGATTTAAAGTTTAGATCAGAATTCATGATCACACCTAAGCTCTTAACTTCCACCTTAACTTCTGAGTGCCAAGGAGTCAAGTTTTATTTCTAAGATCTTTCCATTTTTTCCAACAACTAAAATGTTTTTTTCCTTATTCAGCTAGGAAAAATTACTATTCATCAATTCAGTAATACAAGACCGATATTGGATCAAAGGACACAGAGGGTCAGGGTCCTTGGGTGCTTCAGATAAGTATAATCTGTATGTCATCTTCATAACTGTGTTAGCTCACTTTGTATTTTGAAATAATCAGGCCGAACAGGAGCATATAAACTGAAAATATTGAGCAGGAAATATCCTTGTGGTATACCCTATAAAAATATCATGGATCCTTGAGATACAATCATAACTAACAAAAAATTTCCTGTGTGTTAACCAAGACTGAAACCAATTCAGGACATTACCAGAGAGACCCACCCTTTATCTAAGACTATTAACAAGAATGACATGGTCTATGGTGTTGAATGCTGCACTCAAGTCTAACAGAATGACAACAAAGATCTTGCCTGCACCAGCATTAATCTGCAGATTAAATACTTTAACCAAATCAGTTTCTGTGCTGTGACCTGACTGAAACATATCAAGAATGGCGTATTTATTCATGTAATTATTTAACTTTTTAAAAGCTGTTCTTCTAGAATTTTAGTTAAAAAGGCAGGTAAAAAATAGGTGTTGGGATTGGGGCACGTGAACAAATGGAAGATTTTAATTGTGTAATTATTCTATCAAATTTAAGTAAACTTGTTTTAGTGAAGGAATAAATTTCACTATAATGAGCTTAATAAGGGTCAAGAGTTTAGGCCTTTGAGGGATATATTACATGTAATATCATGTATTTTGCGATTAAAGAATGCTGCAAAAGCTTTGCATGTTTCACTTTATGTTTTCAGGTGGCAATCCACTGACTGAGTTGGGTTTAGAAGATGATCAACAGTAGAAAGTAAAACTATTGGATTTCTTGCATTTTCATTTATAATTTTAGAAAACTAGGACTGCCCCTCTAGTTGGACTACTTTGTTGTATTCAGTAATATGAATTTTCAATATTTCATAGTAAACTGTTCATTTAGTGTTCCTCCAGTGTAGACAGAATAGGAGCGTTTCAAGGTATTTTGATGCTGGTGGATTATTTTAACAATTGTTTTCTGGGGCTACAATATAAATTATAGCTCTCACCTTAGCATTAAAATTGTCCACCTTACTGGTTACATTACTGGCTGCATCAGGACAAGCAATACTCTCAGACTGGTCACGCATAATCTTAGCAAACCTAGAGGCTGCTGAGGCCTCAAAGTAACATTTTTTCTAAATAACATTTTTTTCTAACAATACACTGCTTTTTAGTTCTAGTCATCAGTATTTATACATCAAATAAAATGCAGAAATGGTCAGAAGTGACAGTTTACAGACAATGGTACAAGTTAATGTCCAAATCTTTTGAGATTACTAAATTAAGCATGTGTTCTGCCTTAAGTGTAGGCGGACTAAAAAGTGCTGGCTATGATGAAAAGAATGCAGTAAATTAATAAATTCTCTCTCTTTAGGTTCAGACTGGTTAAAAACATGCAAGTCGAATTTTCATACTATTTGGAGCCTGTCACAGATTGTTATTATTATAGATGCTAAATCTAAAAATTCATCAGTAAAGGCCATATTATATGTAGGAGGTCAATAAATGGTCAATATTAGATGTTGCAATACTCTTTGAATAGCTACACTAAGATTCTCGACACGAAAATACCAAAACTGGCATCTTAACTGGCTTAAGAAAATACTTGGTAGATCTTTTACCTTGGCAAACAGTGTGAAGCAAAATTATAATTCAGAGGTGCAGCTTCAATTAATAGTACAGCACCATCACTACTAAGCCATTTTCACTCAGTTAAAGTCTATATTCCTATCACTAATAAGATTGTTATAACATAAGATGTCTTGCTGGCTAATGCGCTCACATTAAGCAATGCCAAACTAAGGGTCTCAGAAGAGCAAAGATGCACTGACATTTTGGGACAGCTTGAGATGGCATTTGAGTTATCCATGTTTATACCAATTTGTCCAGACATCTTTTGCTAAATTACAATCAGCAGCTATAGTGCTAATATAGTGCACATCCACAGGTAAACCCACTACAACATCATCATATCTTAATACGTGTTTATGACTTAAAGTAATGCACCTTAGAGATATTTTCAGAGAGGACCCTTGCGCTGAATCCATTGGTGTGTAGGCCGTCACATCTACAGAAATGCAGTCTCTTCCAAAAAAGATCCCAGTTGTCCATGAAACTGATGTGTTACCTTTTGCAGAAGTCTCTCACTCCATTGTTCAATGCCAGCAGTTGACTGTAGGCTTCATCCAGCCTTCTACCCAAGGACCTAAAATGATGATGCCCGCAGCCAGGCTCCTCTCCTTTGTGGAGTGAATTAGGAATGCGAAGTCCATCTTTAGAACCTCTGACTGTTGACACTGAATATCATTCATACCAGCATATACTAAGATGGTATTAATTTGCAGAAGGTACAATAATTCCATCTATTTGCAGCACATTCTACAGTATACTGCCCAGAAAATGGTCATAAGCTTCCTCCGAGACCAAAAAGCACATGCAGACAGAATGAGTAAACTCCTATAATTTTTCAAATTTCACACCAAGGACAAAGATATGACCATTAAATTAGAGGTTCAACTCTAAGACAGTCTCTATTCCAATACATCATCAATGGCTTTCACAACATTAATGTCAGACTATATTTAAAGCTAAAGTTGAATTATGATTGACCGTCAAATTATTCAGGTTTTCCACTTTTGCTGAAGAGGTCCGATTCAGTAGTTCTTACTGAATATTCAGTATGTACATTTAATAAATAATGCTCATTACAATTACAACAACATACTGTATCATATGTTACTAGTAGTCTAAGTACTTTAAAGGTTAATACCCAATTACACCATAACACGCCATGTTTTAAATGTAAAATAAACTGAGTAACTTTTAAAAACTGTATGACAGTTACATGTAATTTCCTCCAGTGACATACAAATTTTTCTTCAAATACATAATTTTCGCAATTTAGGAGAACTACAGTGTATATGTAAGGATTGTCCATAACGAACACCATGTTCAAGCATAAGGGTGTTCATATGTGCACTTGGCACCAGGACACCCTAGGCCTCAGTTCGATGATCGACTTTGTGGTCGTGTTGTCGAACCTGCGGCCATATGTCTTGGACACTCGGGTGAAGAGAGGGGCGGAGCTGTCAACTGAATACCACCTGGTGGTGAGTAGGCTTTGATGGTGGGGGAGGATGCCGGTCAGGCCTGCTAGGCCAAAACGAGTTGTGAGGGTCTGCTGAGAACGTCTGGAAGAGTCCCCTGTCAGAAGCAGCTTCAACTCCCACCACCAGCAGAACTTCGACCACATCCCGAGGGAGGTGGGGGATATTGAGTCTGAATGGGCCATGTTCCGTGCCTCTATTGTTGAGGCGGCCGACCGGAGCTGTGGCCGTAAGGTGGTCGGTGCCTGTCGTGGCTGCAAGCCCTAAACCCGTTGGTGGACACTGCTGGTGAGGGATGCTGCCAAGCTGAAGGAGTCCTACAGGAACTTTTTGTCCTGTGGGACACAGGAGGCAGCCAATAGGTACCGGCAGGCCAAGCGGAATGCGGCTTCGGTGGTTGCAGAGGCAAAAACTTTGGTGTGGGGAGGCCATGGAGAACGACTTTCGGATGGCTTCGAGGAGATTCTGGTCCACCATCCGGTGTCTCGGGAGGGGGAAGCAGTGCAGTGTCAACACTGTATATGATGGGGATGGTGCGCTGCTGACCTCGACTCGGGACATTGTGGGTCGGGTGGGGGGGGGGGGGGGGGAGTACTTTGAAGACCTCCTCAATCCCACTAACATGCCTTCCAATGAGGAAGCAGAGCCTGGGGACTCTGAGGTGGGCTCCCCTATCACTGGGACTGAGGTCACCAAGGTGATCAAAAAACTCCTTGGTGGCATGGCCCCAGGGGTGGATGAGATACGCCTGGAGTTCCTCAAGGCTCTGGATGTTTTAGGACTGTCTTGGTTGACACGCCTCTGCAACATCGCATGGACATCAGGGACAGTGCCTTTGGACTGGCAGACCGGGGTGGTGGTTCCTCTCTTTAAGGAGGACCGGAGGGTGTGCTCCAACTACAGAGAGATTACACTCCTCAGCCTCCCTGGAAAAGTCTATTCGGGGGTCTTCGAGAGGAGGGTCCATCACATAGTCGAACCTCGGGTTCAGGAGGAACAGTGTGGTTTTCGTCCTGGTCGTGGAACAGTGGACCAGCTCTACACTCTAAGCAGGGTCCTGGAGGGTGCATGGGAGTTTGCCCAACCAGTCTACATGTGTTTTGTGGACTTGGAAAAGGCGTTCGACTGTGTCCCTCGGGGAATCCTGTGGGGGGTACTCAGAGAGTATGAGGTACCAGACCCCCTGATAAAGGCTGTTTGGTCCCTGTAAGATCGGTGTCAGAGCTTGGTCCGCTTTGCCGGCAGTAAGTTGAACCCGTTTCCAGTAAGAGTTGGACTCCACCAGGGCTGCCCTTTGTCACCGATTCTGTTCATAACTTTTATGGACAGAATTTCTAGCCGCAGCCAGGGTGTTGAGGGGGTCCAGATTGGTGGACTCAGGATTGAGTCACTGCTTTTTGCACATGATGTTGTCCTGTTTGCTTCATCGGGCCGTGATCTTCAACTCTCTCTGGATCAGTTCGCAGCTGAGTGTGAAGCGGCTGGGATGGGAATCAGCACCTCCAAATCCGAGACCAAGGTCCTCAACCGGAAAAGGGTGGAGTGCCCTCATTTCGGGGTCTTGTTCACAAGCGAGGGAAGAATGGAGCATGAGATCGACAGGGCGGATCGGTGCGGCGTCTGCAGTGATGTGGGCTCTGCATCAGTCTGTCGTGGTGAAAAAGGAGCTGAGCAGAAAGGCAAAGCTCTCAACTTACCAGTCGATCTATCTACACTCACCTATGGTCTTGAGCTATGGGTAATGACCGAAAGAACAAGATCGCGAATACAAGTGGCAGAAATGAGTTTCCTGAGCAGGGTATCTGGGGTTTCCCTTAAAGATGGGGTGAGAAGCTCAGTCATCCGGGAGGGGCTCAGAGTACAGCCGCTGCTCCTCCGCATCAAGAGAAGTCAGATGAGGTGTTCCGGGCACGTCTAACCAGGAGGAGGCCCAGGGGAAGACCCAGGACACGATGGAGGGACTGTGTCTCTCGGCTGGGCTGGGAATGCCTTGGGATTCCCCCGGAAGAGCTAGAAGTGGCCGGGGAGAGGGAAGTCTGGGTATCTCTGCTCAAGCTGCTGCTCCCACGACCCGACCTCGGACAAGCGGAAGAGGATAGATGGATGGATGGATGGATACAGTGTACTACAGTAATAGTTCCATTAAAGTATAACGTTAACCCCATTCTTCTCATATATTCATACCAAAACGACCAAATACATCAATCAGAATAAATAATTACACCCAATATTAAGCAAAGAGTGTCCGTGTAAAACAAAAATAACTGATGAAATAATCCTTCACTGACTGGTGGGGTACATTGTGAACTAGCTCCAAACATTTGCAGAAATTTCCTCAAAATACCAAAATGTAGGGGCCCCCCTTTTTTTTTTTCTTCTTCAGTTCCCCTTTATATTTACTTTTTCAAATCTTGGCTGGTTCACAATAAATCTGTCAGACACTCGCTCACAGCAGGAAGCACACAAGACTTCTTAGTTTAACTAGTTTATTAGCAACAGTGTGCTGTAGCTTAGGGAAGGCAGGCTGATCAGTGCGTCATGTACAAAGTTTGAAAAGGAAAGCACCAGTTAATGTATGCGCCACTATGGTGACTACAGACACCGAGTGCCCATGGCTTCTTGCTCTTTTAGGTAGCTCACTATCTCTTAAATAATCTCCTACTGGGTCCATACTAGTTGGAATTCTTTTGGGACTCTGGCCTATCCATGCACTGTTATATTTTACATAAACTAGGGGGCTTCGCCCCCTGCTCGCTTGGCTCGCCCACCCCCATGTTTGGTTTACCGGATATACAATACAATTTATTTTTTGTATACAGTGATCCCTCGCTATATCACACTTCGACTTTCGCGGCTTCACTCTATCGCGATTTTTTTCTCATACACGCTTATGTCACTACGCATGCGCTTTCTGAGAACTTATCTAAGCCCTACGATGGCTCCTAAACGTGCTGCTTTTTCTATGCCTTCTGACAATAAAACTAAGCGCCGGAGGAAGATGCTTACTATCCAGGAGAAGGTGAAACTCTTGGATATGATTAAAGATGGCAATACCTTACAAAAGCCTCCTCACGCATATGAAAAGACAGCGCCAGCAACTTCCTATCAAGATGTTCTTCAGCCGCGCACCCAGACACCCACTGCCTACTCCTAGTACTTCTTCACTGAAGACAACAATGCACCTGCTGAAGATACTGCACCACCTCTGAAGACTCTCCTACTGAGGTCGTGCCTTCATAGGTTAGTGGTTGTGTGCAATTTTATAAAAGCGTTCGGGATTGTCCTTCCGTCCCATGAGTGCAAAGCGTAGCAGTATTCCGCTTATTACAGACTTACTACTTGCGGCTTGAGGTACGAAGCTACGCGATGCGCTGGAAAAATAGACAAAACTATGTCTCTGGAAATAATTAATGTTGATAGAGTACAAATGCCTCACCGCGTAGTAAATATCAGGGGAGATGGTGCTTGCTTATTCTCATCTATAGCTTATTTAATGCATGAAACTCCGTCTTTAGCGGTACAGATTCAGGCTGACATTGTACGACTTTGGACAGGCACTTGAGGGGATTAAAAAAAAAAAAAAAACTTAGGTTTTCGGGAGATGTTATGAATGTACACTTTGATGTTCTCATTCCCTACACTTACATGCCTGATGTACACATGGAGCGCACAAAAATTGAGGATAAAAGTCGGTCGCCTTAAAAGCCGGGTGCGCCTAGTAATATGATATTTGTAACGTCTAATATGTCTTATTTTCTCTTATTTTGTCTAATATATTGGGTAATACGAGTGTAATGGTGACTAAAGGGTGTTATTTCATGTCTAGAGGGCTCTAATAATGTTAAAAAACGTATTTAGAAGGTCGTAAACAGGTTTTCTATACTCTGACTGCGAAAATATTCGATTTATAAATAAAGAATCCTACTTCGCGAAAATTCATTTATCACGGTAGAGTCTGGAACGGATTAACCGTGATAAACGAGGGTTCACTGTAGCCCAAAATCACACTAAGTGCCGCAATGGGCTTTAACAGGACCTGCCATCTGACAGCCCCCCACAGTCTTGACCCTCTAAGAAGGCCCGAAAAAACCCCCCCCCCCCCCCCCCCCAAAAAAAAAAAAAAAAAAATCAAAGAAACCTTCAATTTCTTGGGAAAGGCAGTTCAAAGAGAAACCCCTTTCCAGGTAGGTTGGGCATGCAGTGGGTGTCAAAAAGAAGGGGGTCAATACAATACAGTACAATACACAGAACCGAATAAATCCTCAATACAGTATAAAAATAAAAATTCTAGAAGTATGGAGTAGAATTTCACATGAGATGATATCACATAATATGACTTGGATTTGTTTTAAGTCCTGGAGACCTCATTCATCAAGCTGCCTCCCCCATTTTGCCATTCCGCATCTGAAATAGCACTAATCCGATGAAAGGACCCCTCTTTCCCAAGATTTCTGCGATCCTCCATCAGGGAGGAGTTCACCTTAGGCAGGCAATATACAATTTAAAAAGATTGTTATTTTCTTGGGAATTGTTACATATACATTATTTTCACTTTTACTTTAAAATTTTTTGTAAAAACAATACTTGTCCTACATTTCCCGGCCCGTGCGTGGTTACATCTTTTTTTGCCAGACGTAGAATGATGCTCGTGTTGTGAAAAGGGGGCCGCCGCCCCCGGGCACTGAACACATGCTAAGAATATGCCTTTGGATCATTTGATGTCTTTTTTGCTGCTTGTGATCTGCCTCTTCTGCTTGTCGCATGTTGTTGTTTTAAGAGCTGGGTGCACATGATGGTTGTCTGCCAAATGCAATCCAACAACTGCTAGGTTAGATATCTGTGGACTTGTTTTAAAAGACAGCTCACTGCCTAGTCTCGCATGACGTTTTAAAAACAATACTTGTCCTTTATTTCCGGCCCCGGGCATGGTTAAATTCTTTCTTGCAGAACGTAGAACGCTGTCCTTTTTGCTACTTTGTGTCTCTGCTGTTCGCGTTGTGATCGCTTCTCCATGATCATAAATATACACCTGACTGAATGGCGTTTTCTTTGAGATTAAATTTGTCGTTAAACTTTAACTGTTGCAGGTCCACAGATTATCATAGCGTATGTTCCATTATTGTGTAAATCTACATTTTGTGCATTGAATGATGTGAATGCGAAAAGACTTTGTTTTCTGCTCTTTTCCTTTTATTTCTGACCTCTGATCTTTTTAATTACACCTGGTCCTGATGATTAATTTCCTTTTTTTTGCGCTAATGCGATCTTTTATTCGTCAATGTTTCATTTATAATGTATTGTCCTTTATACGCTTTATATGCACTGAGACAGCTGTATCTGTGTGTGCTGCTTCCCTTTACACTACTGATTTTTTTTTTTGCCCATTCTCTTTTGTCTCACGGTTCTTTTATTTGTCTTTCATGATCTTAACATGAAGATCACGTATCGTTTCCTAGTCATTCATTCCACAGGATTTTATTTTATTTATTTATTTAAATAGAGAGATAATGCAGTGTGCATTCAGGCACAAGGAAAGCAAAGTGGCAGCATGGTGGTGTTAGCTTGTAACGTTAGGAATATAATTGCACTGTGTACATGGGGATAATAAATCTGAAATAAACTGATTATAATATATATCAAACCAGTGCCTTACATTTTGAAGAACAGTGCCATTGTCCTTCTGCATTCATCGTACACTGCAAGCTTGCAATAACAATCAACAATCACTGTTACACTTTTTAATGGCATGTTTGACACATGATACGAAAAGGCAAAATATACATTATAGCCAAGCCTCAAACAACTAATTGCAATTTTTTAGTAATGCAGGCCGAGTTGCTTTTTTGTGTTCAAAAGATGGTAGAAAGAGAACTTAGGATGCCAATGTTTAAGTGAGTAAAAGTAATCAGCAATCCTGCTGGTAGACATTTATTCAAGCTTCATGCCAACATGGAATTGGGATTTGTAGCAATTTTAAATGAACTTGGAACGAATCACATACCGTTACATGTGCCATGCTGAAGCAATCTCTGAAACAACAAACCTAACTCCTATATCTCACCCATGCACCATTCTCCCACTTTTAAGAAACTGCACAGTCCTGGTGTGTATATGTCCTTTTTTAATTAAACACAGATTATCTTTAAGAATCTTTGAGACCAGCATATAACTGTGATAAAAGCCTAATTTTAATTGTTTCTAAAGCAGGTTTTTCCAAGAAGGTATCCAGCACAAAGGTTAATTTAAAAATTATAAACTTGTAGACACAGTACCAATCTGTCTGGTGCCCAAATATGTGTGCAATATATACTGTAAGCTGAATCTGACATATGCAACCTTCTATTACTTCCGGACATTGTGTTGCTACAAGATTGCATTTAACTAAGAGGTTTCTATATAGTATTAAGATGGATGGTCTAAACATCACCCTTGGGTTAATAATCTTTACATTTTTTAAAACCATGACAAAATTATAAAGCTACTTACTAGATATATACACAAGTAACTGAAACAATGCAAGTTATAGTTAAAATAATTTAAAATGAAGTCTTTCATAAACAAAAAGTCATACAAAGGACTTCATGAAGTCAAGAACAAAGAAAAAGTTTTCCACATAGACAATTGTTACTTCTTTTCTTTTTCCTACTAGCACAAAGGCGCAAATTTGTAGCGCAGAGACAAGAGCCTTCCCAAGTGTTAAGACAAGTGGACTTAGTTTCTTAAACATTTTAAAAGTAAAAAAAAACCCTCTGGTTGATGCAAAGTAAAAAAATAATTTAGAATGATCAAACTTGAGAAATTTAATAAAATAATGATTTTCTGAAAAAGAATTTGTCCGATTTGCTTAATTTGCTTTATATGAGAGTTACCTCTTTTGCTTAGCCTCTCCTTCACCTCATGATAACCTGAAAATAAATACAGTGGAATATTTTTATAAATATAAAGTTTTATACAGATGTAGTAGCTGTCTTAATGCCTCATTTAACTTATAAAAAGAGTGATCTCACAAATTGCAAAAAAAAAAAAAAAAAAAAAAAAAAAAAACTGTTTGCAAATAACCATTTAAAAATATTAAAATAACCTTGATGTGAAAGTCAACTGACAGATCACCTGTCTACCAGCATTCAATCTTTTTACATTAAGAAAGCAGTAAAATATACACAAATAGACAAGAATTAAATTTGTTTAATCACAATTAATGATTTGATCGATGCAGTGCATAAATGCTTTAATTTAAAGAACAGTTTTAAGAATAAAGTATTTCCTTTATGTAAACTATTTTTTTCATCTCTAAATAAAACATGCACAAAGATACAGCAGAATTGCATCTATTATGTGCAATTTAATAGCTATAAAATTGCATCATGTATTGGGAAAGCATACTTTTACTAAAATTATATGGAATAAAAAAAAAAACATGAATATGATTCATACCTTATTCTTTACAGGTCGTATTTAGTTTATTGTATGTATTCCTAAAGTAAGTGAACAAGACAGCACAATCTGAATAACTACTGAAAGATGCAATACATAAATAATCTTGCTGAAGTAACTAATGCTCTCACAGAAAACAAACAGCATTGTGGCTATAAGTAGCTTATTCCCTAATATACATTTCAGTAATCTCCCCAAAATTGGTGGTCTCTTTCACATCAAACCAAGCAACAAAGAGAAGTGCAGTTCTTTTATTAGAAGGCTTAAGTCATACTATTTAAGGCTACAAGACTATTTTCACAACAGAACTATTGGTAATCTCATGTAAACAGTTTAATTCCTGATAACCCCAAAATGGGTTACTTCTACAGGCTTCCTAAAATCCACAAAGAAGGGAACCCAGGAAGGCCTATCATCTCAGGAATAGGCTCCCTTACAGAAAAGGTTTCAGGCTGGGTGGAACACATTCTTAAACCCCTCGCCCGCAACACAACCAGCTACATCCAGGACACCACTGACTTCTTAAAAAAACTGTCTGCTTTAGGCCCCTTACCTGAGGGAACCTTACTGGCCACAATGGATGTTGAGGCTCTGTACACAAACATCCCCCATGATGATGGCATATTGGCATGTGAAACGTACCTCAGACAACATGATTTACCCACAAAGTCAGTAATAGAAATGATAAAATTCACTCTGACACAATCTATTCTCTTTTGGACAAGATTGCTACTTGCAACAAATGGGGACTGCAATGGGCTGTCATTTTGCACCTCACTATGCAAACCTATTTATGGCAAAATTGGAGGAAGATTTCATGACAATGTGCATCTTAAAACCAATGCTATATCTCCGTTACATAGATGACATCTTCATAACCTGGACTGCCAGTGAGAAGGACATCCTCCATTTTCATAATGAATATAATTCTTTTCACCCCAACATAAAGCTGAAGCTGAATTACTCAAAAACAGAAGTCAGCTTCCTTGACACCACTGTTCAACTAAAAAACAACACCCTTGTAACTTCTGTTTTTCACAAACCAACAGACAGACGAACCTACCTAAGAAGTGACAGCTTCCACCCCAAGCATATAAGGCGCTCCATTATTTTTAGCCAAGCAATTCGATACAATCGTATTTGCTCAGACCCGATAGACCGTCATCAACAACTACAGGAGCTCAGACAAGATTTCATCAAACAAGGTTATACCCCCAAAACAACAGACACTCAAATAAGAAGAGCTACTGCCATACCCAGAGACAACCTTCTGGAATATAAAAACAAAGACAACAAGAACCGCATCCCCCTTGTTGTCACCTACAACCCACATCTTGAAACACTTCGAAAAATTATAAAAGAACTTCAGCCAATGCTAAACAGCGACCAAACACTGAAAAATGTATTTCCTGAACCTCCCCTCCTGGCATACAGACAACCACCAAACCTTCAGCAACTTATTGTCCGAAGCTCCCTAAATGAAACGACAGCAAATGGCACATCTCCCTGCCTACAGAAAAGATGTAAAACGTGTGCTCACATTTATAATACAGACCGTGTAGTTATACCACACTGCCGACTTGAACATCACATAAAGGGATCATTTTCCTGCAGATCATCCAATGTTGCCTACCTAATTCTCTGCATGAAATGTCCTGACACTGCACTCTATCTGGGAGAAACTGGACAAACACTCCGCCAGAGAATGAATTTGCACAGATTCCACATTAAACATGGCAACACAGATGTTCCTGTAGCGGCCCACTTCAACAGCCATGGACACTGTGAGAGGGACTTTAAAGTCACAGTGCTTATGGGCAACTTCAAAACACAGCAAGAGAGAAAAGAATGGGAAGTTAAGCTCATGTTAAAATTTAATACATTACAGCATGGCTTGAATAGAGACAAGAGTTTTATGGCCAGGTATGAGGACTGTTTGCATCTCTCAGACTGACACAGATAACCTGACTACAGACCCATATTGTTTTGAAAAACTCATCACAGACTTCAAAGGACTTTGTTGGACAGTTATCTTATCCAAAAATCTCTTGACCATACATAGTTTTTCTCTCTCTTGTTAAATTAATCTTAGCCTGAGTGAACCTATTAATTTTTTATATTTAAGATTTTTCCTTTAAAGATGTACCATTGTTGTTTCTTGTCCTAGTGTGTGGATATAAACACAGGAAACTTCAGTTTCTGTATTACATCTTGCCTGAAGAAGGGGCCTGAGTTGCCTCGAAAGCTTGCATATTGTAATCTTTTTAGTTAGCCAATAAAAAGGTGTCATTTTGCTTGGCTCTTCTCTACATTCATAATGGCTAACACGGTACAACACCCTAGTACTAATCTCATTAATAAATTTAACTAATATTCTTTGCAACTGTAAATACAACATTTAGAATTTGATGCTTTTTTAACAACATTTATTATTTAGATGAAATCCTGTATCCATTAATTATTCAAATGGCATATTAAATGTTTTTCTATTCAACATTGTATTTGTTACTTTTCAGTTAGTTTTAATTGAATCATACGCCTAACAGCATTTGCAACACTGTGAAGCACAAGGTGTTTGCAAGTGAAAGACTGTGCTACAAAATAATTCAGTCAATTTTATTGTTGGAAAGTGCAAAAAAAAAAAAAAAAAAAAAAAAAAAAAAAAAAAAAAAAAAGAATGTAGTTGCCAGGTTTGGGTGTTACTTTGAAGCAAACGCTAACAACCATATGCCACTGCTAAGACAATATGAATCTGTCACCCTAGATATGCCTGTTGTATTAACTGTATACAGAATTGGGAATAAGAAATTAGAACAGAATTAAATGTTTTACTCCAAATTCACAAGTTTATAAGGCCCTTAACCTGCAAGTACTTCGTCTTGGGTATGACATTAATCTGCATCCAGCCCTGCAAGAAGGTCCCTCAACTTGCAAGGGAAAACTTGAGAGGTTGGTGGCAGGATTGGCACTCAAGCCACCGTAAAAACCTCACACTGTTCCAATGTGGTGCTGAAGTGTCACCTGTTGCACCACTGCACTCTGGTCCCATTCTGGGTGGTTTATCATGGGGTGGGTGCGGCAACACGCTGTATTAGCGCATGCTTCCAACCTCTCCCTCTTTCTGACAGAGAAATAAGAATTTTAGAAGGATATTCATTTTTAGGCAGATAAAGAGAACGGTTGGGTATGAACAACCCAATGGGCAGGGCACCAGTCCATTGCAGGACAAAAACACACCAATTTAATATCGATAATCTGCCTAACTGGCATGTGGCTGGACTGAGAGAGGAAGTCCACGCAGACATGGGGATAAAAATACAGCTGGCTACCAGGCAGCAGTGCAACCACTATGCCATCATGACACGCACTTCAGAGCAGAGCTATGAATAGATGGCGGCAATCATTCAATTTGATTTGTACCTCACGATTTGCAATGTGTTTTAAAATACCTGTGCCCTTTTCAAAAAAATGCATTTTCCAAATTAGCTAACAATAGTTGTCAATAGACCTCAACAAATGAGGGGTTTTCAAAAGTGCAGGGGGTGCAGGTGTGGGGGTTTAACATGCATCATAAAAAAAAAAAAAAAAAAAGTTTTTAAAGATTGCCTTTAAATTAATGTAGTTTTAAATAAGCATAGCTAAAAAGTATGACTAAGAAACTTCTAAGTGAAACTTTTGAGACTAAGTAAACAAAGTAACTATAACTTCTTAGTTCTAAATACATTCTCTTAGATTACAGCATTAACATTTTTGGATAAGAGTATCATTTGACTAAATGTAAACCGTTTACTGCATGGGTATCCAAACTTTAAGCTGAGGTCCCCCAAAGCATACCACTGTATGGTTAGGGCACCCCACTAATATAAACTCTTCTTGTTTACTTATAACAGTGGTAAACTTCAAGTGTGACACATATATATTGTATTTACAGATTCCTCAAGTTAAGATTTGAATATTTACATCAAAATAACCATTTATTCCAATGTAAATTAACAATTAAGCACAACATATACATTTGTACTTTATGGGTTGTTTTTATATTTTTCTTCTGTTTGTAATGTGTCTATAAAGCATACAGTGCTTATTATTCATGTGCTTTTTACTTAAAACAGAGTTGAAAATTTCAAACTTGAAAATATAACCCTTCACAAGAAACTTAAACAATAAACCTTGCCCAATTTTGAAATACTAAGCCAAAAATATAAATTTAAAATGCTACGATCAATGATTTTACCTATTGTATATTATTATACTGTACATAGAAGAAAACTAAAACTTTGGAATTCCCAGTACGATAATGATGCCTTCTTAATGCAAGTGCTCAAAAAACAAAAAACAAAATACTCCATGCATAGACCAGGTCTATGGTCACATTCTGTATTAATGATTAAAAATAAATAAAGCATTTCCGCATTACACACTGGCTCATTCATATCAGTTACATAATGGCAGCTATGAGTATGCATTTTCTCTCCTTACTGATATACAGGGCCAAAAGATACTTTAACTAGGGATTTTAATTATTGAGTGGTTCATTATCAACTTACATTAAGAGTGTAAACTAATTTTATCAGTTATACAAATTTAAAATTTTGCTTTTAAAATATAATTTCTTTGCTGTTATGCAACAGCTTATGCCAATATATATTGCTTTTAATTTAAATAAACATATAATGTTAGTATCTAAGTCACATAGATTATTTCACATCTGAAAGCAACAGATATCATACGCCTGGTGAAAATGTAGTATGCTAAATGTAGCTCAGTTTGGAAGCTTTATGAGCATATAGCTGACAAGGTTTTATCTGCAACTGGTGTAATATTGTGCTGAAACACCAAAGAAGCACATCTACAATGTATCTCACACACACACACGCACAAAAAGCATGCCATTTGAGAAACTGGAATACAGCATGGAAATTTCTTATGAAAAATTCAGAGGAAATCAGAAAAAGATAAAAGATGTGTTGATAAAAGTTAAAGTAAGGTCCTTTATCAGCTAACAAATCATCTTAAGCCAGGCTATCACATTTTATCTAGAAGCACTACCAAAAGCAGTACAGTAAAAATTATACTAAGACAATTTATAAGCTGAAATCCCAGCTACCTCCGCTAATAATGCCATGATAATGGTGGTTATATATTACTGAAATCTTTAGTGGTGCCTCTTGTAATATCTCGCATTCCCATTTTGGTGTGCTCGCCCCATGTCCGTGCTTGACATCTTTACTATAAAACAATGGGAAATCAGAATAAAAAAAAAAAAAAAAAAAAAAAAAAAAGGCAGAAAACTAAATTTCAGCTAGTGTTAACTTTAGGTAGTACTAACTGAAGTGGAGAACCAAAAAAAGAAGAGGGGGAAAAAAAAAACCAGGAGTGGGAACAAGTAACAGCAGCTGAGTTGACAGAGCAATAGTAATGTGCCATCATGCAGCGTTAGCATTAACGGATCCAGGCTATACATGCAGAACTTAAAGATAATAAGAACGTTCTTAATGAACTTGTAAAATAAATAAATAAATAAATAAAATATAGAAATAAAATAATTTTGCTAAGTAAATGTTAATGTAACAATTAATACACACAAAGTTCTTTATATTTGATGTACAACATCAAAACATCTTTGAATTGCCAATGCCTCAAGTAAAAATTAGACAAGGTATGCAGTGTGTTGTACAACATACCCAGCAACCTTAAAACATTTAGCAACTGAAGCTGTCAGCATGAACTGGCCGACCAGTTGGGACTCTCACACTAATCCGAGTTGTGTCATGCAATCTCCATAGAATGGTATCATTAGGTTGTTCCTCAGATACACACCATTTCCTTATGGTCAGGGAGAGCAGGCAGAGATCAAAACAATCTGCAGTGAATGCAGATTTTATTAATACATTTGGTGAAACAGACAGCAAACATGTTCTAATAAAGTCATTGCCATAGAATGGAATTTGCCTTCTAAACAGAAATCTCCTTGATTAATACAAAACTGATATATGATGCTCAAATGTGTCCAACTATAACTGTGGCAAGGTGGCCAACCTGAATAGGATTCCTTTATTCTCTGAAATAATGTGCTAAGCAGAATTTAGAGTTATGCTTTGTGTGATGGTTGGCGTCTTGGTAATGCTGTCATTGCCAGGTATGTTGTATAACATACAGCACATCCTTTGAGTGTTAGTGTTTTAACTCTACCATGTCAGTTCATTCATAAATCATATTTTTTTTCCCCCTTTCTAATGATAAATGTCTCAACCAAGTGATGTGAGGCCTAAAACACATGAGTCATTTTCAGATCCTCACTCTTCAGTTTCATTCTAAATATTTAATTAAACCAAATAGTGAATGATACATATACAATATACTGTATAATGGGTGGAAATGGAGACACGTTAGATGTAGAACTGCTGGTTCCTTTGTCAATTGCATCTTATTGCTAGTAAGGAGCAGTTAAATCAATTTTAACACTAAAATAAGCAATGAAGGGTTCAAAATCTTAAGGGAGACAACTAAAAAGAAGCAGAAAAATGTCACTTGAGCAATAAGTGCTTTATCAGCAGTGAATGATGTCATAAACAAAATGGGTTGGAACAAAAACCTGAAGTCACTGCAGCCCTCCAGGACTAATGTTGCTCAGCACTGATTTAAAGGGCCTGGGTCTTAAATGGCAAATAAATTAAATGAGGTTAACTAGTAGCAAAAACTACTCACTAATTAAGAAAATACAGGTAAAATTCCAATACAACGAATATCTTTACAACGAACTTTTCATTACGCTGAAATATTTTTATGGTCCCGACAGTTTCCCCATATGACAGAGTCTACAGAAATCTCATTACTATGAAATACATTCAGCAGATACTTTCATTACAACGAAGTGCCCAAAAGACCTTCAAATGCCTGAATGAATCATCCAGAGCAGTTAGTTCTGTGGTCGCAGCTCAGTTGTGCACAACGATCCCCAAACATAAAACATTGTAATTTGTTTTCTTTCCTCAAACTTTCCTCATAATGTTTTCTTGCTGTGTTTGTTTTCTGTGGTTTTCAGGGATACCTTTTGCGTATTGCTTGTCAACATTTGAAAAACATCCACTGGAATTTAACTCATTGTCACATTCCTACAGAAATGGCAGATATGAAAAAACAACAACAGTTCACATTAGAAAAAATTCTTTTGCAGCTCTCGATTCCGGCACAAAGAAAGAAAAAAAAAAAAAAAAAAAAAAACAAAAAAAAAAGAAGACTTTGCCAGTGAATTTGAAATTTCGCCATCAACACCGTTAACTTTCTTGAAAGACCGAGCAAAAAAAGAAAAATCTTGAGTTGCAAACGTATGCATTTGAAGACTTCAAAAAAAGCAGTTTTTATGTGGTTGAGTAATGCTCGTTCAAGAAACATTCCTATTAGTGCACCACTCATTCAAGAAAAGGCAAAGTCACTGTTATGAGGTTTCTAAACTCTCTTGGGACCTCCCCCAATGGGACGACACGCCGAAGAGCATCCCAAAGTGTGATCAACGCATCTGTGGAAGACTGTTAATCTGTTGCCGGGGCAACAGTAGGCTCACAGAGCTCATGCAGATAGCTGCCGAGGCAACTTCAAAAAGATCTTGATGGGTGATGCAAGGAACATTGCAAATGTAGGGAAGAGTATTATTGGCCACCAACCTAGCCACAACCCTGCCCGATTGCAGTGTCTGTGTATAGGAGAGTGGTAGATCCCGCTACAATAAATAGCCGTGCTGTTCCGGTTTCAAGCTGAATAAAGCTGGTTTTGCTAAAGTACTGAGACTCAGCCTTGTGCTTTGGGCTGCAAGACAGGGACTTATAGCACAACCACAATCTTTTAAGATTTGCTTCTGTGGCGGCAGCTCTGTGAGCCTGCTGTTGCCTTACCCCTGCAACGGACAAACAATCTTCCACAGATGCAGCAACTGCACTTCGGGACTAACTTCGGCATGTCATCCCATTGGGGGTGGAGTAGGGCTCCAAAAAAGTTCTGAAACGTCACAATATGAAGACGACAAAAAGCATGATTCGGCTTCTGATTGATAACAGTGCTGCCCACAACATGCTTCCACATTTAGATAATGTTTACGGTGAGTTCCTCCCAGCCAATTGCACGGCAGTGCTTCAGCCATTGGATTTGTGCATCATTCGCACCCTGAAAGTATTATCGCAAAGGAAATGTTGAGAAAAATTCTCATCAGCATAACTTGTAGACAGGAGGAGATTAAAATTAACGTGAAAGAAGCTATTGAAATGAGTGCAATCACCTGGAAGCAAGTTAAAAGAAAGCAATACAGTGACAAATACAGAACCTCATTACTATGAAATTTTTATTACAAGAAAATATTTTTGAGGTCCCTGGCACTTCGTTGTAACGGAATTTTACCTGTAGTCACAATGAAAACTTATAGCCACTGTGGCCCTCCAGGATCAGAGTTGGTCAACCTTGAGCTACACACGCAAGCAAGTAAGAGTATGCATTAGGTGTTATTACCAACACTGAAGACAGCTGTAGAGAGAACATGTCAGCTAATGTGATATAATTAGATCAAGAATATTTTAACTGCATAATGAAACAAGATTCTCCATTCAATTTATTGTCTTGCTGAATGGAGTTGCTAAAATGCCAACACCAATAATTTCTGAGTAGGAATTATGGACAGACAAAATTTTCTATAGTGTTAGTCCAAGTTTTATGCCAAATTTGCATTTTATAAATCCTAACTTTTGCATTAGAAATGGCACACACATGTTCCTGAGTATAAGTACTGAGTTAGCAGGTATGATGGAGAGAAGGAAGGTTGATATATTGTGCATGCATGAGACAAAATGAAAGGGGAGTAAGGCCAGGTGGATTGGAGGTGAATTCAAATTGTCCTATCATGGTGTGGATGGGAGGAGAAATGCGGTAGGAGTAATTCTGAAGGAACAGTATGTCAAGAGCGTTTTGAGTGTCAGGCAGAGTAACAATTATGAAGCTGGAAATTACAGGTGTGATGATGAATGTTGTTAGTGCATATGCACCGCAAGTTAGGTGTGCAATGGGTGAGAAAGAAGATTTTTGGAGTAAGTTGGATGAAGTGATGAACAGTGTACCTAAGAGACAAAAAATGGTGATTGGAACGGATTTCAATGGGCAAGTTGGTGAAGGGAACACTGGAGGAGAGAAGCTGATGGGTAGGTATGGTGTCAAGGAGAGGAATGAAGGTGGTCATAGGACAGTGGATTTTACCAAAAGGATGGACATGGCTGTGGTGAATACATATTTTAAGAAGAGGGAGGAACTCAGGGTTACGTACAAGAGTGGAGGAAGATGCACACAGGTAGATTACATCCTATGCAGAAGAGTTGATCTGAAGGAGATTGAAGACTGCAAAGTGGTGGCAGGGGAAAGTATAGTTAAGCAGCATAGGATGGTTGTCTGTAGGATGATGTTGGAGATCAAGAAAAGGAAGACAGTGAGGGCAGAGCCAAGGATCAAATGGTGGAATTTGAAAAAGAAAGACTGCAAGGTTGAGTTTAGGGAGTAGGTGAGACAGGCACTGGATGGCAGTGAAGAGTTACCAGACATCTGGGAAACTACAGCAGATGTAGTAAGGGTGACAGCAAGATGGGTGCTTGGCGCTTGGCGTGACATCTGCACAGAGGAAGGAGGAAAAGGAAACCTGGTGGTGGAATGAGGAAATAAAGGAGAGTATACAGAGGAAAAGGATGGTAAACAAGAAGTGGGATAGTCAGAGAGATGCAGAAAGTAGACGAGAGTACAAGGAGATAAGGCGCAAGGTGAAGAGAGAGGTGGCGAAGGCTAAGGAAAAGGTGTATGATGAGTTGTATGAGAGGTTGGAAACTAAGGAGGGAGAAAAGGACCTGTAACGGTTGACTATACAAAGGGACCGAGCTGGGAAAGATGTGCAGCAGGTTAAGGTGATAAAGGATAAAGATGGAAACATACTTACAAGCAAGGAGAGTGTTTTGAGCAGATGGGAAGAGTACTTTGGGAGGCTGATGAATGAAGAGAACAAGAGAGAGAAGAAGAGGTTGGATGATGTGGAGACAGAGAATCAGGAAGTGCAACGGATTAGCAAGGAGGAAGTAAGGACAGCTATAAAGAGGATGAAAAATGGAAAGGCCGTTGGTCCAGATGACATACCTGTGGAAGAATGGAGGGGTTTAGGAGAGATGACAGTGGAGTTTTTAACCAGATTGTTTAATGGAATCTTGGAAAGCGAGAGGATGCCTGAGGAGTGGAGAAGAAGTGTACTGGTGCTGATATTTAAGAATAAGGGGGATGTGCAGGACTGTAGTAACTACAGGGGAATACAATTGATGAGCCACAGCATCAAGTTATGGGAAAGAGTAGTGGAAGCTAGGTTAAGAAGTGAGGTGATGATTAGTGAGCAGCAGTATGGTTTCATGCCAAGAAAGAGTACCATAGATGCAATGTTTGCTCTGAGGATGTTGATAGAGAAGTTTAGAGAAGGCCAAAAGGATTTGCATTGCGTTTTTGTGGACCTGGAGAAAGCATATGATAGGGTGCCTCGAGAGGAGCTGTGGTATTGTATGAGTAAGCCAGGAGTGGCAGAGAAGTACATAAGAGTTGTACAGGATACGTACGAGGGAAGTGCGACAGTGGTGAGGTCTGCGGTAGGAGCGACGGATGCATTCAACGTGGAGGTGGAATTACATCAGAGATCAGCTCTGAGCCCTTTATTTGCAATTTGGTGATGGACAGGTTGACAGACAAGATTAGACAGGAGTCTGTGACACCCCGTATAGTGGGAATTAGAATCACCAGCCTACACTCTAGGTGTCTAGTATGTGGGACAGAGCGTGACCAGGATGATGATGTAAGACAGGGAGACATGGACACAAAAAGGGTTGGGTTTTTTGAAAAATAAAGTGAGGTTTTATTTACAGGTGCACTTAAAGAAAAATCAAAAATAATGTCCTGCGGAATTTATATATATACTCAGCAAAAAAAGAAGCGTCCCCTGACTTTCAACTGTTTTTACTTTCAGTAGACTTAATGTGTAAATATTTGTATGAACACTAAAAGAGTCAACACCATAAGACATAAACTAAAAATGTTTCACAATGTGTCCCTGAATGAAGGGAGGCTCAAAATCAAAAGTACCAGTCAGTATCTGGTGTGGCCACCAGCTGCTTGAAGTACTGCAGCGCATCTCCTCCTCATGGACTGGACCAGATTTGTCAGTTCTTGCTGTGAGATGTTACCCCACTCTTCCACCAAGGCACCTGCAAGTTCCTGGACATTTCTGGGGGGAAATGGCCCTAGCCCTCACCCTGCGATCCAACAGGTCCCAGACGTGCTCAATGAGATTGAGATCTGGGCTCTTCGCTGGCCATGGCAGAACACTGACATTGCTGTCATGCAGAAACTCACGCACTTTTTGCCACTCCTGTCTGGTCCAGCGAAGGTGGGTTTGTGCCCATAGGCGGCGTTGTTGCTGGTGATGTCTGGTAAGGACCTGCCTTACAACAGGCCTGCAAGCCCTCAGTCCAGCCTCTCTCAGCCTATTGCGGACAGTCTGAGCACTGATGGAGGGATTGTGTGTTCCTGGTGTGACTCGGGCAGTTGTTGTGGCCATCCTGTACCTGTCACGCAGGTGTGATATTCGGATGTACCGATCCTGTGCAGGTGTTGTTACACATGGTCTTCCACTGCGAGGATGATCAGCTGCCCTTCCTGTCTCCCTGTAGCGCTGTCTTAGGCGTCTCACAGTGTGGACATGGCAATTTATTGCCCTAGCCACATCAGCAGTCCTCATGCCTCCCTGCAGCATGCCTAATGCACGTTCACGCAGATGAGCAGGGACTCTGGGCATCTTTCTTTGGGTGTTTTTCACAGTCGGTAGACAAGTCTCTTTAGTGTCCTGCGTTTTTAGAACTGTGACCTTAAATGCCTACTTTCTGTAAGCTGTTAAGGTCTTAACGACCATTACACAGGTGCATGTTAATTAATTGATTATGGTTAATTGAACATGCATGGAAAACATTGTTTAAACAATTTACAATGAAGATCTGTAAAGTTATTTGGATTTTTAAAACATTATTGTTGAAATACACAGTCCTGAAAAAGGGACGTTTCTTTTTTTGCTGAGTTTATATTAATACACAGTCCAATACCGCAAAGGACACACAAAAACAGTAATTAAATGGAGCCCAAAATTACTATATACAGTATTTACAGTGCTTCCTGAAAGTCCCAAAAGAAACAAGTATACTGCACACAAACTAGTGAAATCCAAATATATACACAAAAGCAAAATGTGAAGCTGTCTTCCTCCACAGTGATCCAAGTCAGGAAGCTGCTCCTCCAAACAGTGTATAATACAGGATTCACCCAAAAATATACAAAGTACAGAAAAAAAAAGTGTATATACAAAAATAAACAGTGCACCACTAACCACAACCCAATAAATACCTCCACCAAAGTTAATTGAGAGACATTTATATGAAAAAAAACAAAAACAAAGCATAAGCCGTAATGCTTGGTAACTTCTAAGGCGCAGATCTACAAAGTACAGTACCTTCTTCCAAGACGAACTAGTCAGAAAAGACCCCCTCTAGAGGCCAGGATTCCCTTTTGTATTCGGCACCACTGCGCCGACCAATTAAACAGCCGTACGTCATCCCTCCCGGGGTAAGCGATGACGTGAACGCGTTTGCGAAAAGCGGCGTCTACTATCCCACATAATTACTATAAAAAAATCGAGCAGCCAGCGCGCGCGCATATAGCTGTGCCGGCTTTCCAGACGCGGACTGCACTTCATGCCTTAAGTTAAAGTAAGCACTTTCTAATTTTTTTTTCCTCCTTCCCCTGAGCTACAGCTCAGACAACTACGAACACAGGATCCCTATGCTAACCCGGGTTAACTAATATTGAGGCGCTTCGCACTTTAGTGTTAATGAGGTTGCGGGAAACGCGTGCAGGTGTGGAGGACCTACCATGCCATCCCGGCCGGTCAATGGCAAGGCTGTCTCTCTCCAGGCTACATGAGACCCACCGCGACACTCCCCAAAAGGCGCTAATATCGTCAGCGAAGATGTCTGTCTGCACTATATAAATGAAAAAGGCAAGTTTCCTTTCTTTATACCTTTTTTCCTCAAACAAGCCTCCCTCTTTACATGGCAGAGGACACTTAAATAATTTTATTTAATTGATGGTAATGCCAGTAAGGCACATTACCACAGAGTCCCCGCGGACTATGATGTTTGCTGATGACATTGTGATCTGTAGCGATAGCAGGGAGCAGGTTTAAGAGACCCTGGAGAGGTGGAGATATGCTCTAGAGAGGAGAGGAATGAAGGTCAGTAGGATCAAGACAGAAAACGTGTAAAATGAGAGGGAGGTCAGTGGAATGGTGAGGATGCAGGGAGTAGAGTTGGCGAAGGTGGAGGAGTTTAAATACTTGGGGATCAACAGTATAGAGTAATTGGGATTGTAGAAGAGAGGTGGAAGAGAGTGCAGGCAGGATGAAATGGGTGGAGAAGAGTGTCAGGAATAATTTGTGACAGACGGGTATCAGCAAGAGTGAAAGGGAAGATCTACAGGACGGTAGTGAGAACAGCTATGTTATATGGGTTGGAGACGGTGGCACTGAACAGAAAGCAGGAGACAGAGCTGGAGGTGGCAGAGTTAAAGATGCTAAGATTTGCACTGGGTGTGACAAGGATGGATAGAATCAGAAATGAGTACGTTAGAGGGTCAGCTCAAGTTGGACGATTGGGAGACAAAAATCAGAGAGGCGAGATTGCATTGGGTTGGACATGTGCAGAGGAGAGATGCTGGGTATATTGGGAGAAGGATGCTAAGGATAGAGCTGCCAGGTAAGAGGAAAAGAGGAAGGCCTAAACGAAGGTTTATGGATGTGGTGAGAGAGAACATGCAGGTGATGGGTGTAACAGAACAAGATGCAGAGGACAGAAAGATATGGAAGAAGATGATCTGCTGTGGCAACCCCTAACGGGCACAGCCGAAAGAAGACGACGACTCATATTTTATCACTCCAAACATAAGACTACAAAAATCCCATTTTAGGCTGACCAGATTATCATCTTTTTAAAATTCTGATAAAGAGATCAACATTACTTCAATACTTCTCCAAATTTTTCCTACTGTGAGGCAATGCCTTTGGGAAGCTTGAATTTTCCATGCGTAGAAAACACGTGAATGCAGTATATAGTCACACTCACAAATGACATTTGGACTGTAGCTCTAATCAAGAGGTATGCAATGCATCAATAACAGTAAAGACTGACAGATGAAGCGGTGGTACTACAGACCAAATTTTTCAGCCAGACATACAACTTACTGCCATAGTGATAAGTAACTGCTACTATGTAAATATACGGAGTCGCAGGCAAAGTTATTATGCAGTTTCATGAGGAAACTTGCTTACCCATCAGTGACAAATTCACCTGGGTAGCACGTTTTACTCAAGCACTGCAATTTGAAAGGACAGATTTAACATGTTTGTTAATCATGGCAAAAGGCTACCTAAGCATGCACAGGACAGTACTACAACTGCTAATATTGTGTAAATACTGTCAAGTTATGTCCCCAATTTTACTTTTTATGCTTTAAAAAAAATAAAAAATAAAAGATTATTATACTAAAGGCCAAGAACAGTGTCAATACAGTACAATCACGTTTATAGAGCTTCTATATTTTAATGCTTCAGTACAATGACTGAAATCAATGTTTTAGCCTAAGAGCTTCATGACTGATAAAATAAAACTAGCAGCCGTTATAATGGAAGGGGCCATTTTGTGGCTTGCATTTCATTAAGTTAATGTGAGAAGTGTATATTTTATTCGAAAATCTGGCACAGTTTAATAATATGTTCTGTCCAGAGGAAAGAAATTGCACTTAAAGGCCAATGTTATTGGCAATTTTATCCAATCACATTAAAGATTAGAAACTAAAATATATAATCCATGGATGGAATGAGAACATTACGAGTGGCAAACTTTTTTTGGCATCCAATACTTAGCAAATTTGATGAGATATGATGAATAAGGAAATTAAAAATTAAAGCACGGCAGATTTGTGAGAAGTATAAACACTGCACATGAGCCCCAGTAAAACTGTCTTTCTATTCATCCTCTGAATATAGTGGTTCAGTGGCTAAAGCTTTTTGTAGAAGGTCCAGAGCAATGCTGATGCAGTCTTGCACCTTTAAATCACAGATGCCTGAAACTTATGGCTTAATTGGCCAAAATGCAATCAACAAGAAAGAACAAAGGCAGAGCTTAATTGTCTGTGTCTATTAGATAGGGGGATTTCAACAGTGTAACTTGGGGTGGGTGTTATTGGCTCGGGAGCCATTTTAACATGGGATATATAATGAATGATACGATTGTCAGACTCCCCGATTATTCTTAGCATGATCATAAACTAAATTTGCTCACTGACATTTTCTCCCCAGTAACTGAAAACTAAATGCTTATTAAAATCAATATTAAAAATAAATCATAATTGGATCATTGTTACAATGTTTTCTTTTTTCTTTTACAAAAACTATTTTATAACCATTCACTTTTCATGACAAGTATGTCATTAAAATATTTATTTTAGCATCAGTATATTGAGGAGACACACTTGCAAAGAGTAATATTTAATGAAATTAGCATTGGAAAGAATGAACTCCTTTTGCTGCAAGACAATGCCTGCTCACCCACTGCTGGAGAAGCTGAAGTTTGAGGTATTGCCACATCCTCCTTATTCGCCAAATTTTCACCTTTTTGGACCGCTAAAAACATCATCTGGGTGATCGTCGATTCTGCTAATGTTATGGGTTCATATCTGACAGACACTGTACAAACTGTAGCTTCATATTTGTTTCTTCAGCATTTATTTATTTATTTTTTAAGTAGTTCAGCATTTTGCACAGCAAGCAAACATGAAAGCTTTCAACCAGACAAATACTGCTATGAATGCTTAATATTTTACATGTAACATGATATTTAAAATGTACACCACCTTATTTATTCAGATCACTATTCTAATGTATGCATTTATGTGAACGGTTTTAATTAATGTTTAACTCTAAGGCCAAGGATACACTTGCAGCCTACACAACACATGAGCTTAAAGACGCTACTGCTACGCAAGCAGTATACTATCTATAACTTGTATGCATACTTTAAGTAAATCTGGAGGATTTCACCAGGTGTCCATGCGACAATATATAAAAATGATATGCATTCTGATGCTGTTGCGAAGGTGCAAAAAAATAAAATGGCAACAGCAACACAGAATGTCAAGACAGTATGTGGTGCCTTTAAATGTACTGCATCATTACGATGGGTAATATGTGATGCTTGTATTGCCTGTAAGAGAAATGGATGAAGAAAAGCTCCATGAAGACATCCGCATATCAGCATCCAAGTTTGATGATTTGTTTTACCACATCAAACCATTCAAACATCGAAGCACACAGATTGATCCTGTTGAAGCTGCAAGCCTGCCGCTACATGTTCATAGTAAACAACGACGCCAAAATCAAGTACCAAAACTTGTATACTCACGCCACCCTTATTTTTGCTAGTACTGCAACTTGTGCATGTATTGCATTAATTTCTGATGACATGCTCAAAGGACGTATCAAAAAAATGCTGGGAACACATGGCAGCCATGATGCATGCACATACATGTTCCGAGCATGAAGTGTAAACTGGCCCTAAGTTGACTTGTAAGGCTTAGCATAGATATAGTCTGTTTCTAGACTTATGCTTAAGATTCGAATTAATTCGATTCAATATTACAATGGTTTTTGCCTGCAGGTTCAATATGTATTACAATTTCTAAAGTGTTGCATTTGTCCAAGTGTTGCAATTCATTGATTTTTGTTTTTTTCCATTGAAAAGAAAAAATTTCCCTACAACTTGACATAACTCATTGTAATTCAATTTAAAACAGTGTTTTCCTTTGAGTCAGCAAGAAAAGTTACACCCGTCTATAACAGAAATGTATGTAATTAATACATTTCAAACTGGCAGTGTCCTAACATGTACCCTGTTTCACTGGATTGGCACATTACAGATTGTGATGTGAAGATCCAATAATTACTGCTTTTACTGCAAAGCTTTAAAAACCTTGGGTGCTTCTATGGGGGGAGGGGATTGGGACACCAGTGACATGCCTCATTCTTCCTAGGAGCCACATAACAGCCAGCAGTTTAAATGCATGCTGAAGAACAAAGTTTAAATGTTGTGTGCACAGCATTTAACATGAAGAAAGCCAACCACCTGAACTACGAAAGAATCGTGTTCGGCACTGGCTCCATCCAGCCATCCATTATCCAACCTGCTATATCCTAGGACTTTCATGCATGACTAAGGTTTGCACTGTATAAGAGGATAAGCACCATTTTTCCGTTATAGGATGTGATGTCACAGTAACATAGCTCCATGTGGTTCTCAAAATACAAGAATCACATGTCAGGGAAACTATTTTCCCTTACAGAGTTAGCATTTTAATTCCAATTCAGTGTTTTTGTATATTCCAGGAACTGCTAAATCTGTGAAAAAAGCACTGAGGCTACAGCTGCAACAACTAATCAACACTGTCGACAATAATCGATTATTAAATACAATGGCAACGATCACTTTAATAGATTAGTTGATTTCGTCATTAGGCTTAATATACTGTGACTTGCAATAGTGTCACTACTTCGCTCAGAGGTGGTGAAAGGTTTCCAGGCACAAAAAAGATGAATGGTGATGCAAAAAGAAATGAACTTTCAGTTAAAATGAACTTGGCACATTATGTAGCAAAAGGAGAACCGAGTTTCACACAAATGAAACCACTTGCTTTGCTGCAAAAGGAAAATTGTCTGGACATTTCCCCAGCATATGACAACTAATTTCATACATTACTGCAGACTTAAAACTAATTTAGTTAAAATGGTGCAACAAACTTAACTCAAATTACATATTTAATTTTGAAGTGTGTGTTTAGTGAGATTCTGAATACATAAGCCAAATTGCAAGTTTAGTTAACTTATTGAACATTAAGGAAAGTGTGTGTGCAAATTGTACAACCAGAGCCAGAAGCACTACCAAATGTTTTATTTTCTATTCATTACTGTTTATTTTAAATGTATTATTATAAAAATGTGGTATTAAAACCTGCGTTTAAAATATCTACAGGTAGTTCATATAAAAAATACATTTCTGAACATTTTATACAAATCTGTTTATTTGGTGAAAAGTTCAATTTCATGAATTTTGCGTTTAATTTCAAATGATTTTTTAAAACAACCCAACTAGTCAAATAATCAACAAAATAATTGCCTGATTAATCGATTATCAAAATAGCCTTAATTGAGACAGAATAACGTACTTTGACTCGAGAGTATAAGTACTGTTGTAGAATCCTGCATTCTCAAATACAGTATTTGGATGAAGGTTTTTGCAAATAAAATACAAAATACTTTATTCGTTTTGCCTTATCACATCTGCTTGGGAATTTATTTAAAAGTTGTGTCCAGAGTTTGTTACATTTCATACATGCATTTCATGTGTGTTCCATGTCTACAAAGATCTGGGTTTGTAAGTCATTGACAGCAATGTGTAAATTGAATGATTTTTTTTTCCTTTGGTTATATTCTTGAATAACAGTGCATGTGTTTATTTGATATTTGGACTAAAGTCTTCACACGTTATACAGTTCACGTCATTATTACTATAACATGGAAAAAGTTTCTGCTTTAGGCATGTGTTCAGCATTTCTTGCCTCAAATTCTCTTGATCCTACAATTATCCAGATCTTTGTAGACAATGAACACACATGAAATGCATGTATTCCAAATAACTATATACTGCATTTACCCTATACAACTCCAGGCACCTCACACGCAGATAAGGAGACTTGGCTTCAGCTAGGAGAACTTTTTGCCCGAGTTGAGCGCCATCAAGGGGGGTGGGGAGACTGGGAGAGAAAGATGGGATAGCAGGCTGCTTGTGCTGATCGACACATTTACAAAACAAAAGATGCTGACAGAGAGGTGCAAAGGAATTTAAGGTGGAAAGGGATTCCGAGTTTTTTCGTAGGCTTCAGGAATTTTACTGTTAAATGTGTGTGTCTGCAAACAAGCTATTTCCCTGAAAACCAAACTGGGGAGCACATAGCCAAAGCTCAGCAAGATACCCTCACAAGCTGGATGAAAACAGGCTTGTTGCTATTACAACCAACAATAGGAGCAATGATATCAAAGTGGTGCAAACACTGAAGTGGCAAAGGATGCAGCTTTGGGCATCAACTTCATGTGGCAAATGGTTAAGTGCAAGTTTTTTTTAAAAAATTGTGTTAACTGCTTAAGTGTTGTATTTATCAAAGCCAGAATTAAGCTGTCAATGTTGAGTTTTAAACTGCTTGCCTTTACAGCGAGTTATGCAAGTTAAATGGATTCCTTATTTCATGAAGTGAAGCTTAAATTAGAGCCTTCCACTATTATTGGCACCCCTCATAAAAATTAGTAGAAGGGTTAGAAAAAAAAATTACGAAGAACCATCATCTTACACTGAAGAGATAAAAAAAAAAAAAAAAAGAGAGTAACATCTGACTTTTAATTGAAACAAGTTAAGTGTCCACATCAAGGAATAAATATTTCTGACAAAAACACATGTGCCACAATTGTCACCCCTGCATTTAAAACTTTGTACAACCTCCCTTTGCCAATATAACAGCATGGAATCTTTTCTTGTAACCTTTTATAAGGTTGGAGAATACAACGCATGGCACCGGAGACCATTTTGCTTTACATAATCTCTTCAAATCAAGGGTCTTAGGCCCTCTCCTGTGTACTCTACTCTTCAGCTCACTCCACAGGTTTTCAGTAGGGTCAGGTCAGGGGACTGAGATGGTCATAGCAGAACTTTGATTTTGTGGTCAGTTAACCATTGCAGGGTTGATTGTGGACATGTGTTTTGTATCATTATCCTGCTGGAAGATCCAATGACGACCCAGTTTTAGTTTTCTAGCTAAGGCAGCCAGGTTTTGATTTAAACTCTCCTGGTAACTCATGGAGTCTATGATGCCATGTACCCTAACAATGTTTCCAGGGCCTTTGGATGAAAAACAGCCCCAAAACATCACAGAGCCTCCACCATATTTCACAGCTGGGACAAGGTTCTTTTCATTATAGCCATCCTTCTTTATACACCAAACCTACTTTGCAAGACAAGCCTCACCTCACCTCGGACTGTGCTCTTCCTCATAAACTGGGTTGATGCATGCAATTGGTAAAAGCCTGTTGCTGTCTCTCTGTATGTCACCAATATAATGTTTGCACACGAGTTTATAATACACGCTGACTTTCCACAGTCTGGCTAATATCTTTAATGAATGCGTGTGACATATCTACTCTTGCTGATAGGACATCAAACTGCAGTGAAAAGGCACAAGGTGAGGCTGACAGTACCATGCTACACTGAAGGCACGGATGCGAGCCCAACAGGTGCTTGTTGCTGCTGTTCTTCTACGCAGAGGCTCTGGACACCAAAACGTTAGTGATATCAGAAAGTCAAGTGCACTGCAGCAGTCCATTTATTTTTATTTTTTGTTCCGACCGACTACCAAAATGGAAGATTAAGACTTTTAAAACTAAAGGAAAATAATGTGGACTTTTACAAGAAATTGACAGAAATTTTCGTGGAGAAGGACAGGTGCATGGGCTACATTTACAAATAAAGGTAAGACCGCAAATGGTTTTCAGTTTTATAAAAAATGGGATCAGACTAGGACAAAAAAAATTCAATATTTAAAAACTAAATTTTAACCTTAAATAAAATATTCTTTTGTTTTTCTTGTTATCCTTTTGTTGAACAGTCTGTATTAAAATTGATTAAATCATCAGAATTAAAAGATTTTAAAAACAACAAAGTATTTCAATTAAGGTCAAAATCCCTTTTTTTGTACACCATTCTATACTTTCATTTGTATTGAATGAGTGTGAATTGGGAAATTGCAACAGCAAACTTAACACATTGAGTGTGCAGAACATATGCGTTCTCTCTGCTCTCTCTCGCCGCGAAAAATGTAACGTTCTTTCTTATCCAAATATATGCCTTACCTATCTGTGTGTAAAGAATGCTGGTAAGATATAAAACATAACCAGCAGTCACTGTGCATGCTATTCATTATTCATGCTATTCAGTGTGCATTGAATAGTGAATAAGCTACTCTTTTGGGTTCATATATTTGTAACTCTGAAGGAGTCAGTGCCTCACCAGCCATGAACCTCACTGCTTCAGTACTGCCAGCAGAAATAGTCAACATACGGTCTGCTGGTGCCAGTGGATGAGGACCTCGTCTGTGCACCTGCATTACAGGTGCTCATCAAACGAATATTGTCACTATGTGGCTATCTGTGCAACGGACGTCGTTGCAACAAGAACAAATCACTCGAAATGTGTGCTTGTTTAAAGCTTAACAGAAACGTGTTTACATAGACTGGTTTCTTGGGGTAAAACATATGATCTTGCTGACTGTACTCATTAGGCCACTTAATCTGTTTGACCATTGATAGCAGAGCTGTGTTTAACGGCATTATGAACTGTAAGTGTATTTTGTTGACTGAAACATAACTTGCACTGAAATATGCGTAGGCCAGTATTTGTAGTCTTGCAACAGAAAAAAAAAAAAAAAAAAACACACTAAAATTGTACTATTACGTAAAAAAAGCCAGAATAAAATAAAAACTAACATTTTAAACACAGAACTAAATAAAAATTGTTGACTCCACTGAAAACTAGAACAAAATAAAAATTTTATAAAATAAAATCTAAAACTACAATTAATATCAGAACTGAAATATCACTGATTATAGCATGCTAGCACTCAATGTGGTGGAGGGGCAGGAACTAGTTGATTAAAAAAAATACTATCTGCCTAAAATTTTAGTCTTCACTTTAAGTTTGTGTTCCTTCTAAAACAGTTCACACAAAAGGCACTGTACATCTTCAACTCCAGCTGTGCAATTGCACAGCTCCATTGAAAATTCTATTGCTAAACTCTGCAGCTTCCTGCTCCAGTCAGGAACAACTGCAATACAGATGTGACATTCTACACATGTGAACTTTACAAAAATGCACACAATGAAAAAATATATTTCTAAATAATAAATTAAGCAAAATTTTATACAATTATTTTAAAAAGATTAATATTCTTGCAACAAGCAAGAGAAATTGCTTACCAAATAGACATCTGAATGAAATGCATGTTTTAAAAAAAAATTACAATTTGAGGGAATTCCCACATTCCTGTGACAAATTTAAACCCCTTCATGTGTAATCAAATGCTTATTAGAACACATAAAAACTACAGCTTTCTGATAAGCATACTGATAAGAAATTAGCAAGCTAAAAACTAAAGTACAGTAATCCCTCCTCCATCGCGGGGGTTGCGTTCCAGACCCCCCCGCGATAGGTGAAAATCCGCGAAGTAGAAACCATATGTTTGTATTGTTATTTTTATATATTTTAAGCCCTTATAAACTCTCCCGCACTGTTTATAAATATTCCCCGCAGCGTTATACAGCATAATCCCTTTGTATTCTCTTAGATATTAGGTAAGATTCATTGAAATTATGTATATAAACACACTCTTTATATACAGTAAAACCTAAATATTATTTTAAAGATATTGAGTGTCTCCGATATCACATATGTTACAGCCATTACGATAGACAGGTCACCAGCAATAAATACGTACATTGCAAGAAAAATATTATACAGTAAATGTATTAATTATTTATGGTTACTCACCAACAATGACACGATGACTTGTCCGATAACAATGAGTTTAATTTTACTGCACAACAAAGGAGAGCGTTATAGCCCTTGTAAAGGAGCCACTTCAGGCGATTGTGTAGCACTGCCGTTGTTCTTCTTCTGGCAGTCTTCAATCCAAATCCCTAAAGCAGATTCCATCCAGACTACTGCCTTATTACATCCACTTGCAACTCGTTTTGCACCCTGGTTAAAAGGACGCTGCAGCCGTAGATCTTATATTCCTTTCCTACTTTTTAAATAAAAAGAATCGTAGCCTTCAACAAATCCAAAACGTTTACCTTTTCGGCAATCGTTAACATCTTCTTCTTGCGCTTGGGCACGGCACCTGAAGCAGTAGCAGATTGTTTTGGAGCCATAATGAAGGGCTTGACTAGGCACAAAGATAAACACTAAAGAGCACAACTCTTTACACAGCGAAGCACGTTGATGCTGAATGAGCGAGATGAAACTTCCTGGTTAACACTGCATAGCTCCTGCGTGCTCTGATTGGTTAGCTTCTCAGTCAGGAGAACTTAACTGCGTGCTCTGATTGGTTAGCTTCTCAGCCATCCGCCAATAGCGTTCCTTGTATGAAATCAACTGGGCAAACCAACTGAGGAAGCATATACAGGAAGTAAAAAGACACATTGTCCGCAGAACCCGCGAAGCAGCGAAAAATCCGCGTTATATTTAGCATTTATTTAGTTATGCTTTCATATAAAATCCGCGATAGAGTGAAGCCGCGAAAGTCGAAGCGCGATATAGCGAGGGATTACTGTATACTTTATCTTGAATTTGTTGTAAAACAGTGAATGACTTTTTTGAACAGGATTCATTGAATTCAAGGTGTTCATTTCACTAAAGCTCATGTTCTGCAGATAGAGTAGTCCTCTTTGATTAATTTATTCTCAAAATATTCCAAAAACTGAAATAAGCCATACATCAGACTTGGTCCTTTTCAATGGAAAAGGATTCTCTCAACCACTGCCAAAGCCTTCCATCAAACTTGTATTATTAATGCACTTGGTACCCAGTTTGTATGCTACACATGTATGATTACATAGTTTTTAGCAAACAACAACAACATTTATTTATATAGCAAACACAGCATTCATTTTGAAAACGCAGTAATAGATAACAGTTACAGTAACTAAATATGAAGCTGTATAATAACTGTTGGGAATTAAACCATGGTATACTGTAACAGCCACTTTTTCTTCGTTCAGTTGCTCCCATTTAGGGCTACCACAACAGATCATCCATCTCATCTATCCCCGTCTTTAACATTTTCTGCCATATCGACTGCCTTTGTGTCCTCTCTCACCACAATCATAAACCTCCTCTTTGACCTTCCTCTTGCCTGGCGGTTCAATCTCAACATTTTTTTCCTGATGTGCCCCGCATCTCTCCTCTGCATGTGCCCAAACCATCTCAATCTAGCCCCTCTCACATGGTCACCATTGTATTGTAGTGCCTTTAAATACTCATTTATAATCCCGTCTATACTAGTTAATCCAAACAAAAACAATAGTGTCTTCAACTCTGCCACTTCCAGCTCTGCCTCCTATCTTTATGTCAGTGCCTCCATCTCCAAAACAATACAACAGAGCTAGTCTCACTACCATTTTATTGACCCAGCCATCAGGATCGCAAAATCCAGTGCAGTCACAGTGCTTGCACCAAGCCCAGGTAAATTGGGGATTTTTTTTTTGTCAGGAAAAGCATCTGGCATAAAACCTGCAGCAAATCAAACAGGCAAATTATAACAACTACTACCTTTCACATTAATATTCTGAACTTATTAAAGCAGTTTCTCTTATTTTCTGCCAAAAATGTACATCTCAGGTGGCAGAGTCCCTCTCCTTTCCAACTACAGATGGACAATACAAAACCTCAAGGATGTCTTTTGGGATTACTTTCTCTCAGTTTACCACTCCATTTTCTTCAATGCAAAAAGTCAATATTTTGGTGCTCTTTCTTTTAAAGTCTTCCTTGCTGCTTTCCATTTACAGAACAACAAAATGATGTGAGAATTCAAAGTAGCATAATACTTTGCATACAGAAGCACTAGGACTACAGGAATTCAAGGCTTTTAAAAAAAAAAAAAAAAAAAAAAAAAAATGGCTCAATTACACTGGAACATCACATCAACATCAGGGTGACAAGACCATAGCTGGTATACAGCAAGTCCTGCAGTGGAAAAACCACTCTCCAATCACACAGATATAGCAGGCATTCATCAATATACTCTTATAAATTGTGCAAGCAGCAAAAAAATGTAAATTTTGAAACTCCTCTTATTCACTCTTGCTTGTTCTGCATGTCTGTAATCACAAGACTGATGACAACCCTAGTCATTGCTTCTAGATCTGTTCAAGAACAAGGAACTTCTGCTGGCTGCTTTGCTTTCCAATGACTATACATTATTGTAGTTAACTTAGGAAATGAAATGCCTGGCAAGTTTGCATTGCAACTCATTTTCAGTTATCCTTTCCAAAATTTTCTACATAGCACCACTTTAACAGCTGCGGAAGTCTTTTCATTTCCCCTTCATTGGACCAATTCCCCTGCTGCAAACTATATGACACACCACCCTCTTTACAAACATGTCACACCGACAGAATTGGGAGAATAAAAGTTCTTGAGCAGAGCAGATTGCATGGTGACCTAATCCAGGTTTTTTTAAATTTTCAATAAAAATAAAGTACAGAGCATATAGTATGGGTTGGTACCTCAAAAACAGCCTATTTATGGTGGGTTTGATAGGACAAGTCAGGGACACCTGGGAATGCAAAAGGGAGTTCTGGATGTGTGGCCAAAAAGCTCATTTATGTCGCCTGGGACTCCAGAAGTAAGGCACTGCTGGGGCTTAAAATCTTCTCTCTGTTAATTAAGTTTTTTGAGCCTTGAGATCTTAGGTAGAGGAGTAGGATGACTCTGCTTAAGAGAGGAGTTTGGGGCCAGAGAAAGAGAGAAGGGGCCTAATGTATAACGCCTTGCATAGAATTCACACTAAAAAACATTTGAATATGGACAAAACTAGAAATCTGCAAAAGCAGATAACTTAAGGTACATACAGCTGTGCGTAAGCAATGTTTCATGCACTTCCGATTCATAAATCACAATCAACATGAATTTTAGCACAGATGCACATATGCCTAGAGCCCCATAACAACTCCTCCTCAAATTAAAGAGAAATCAAAAAAAAGGGACACAGTGAAGAAAAAATAAAGTCTATGTCAAGGCTAAAGTCGACACGTCCACTTTAATCTCATAGTTTGTCATTAAACCAGAACGTCATAAACTTCATCTTGCATGGAAGTTTCATTTATTTGAGTTCCCATCATAACTAAAGCAACATTAAATGCAGGTTCTCTCTTATGCCAACAGGAACATGCAGGCAGTGATCACCACACACAATACATGCATGTATTAAAACACATGGGGGATCTGTGGCACAGTGGCAACGATGGGTTAGCTCCCCGTCCAGGGATTGTTCCTGCCTTCCACGTGACAATAGATGTAATAATTTATTGCAGCAGTGCCGTCTCTGTCAAATGTACCAAGCCTCAACTCCTATCCTATGTTTCTTTCTCCATGTAACTGATCGTCATACGATAACCATCTATAATAAATGCAAAACCAGCTCTAGGCTTAGAATGCAGATTCTTCAAAACTTAAGGAACATTCAACAATCTTCATTATACATGTTAAAACATTCCATCCATCCATCAATCCACTCAGGGTTGTAGCAGTCCCAGCAAGCATAGAGAGCAAGGCAGGACTGCTGCACCACCATGTCCCCACATGTTTAACAGTAAACATTATTTAAATGAAGTTAATAATTTATCTGTAAAATGTAATATACATATTTTAATGTATTTTGTCATAAAAATATCAAGTATAAATCCTAGTGTTCTAAGAAGGTAGCTCTTGGAAATCAAAACTGACTTGGAATCCAAGTCTTCACCTCTAAATACATTCTACCTTCTAATTCTTCCATTTGCAATGTCTTCTAACAACACTAAAGCAGCTCTGGTAGTTTGAATAGTCTGGCTATATTCTGTGCACCATTATATTGTTACAGAATGATTACAATCAAGTGCCTTAAATTTGTAAACGATATGCAATTAATTTCTGTGTATTTGATAAAACCCATGTCATGGATGCAAATCTAAAGAAGAAAAGGAAACAAAAAAGAAAAGGAAACGACACAGATACAATAGCACTGCTCTGACACTGGGTGCCAGCCATTTGCAAAACCGAGCAGAAACGTGCGTACCAAAGTGTTTAGTTTAGTTTTCATACCTCTCAACATGAGCCTGAAAATGGGTGTATGCAATTTTTTTTTTTTTATATAAACACACCGTTTACACATGAGGCCCAAGTTGTGGTATTTTGAAAGACAAGCAGGAAGCACAATAAATGTGCAGTGGATAAGTAAACCAACTGGTACACATGGCAGTTAGGACCTCTTCTGACTACTTGTTTATGACCAGGGGGCTTAAGACTTTAAACTGTAGACTGTAACTCATCATTAATCTTTATTTTTGCTAAACCCTCTTTTGTATTACTTTTGCCTCCAGTGCATTTGATTGGGTTTGCGGTCTTCTCATGACTATGCCCATACAGCCCATGCCAGCCTTTACAAGTTAGCTATTCTCCCTGCCTCCAGCCTCCCTACCTGTCAATGCATGTTATATTCAAAACTCTTAAGATCAGTCTATAAAATGCTTATTTTATACCACTATTAATAGTTCTGCAAGTCATTTTAGTCTTGTGTAGTACAGAACATTACTTTTCTACATACACATCTTTTGCTAGCAGCATGTGTTTAAAGGTGTTTACTCCTTTTCATTTTTAAACTTGTCTCCCTGTACAATGTTTAGCATGTCTTTCTACACTGCTACCATGAACTTCTAAATTCGAGCAGTGTAAATGTGGGTAATGTTTTTCCATTTCCCCTTTCTCTTTGCTATGGTAATCTATGGCAAATTTGGCCAAACTTCATGTCACGTAATGACATTAAAAGTACAAAGAGTCTCAAAATGCTTTTACAAAACAATTACAACCTAATGACTACATTCATAATGTAAAACGATAGATATAAAGGCATTATTGATAAATACAAGGAATAGTGTGGAAAAAGGCTGGACATCAAGAAATGTGAGCAATGCATCTGGAAATCAAAACTAATATAAAACTCTGGAACAAAAAAGCAAGGCTGAGTCCATTACAGAGCTAATCTGAGGAGTTTTTCAACTGTCATTAAAATTTTACATTTAATAAAGAAAAGTGTCTGAATGTTCCAAAGATCAACAGCTACAAACCCAAGATAATGTTCCTTAAGACGTACAGAACAAGGTGTTAGGACAAGTAAAACCTCTCAGCTGCCACACTGTTTCAGGGCAGGATATTCCATGGGTGTAAATGTTGACTGATATTTAAAAAAAAAAAGTGTTCTTGTATACAGAGGATTTTGTAGCTGAGAGATTATCATCAAGTAGTTAAAATGCAACCCCACTCTGAAAATGTACACATTTGGGCATATTAGTTAATTTTCATGTTCAATGGTAAGCCTTATTTAAAAGTAAATGTACATTTAAAAACGAAGAGTAAACCAGATATGGCCATGCCTACTGGATGAGATCTGCTGGTTATTTCAACCAGATTGCTTCTATGTAACAGAGATATATATATATATATATATAGATAGATAGATAGATAGATATAGATATATACACACACACAATGAAGTGAGACAACTTTTTGTTTTTTAAATTGAAGGGGTAGTTGTTTTAAAACGCTGCATTTTTAAAAGCAAAATACGCACTCAAAAAGTATTATGTTCTCACCAGCACTTCTCACTGTGTGACTGACTCTCGCATTAATAACCGGTTGCCACTTACTGTGTGACCTTACGAGACTTAACAAAATCGGCCAATTAAAAAGAAAAAAAAAAAAAAAAAAAAAAATTTATCAAAAACCTACAGCAGGTGTGGGCACCTATGACTTAATTCACATTCCTCTTCTATTGTTTTAAGTAAAGCCAGCAAACCTGGAAGGCGAATTCATCAAGCAGTACTAAAATAACAGCTGCAGGTGATAACCACATAGCTCCAGCTGACCCGTTTAGGCCGGTGTGTGGAGTCTCCATAGCATGCGGAACTGGTTATCGCCAAGGAATAAATTTAACAACAGGCCTAAACGACAATGCACATGCTCTTTGTTTGGGGGGACGACGCAATACGTTTAGTATTCCTGACTTTTTACTGCACTCGACGTATTCGTTCTTGTCATCAAACTCGAGCACCATTGTCTTAATGCTCGTCTCTAGTGAGGGCGAGGCTGTTGAAGCCAAAACTCGTTTAACCCTCCCCCACCCCAGCAGGACATAAAGGACTGAACCACACCCCGAAATCTGCGGGCGAGTACTAAAAGCAGGCCGCGAGTCGGTTCTCTCCGGCTGGCGACTCATTTTTATAAAGACATTTGTCCCAAACGGGCCAACAAACACGCTTCTCGGGAACTGTCTCTATGATGAAATCCAAACTCATCACAGCTTTCAAATGATTACTTACGTATATGCAAAATTGACCATACAAAAGCAAATATTGCTGCTCTTTGTTCAGTACCAAGTTAAAACACCGAAACAGGAAAGCAATGACAACTTAGCACCCCAATGCGTTCAGCACAGCTAGCAAGTGCCAACTCACTCACTGAGCTCATTGTTGTGCTTCACACTTGTGTATGGCACCCCAATTATGTCGAGTGGGTGAGATTTTTGACAACCCTTCCAAAAGCCATCCAACACTGGGCCAATGCAACAATCACAGTCTACAGAAAAAAATCGATCCGTTTATTATGATCGCTGGATGGGCATCGGTTTTAAAACACAAAACCTCCAGTGACATGCTGCAGACTCGGGCTATAAAAATGTGGCGAGACGGACCAACTGTAACAGGTTAACAAAAGAAGTTGCGGCAAATCACAACTACATGCAGCATCCTTAATATGATTATCAATTGGTTTTTTTTTTATCCTCAATTACAAACATTTTCTCATGTGATAAAATATACCAATAATGAATGTTGCCATTTTATCCATATACACATTTTTAATGAGATGGTTAAGAAGAAGGAAGAGGAGATTATGTTTCTACGTCTGGACATCAGTCTGCTGCTGCGCCTGCTTACCTAAACAGCTGGATGATGGAGCCAAGGGCGCGGGCGGAGTAGCCACCTCCCCGGCGACAGGCTTTAGCATCTCTTCCTTTTTTTCTTGGTGCCGGGGCTCTTCTAATGGCTCTGCTGGAATCGACTTCTTAATTTCCAACTTGGTAGAATCCGGAGCTGCAGTCACGGAGTCGCTGGGTTTGCCAACTAAGTCTAAAATCTCATCGTCAGACCCAAATTCCACGTCGTCTTGCTGTTCGTCTTCGTCGCTTTCACCTTCATGAACTTTCCTGAGTTCCTCAGGGTCTGTTGTCGAACTTACATTATCATACGCATCCATGATTTTAGAAAAGATATATTAAACACCTTAAAACGTGACTATACTCATACGTATTTTTAAAAAGTCCCTTTATGTCTTGCGCGAATGCACGCAAGTTAGTTTTATCGTTTGGGGTTTGCAGCCAAAGAAAATTGAAGAAGTGCGCCACCAACACTCACTAGGCAGTTTCCCCGACTCCCGTCTAAGAAAAGCCCGCCCAACTACTCTTTCAAACTACCCCAGAATAAGCCCTACCCACTTCAAGAGCAGGAAAAAAGCAGAGAGGAGACGGGGAAAGACGTCAGATGGCCTAGAAAATGCAAATATGGACCAATCACAACTTTGAATGGGCGTGTAAAATTGCGTCCGCTACCACGATTCGCCAGTTAAACTGTCAATGTTAGTGTACACGCGAGTACAAAAGTTCACGTCGACTAGTTTCGTAAGGTACTTACGTAAACCTAACCAAGAGAGAAGTTAAATTTCCTACTAAATATGCGCAGTTTATAGGAATAGGGTAAATCGATTAATGTTATACCATGCTGTCACCGGATTAATATGTCAATAATCCACATTTGATTGGTTACATGTATTGACCACACGTTGCCTGCGAATGGCTGCCGGAGGCTCTTTGATACTAACATGACAGCCTTGAGCGTGCACGCTCTTGTAAAAGTACCCCAGGGAAATACGACTACGGGTTCTAAAATAATGGTGCCTTTAAATATACCAGTCACGTTTGCTACCCGAGCCGAAGTGCTGAGTCAGTCGAGGAATTTAAGTGATGATTTGGTTTGAAAATAATAAAGCATTACTCTCTGATTTGCTGTATCACTTCCGGAGAATACACGTCGTAGTCTCGCGTTCGGCTTCAATTTCGAAATGGCTCTGTTCCGAGATGACGCCAAGTTTGTCCGACGGAAGAATGAAGTAAATAAGAAAATGTTCACTTTCTTCAAGTGGCGAAAATTCAGATATCCAGTTTTTGCCAAGAACGGCACTGCATTTGCCTTCTTTAGGCAACTAAAAATGGATGATGAGTGACTACTTTTAGGCAAACTGTGAACTAAAGGCACCTGACCTGTCAGTTTGTGAATTCACTTTTAACTCATCATATCCTTGTCATATTAATTATATTGTCAATTTTAAGGCTATAAATTCTTAATGTCTATAGTTCCATTATTGCTCACTTAAGTCATAATACCTATTCTTGATCTCACTATACTGTAGGTGTGTGTGTAATTGATAGTTGGCATTCTTGAAAGACAGATTTATGTAGCAGATTAATTTCCAGAGCGTCAAGGACTGCAATCTCATGCATCAATGCATTCCAAGATTTGTCAGGTAAACCGGAGACAGATATTATGAGGTAAGGTAAGTTGTACTTCCTAATTATGGTGCCAGAGAGTGGTGACGTGTTGCTTGTTGATTAGCTGATGCAAGTACGATTTTCATTCTGCTCTCCCTATGTGACAATGACCCTATCGACCTATAAACAAATCTCCAAGTCTTTAGAGTCCTTGTGCTTCCTGTCTTGCTACTGTATATGGTTGTGAGACATGGACTCTATCTAGTAACCTGAGACAAAGACTGGACTCCTTTGGTACTTTGTCTCTCCAGAAAATCCTTGGGTACCGCTGGTTTGACTTTGTGTCAAATGAGCGGTTGCTCATGGAATCCTGAATGAGACACATTATCTGCATTGTGAGGGAGCGTCAGTTACGTCATTAGGCCATGTGGCGCAATTCCCCGAGGGTGATCCAGCTCGCAGGATCTTCATTGTTGGGGACCTGAGTAGCTAGACCAGGCCAAGGGGACACCCACGTAACACCTGGCTGCGGCAGATAGGTGGTCATTTCTGGACAGTGGGACTGGACCGTGTGTCTGCCTGGGGGGTTGCCAAGCTGTTTCGTTCGTGTGGTGGGTGCAACAACACACTGTACCAGTGCATGCTCCCCAACTTGAACTTGAACTTTGTTATACTAGAGCTGACCCTGGTAACCTCTCTGCCTGCCAAGGGCAGTTAATGGAAACTGAAAACCTTCAAAGTTTTGCTACTGCCACTGTTTCAGCTTTAAGCAGAAAATAGCAGTCCCCGTGCAATTATTTTATATGGAACTCGCCAGAGCTCAAGATGAAATTAAAGTGGTTTCCAGATTTGTGAAGTTTACTGGAGCTGGAGATAGCACGTTCACTTCAGAGGTTTTAAAAAGTGTTCTGTTTTATTTGCCTGGATTGACATTTCTTCATCTTTACTCTTCACCCTTGGTCTTCCCCATGTGTCATCACCTCGCCCTGCCAACAGACAGCATTTCACCATTATTGTTGTATTTGATATCTGTTCTCATCCACAGTGTTAAAGCATGGATTCAGGTGTTCCACAGAGCCACAGCTTTCCATTTACGGAAGTTTTGGTGGTTAGTTTGTCTTTTTCATGTTGCTCACTTTAATTTCACTGACATTTGAATTCATATAAGCCCATTGGCATAATCCACCTGGAACAGTTATTGTGACTGGCAGCTGTCATTACCCATGTTTTGATATGACTCTGTAAACACTTTAATGATTGTCTCTGAACTTCCCTTATTTACAGAGTGCTTTTGCTGGTATTATTACAGACTGAAGCTAAATTATATTTGTTAAGGTGGTTTGGATTTTGGAATGAAAATAAATTAAGACTGAAAGGCTTGCTCTTCATTTAATAAGTAAGACAAACTCCTGCCTTAAAGTTATCTTTATCATTTGGACTGTGGCATCTTAGAAGATTGGGAGAAAAAAAAAGTTTAAAACAAATATAGAATAGTGATGCAACCTTGTTTGATTAATATTACATCCACCAAAGGTTCAGTTATGTCCCCATTACTGAAGGACTGCCACTACCATTTGTATTTAATTATAAGTAAAAGATGGACATTTTTGTAGAATAATAAAAAGTAAGTGTGTCACAGTGGCTACAGTTATGGCCTAGGCAAAGAATACCACAGGTAGTCCTAATACTTTTCTTTGAGTTGATAAACTGTAAAAATCATTTATGGTTGTTCCTGTTGATGTGTGGAGGCCATATTAATGTTCTTTGAGAACCTCCTCTGCAAGTGAATATAAATCATTTAGTAGACTTATGTAAATAAATCCTTTTTGTTGAACATTGTTAGAAATCTGAGCATCACAAATGTCATTCAAGGTTTGTCTTGAAATTTGAAGGCGTGAAGTTTTGACATTTTCTCCTTTCCACCTAACTTGATCATTTTCAACCCTGCTGTTTATTGGTCTTTATGTGTGTGATAGTTTTCACCATGTTCCTGGTTTAGGCCTCTGATATCTTCCTCTTTTTGATTAGTGGTTCCTCATCTTGTTACTAGGATAGGAATGAGGCTCCATACATGATGCCTCCTTCCAAAGTCAGTGTTTCACTGGCAGCTTCTAACTTTATCTCTTATGTAGTAGCGTTCATCAGGCTGCATTCACATGCCTTTGAGGTGTATTTGACAAAAAGGAGCCAGAGGGGAGCTGTTCACTCTAGTATCATGCACTACTGGCTCTATAAAAAACTATAGTCAACTCACTCCTGTTTCTGATCTTACAGTTTGACAGCCTAAGCGAATGACCACCTCTGATGATTTGGTCAGGGGGCATATTGCTTACACCTGCGGTTTCTGAACATTTGATTCTTGAGTGCTGAAATCATAGATTATATTGATGACACTGAAATTGCATGCATATTGTGAGCACTGGAGTATTTGTAAGGTTTGCTTTGTTTTGTTGGTAATGATCTGGTTTGGCTTAGTTTGTTGAAAACATGCATTCACAGATGGTAAACTGCTCTCGGATGAGGATGCAGCAATGTGAGAATAGTGCGCAAGGTGCACTGTCACGCTCAAGAGATGGAGCATGCCCTTACTTTAGCACAAGCCAATTTGAGAGTCACGAAAAATTAGTAAAACATAGTTGTTTATTAACAAAGTCCATAATCAAGAGAATTGGCAGAGGTTTGTACACAGTAAGGTAACATATTTAAGCAGAAACACAAGCATCAACAAAAGCAAATCCAAAAATTGGCAGCAGCCATACAGTGAAGGTCAAAAAATGAAGAAGACTGCAAAACTAAATCATTATCCAAAGTCCAAGCTAAGCACACCAAAAAAATCAAGACTATTGGGGGAGCACAAAATGATTGCTGTCACAAAAGCACAAAGTAAACATGGCCACAACAGCCACTATCCAAGCTGCTCCTTTTTGTTTTATTTGCCCCTCCCACCTTATGACTGCTATGTAATTAGTGTTGCATAGCAGCAGATGCAGATAGGAGGAGCCAGAGGCAAATAGCTGTCAAAGGAAGTGGTTAAATAGGAACCCAGCCCATTCCTGACATCAGGAAAGTGATTTTTGTCTTTATTTGTACCGCATCATTTCTATAGTTTTGCTGTAGATAAATTGTGTTGCTTCAAATGTTTTGATGTTTTAGACCTGAGGACATAGCAAAGTGGGAAAGGTCTTGCTCAGTTCCTGTTTGAAGCTTGTGGGATTTTTGCATATGCGGACGAAATTTTATTAGATTGGATCCTCATGTCTTCAACATTGCCTTTCTTTCAGTACTGATTCTACTGTATTCACAATTTGGGTACCAGATTTATAGACTTAGTTTACTAAAAAATACAAAGATCAATACTGAGTGCCTAACAAAGCTCTTTTAATTTAAACATTTTTATGGTCCTCTGTCAACTATTTGATTACCAAATGCAAAACCTGTCAAAAATGATGGAAAAAAAATAAATAAAATGCAAACATATCTGGATTTTAATTGACAAAGCACCCTTTGGAAAACAGCTAGTTGTGCCTGTGACTGGTAGTCTTAATTTTAGTACTTCAGTTTATTTTTAATTTAATTTTAAGTTAACAGGATCACCGTTCCAGCTAACAAGTAACCTTTAGGCCCCATGTTCACTTGTGAAAGTCCTTGTGCAAAAGGTTTAGAAAATTTGTTGTATGATGAAGAGAGACAGAACATCATGGTGTATTTTCTACTTTACCTAGTCTATACGTACAATATGGTATTCATTTGATGTCAGTATCTACTATAGTATACTCTTGTTTTTCTTGGCTTATGAAGATCTTTTCAGTTTCTTTCTTCAACAATTCTATCTGTTTGAAATAAGAAAAAGGGGTGACATACACACATAACCATGCAAACCTAACAAATAAAAATTATGTATGCTGTTAATGGGCCCGTGGTTCTGTATTGGGCGTCACAATTGTATTGTACCTAAGGAGTTTAGATGATCTAGGGTACAGATGGTGATAGGCCCAGATGGAAGAGAATGATACCATTGATGTTGACATTTTCATTGAATTTCTTGCTAATGGTTTCATTCCAACTATCAATAAAAAAAGGATGAAATTCTAAACCTGTTGCAAGCACAAGAGATTGGTAAGTAATCTTATTTAAGGGTGCATGGTGGTGACTGGGATGGTTGCATAATTTTTGATTCAATTTTCATTTCTGCCATTGGAGTAAAATAGGACAACCAGGTAAATGGTCAGAAATGTTACTTCAACCCCAACACCACCCCTTTGAACAACTTGCAGTAACACTTGTCATTTAGAATGTGCTCACACTAGGCATGTTTGTTCATTACCGTGCCCAAGTACGATTGCCCCCCCCAGACCTCCCCTACTGGTCTGCAGTCACCCTGCGCTTAACATTCTGAGACACCAGAAGTTCTTATGTTTTCCTTATTTTCTTTTTATAGCTGTTTATCTTCTGCATGTTAATGATGATGAATTGTTCTCAGTGAGGGTGAACATATTTTATTTTGTTTTCTGCATCAATGGCTGTGTGAAAAGCATGCCCCCGACACAGACAGACAGACACCAGAATGTCCACTTTTATTAAGTACACAGTACCACAATATCAACAGTCTCAGTCTCTCTCTCTCACTCTTTCTCTTTGTCTTCACAATGACCTCTTCTCCCCTCCTCACAAGCTTCGTCTCCTTCCTCCCAACTCTGGCTCAGCTTCTGGAGGGAGGTGGCCCCTTTTATAATAACCAGGATGGGCTCCAGGTGCTCCGTCTGACGTCACTTCCTGGTGTGGCGGAAGTGTCATGAGGGCATCCGGAAGCACTTCGGGTGTCCCTGGAATTTCTTCCGGCAGCCTTCCTGGTGTGGCGGAAGTGCTGCCATCCAAGGTTCCAACCACGCCCGGGTGCCCCCTGGCGGTGACTCCATCTTCTCCAAGGGTTGAGCTTTGCAGCTCCGTGACCCCCATGCATTCCAGAGCGGCCACCCACCTGCGCTCCAGGGAAAATATTGTCCCATTTTCGTTCCCCTGCTTCTTCCGGCGTCCCAGCGGGGCAAAGTCCCTGGGCGTCTATGACAGCTGTTTCATATGTACTTGCTGGTCGCCGTGCTACTGAATATTGGTTGCCTGATGGTTTCAGAAGAAAAAAAAATGATTTAATTAGGGATTCATGGAATCTAGGGAGAAGTACATTAATACTCTAACTAACTCCATTAAGTTGGAGTTTTTGCTATGCTATATATTTACAGGTGCTCTTTCAGGACTACACATAATGGTCTAATTTTTTTAGTCTTGTTAATGGTGAAATATTGACATTTGCTTTGCAGTAACAATAGGAAGAACAAATCTCTTGTACCATCTTCAAAATATTTAAGAGTCACCTGCTTACTTCTCCTTCTCAAACAGACAACTTATGACAGAAATTTGTCTCTTTTTAGTAAGCTTATTTAGATTAAGTACAGCCTCCCCATGTGCTTTTAAGATATGACGTCAGTGCAGTGGAAACAGTGGAATTCCAAGGACTGGAATCGGAGAGTAGCAAATGATATGATATAGCTACAAACTGCAATCCTTTTGTTGTGCCTACAGTACAAAATGTTGTACATCTGGCCTTTATTTTTTCTTATTTGTCAACCAATGTAGACTCTTCAGTCTGTTTTTCTAAAACATAATTTTGAGGGTTCTTTTAAATGAATGTGAATTTTCATTTCCAGAGCAAGAGGTTCTTTCCAAAACCAAGGATGTTGACAACAGTACCTGAGTATTAATCCACCCTTTCAAAGAATCTGCCTAATACTGACTTCAGGGTTGTTGGGTATCCTACTCAAAACAGATGAGTTTAGAGTAGCCAGTCAGCCTAATATAGACATTTTCAGGATGCACCTGGAAAAAAACCCTTACACGCTCAGGGACACCAAGTATCTCTGCATAAACTAAACATTTCTAGTCTAATAGTATTTGTGTAACAATAATCTAGCAACATCTTTGATAATAACTTGTAATTTGGATTCTTCTGACTTTTTAAATGAATATTACCCCCAGTGACCAACAGATAACTTCTCTCCTATACCTTTTTTGTTTTCTAATCAAATAATAAAAGTCTAGAATGCCTGGGAATTCCCAAGGAAGAGCTGAAATCAGTAGCTAGGGACAGAACATTTTGGGCTGACCTGCTTACCCTGCTGTCACTACAACCCACACTGGGAAAAGTGGTTTTAGAAGAGGAGATGAGGTAATAAAATCTACATTGGAAATCAGAAAATTGATGGATGGTTGGAAACAATTAAGAATTTAATTATTATTTATTAGCTTTGCTCATTGATCTGAAGGTAGTAATTATACAGAAGAAAATAAATACAACAGCCAATCTTAAAGGGCAATTCAGACTCCCAGAAAGCATAACTAACAGGCTAAAAATTATAAATGTCACTTTGTACAAAACCTAACACTCCATCCTGCTGCAAGGGTAAGCTTCTACTGCCTTTAAAACCTAATAATTGGTTTATTTGGGTTTTAAGATGGATGGATGGTGTTTGTAGAAAGGCAAAATAAAAAGTAAAATGCAAGAGCAACTGATAACTTAAGAAATAATTGGAAAAGTCCAGAGAGGTTATTATTACTGGCATAATATTTGTATCAATTAAATCCTTTGCAGTGTTTTCAGTTATTTGGTCTGGCGCACAGGAAATGTTACTGAAGACTGGTGCATTATTAAAATGCCAGTTGCAGTTAAAATGCTCATGAAGTGCTTATGTAAACAAAAGGGTTTTTAGAAAGGGAGTCTACAGAGTGGCTGTCTGTCATACCATTAAAAAAGATGTAGCAATAGATGTACTTATGTAAACCTTTTATCCATCTATCAATTTCCTAATCTGCTTTTTTCCCTAAAGGGTCATTGGGAGCTAGAGTCTATCCTAGCAGCATTGGTGCAGATCAGTAACCATCTCAGGGCAGGATGCCATTCCACCACAGTGCAAATTCACGCACATTTACCCACAGTCATAATAGGCCAGTTTGGTGTGATAATCTTACTTAACATGCATGTGATGAAGTATGATAAAGCGTTTGTGGCAATGTGTGTATTTTTATTAAAAACCATGCCCTCCGGCTCGGGATGGGTTGTAGGTGTGTGTGGTAGCGTCGCAGAGTGACCCTGTGGTGTTGATGGAGAGATTGGCAAGATGGGCATGTACGTGCAATTGCATGTAATTTAGTCGGTTTCCTCATTAGCATTCTGGGAATTGTAATTAAGGTGCCTATGCACACTCGAGTATAAAAAGAGCCTGAGTATAAAAAATGAGAGAAAACAAAGAAGAAAAACGAAACATGGAAAGAGTCTGAAGGTTAAAGGGAAAGAAGGGAAGAAATATAAGAAGGCAGTCAGGATTGTGGCAGGGCTGGTGCTGCTATATAGTGGAGGGAAGTGGCCCCAAAGTGGATGGTACTCCTGGGGCGGGGTTGCTCCTATTGAATGCCCAAGGAGCAGGAGTGACCAGCGACTGAGCAAATCTCAGAGGGATCGTGGCAGGAGAAGGCATCAGGACTTGAGCCGTTCCATGCCGAATGCCAAAGGAACTCAAGCTAGATTGAAAGATGACAGTGCTTTCCAGGGGATGTCTCCCCTTGCTGAGAAGATGTTAAGGGTGAGCAAAAGAGACGTCAGTTTGAGTGGATGCACCAGTCCAACCTTGGTTTATGCCAGTCAATCAATGTCACAGTCCAAGGAAGTGTAGCAGCTGTGGGCAACCACAATGCATTTGATTCAGACAGGAGGAGAATACTCAGGCAGAATATCACATCCAAGTTCATGGAGCCATGAGGCAGCAGTTCTGACCACTGGTGCTCTGCCCTGCTCCCTGATTTAAATGTTACTTTGGAAAAAAAAAAAAAAGTCTATGATTGCTTCTAAATGAATTTGCTAAAAGTCTTATGATTAAAGTTTCCTATTATGTGGCACTTGAGTAGGAAACTGTTTTGCAGGAGGTTGCTGTACAAATTATGGTATGGGTGTAACAGTGAAGGAAGGTAATGATTTCTGGACATTTTCCAGAGCAATAAGTACAGCAGGCTGTTAATGAATGGCCTCACTGGTAATGTTTCAGGTCACTGAAAGTTATTGGAAGGCAGGTGAACAACTAAGTGCATTAAAGCCTCACATGCTTCACTTCACTTATGTATATTGCACTACTGTCATTAGTTCTAATTCTTCAAACCTGGAAATACTGGCACAAGCAGCTACAGTAGTTGATTGTGTGGGCAGCAAGTGAAAGAGTGAACTAATACAAGAAAAATGAAGAAGCAAGAAAGAGTAAAAAGTGTACATAATTTCACAAAAGTACCAATGCAAAACTCTCAATTTAGTTTGTAAAAGAAGACCCAATATAGCAAAGTAAAAAGGACAGGAGTGTTCTTTAATTTAAGCAACAACATTATCACCTGTCCTCATTATAAGATAAGAAAATATAGCATACAGACTCAACAATTTAATTTTTTGTTGTTTGTCTCATTTAAAGGATGTTAGCTGGTGACCTCTGCAAGTGAAACAGGCGGTGATTCACTGATGCATTGTACACATCCAGAGTGATGACCATGACTTTACTGTAAGCAGAAAGAATATTGGTGAAATAATTAAATCATACAATGGACTCACTGACACAAGTATCCAGAAAAATAAATATCATTTAAAAACACCTCAAGGAAAGTTAAAGAACATCTATAAACTTCCATAATCAAACAGAAAGTAAAGTGACATGAGTTAATTCAGGGTTCTTTACATATTGAAGAAAGAATCCCCTTTAAGAATCATGAGGAAAAATAATACATAGCTCTAGCGTCAAGAGTTTCTTCCTTACTCCAGAAAGGAGTCAGCAGAATGTCAGATGATAGGATCATCTTAAATTTTTATTGACAATTCATCAAGAATAGACTTCTACATTTTTTTTTTGTATAAATGCCATGTATGAGTTATTTATTGCTGCTAAAAAATACACTTATGCTGGGCTTTGCCACCTAGGACAGACATTCTTGTGTAATAGTAAAAGCTGCCAAGTTATATTTTATTTATGGCACTGTAAACTTATGATCACTATTTCTCCTTAGTACTTTCTAAGATTACTGTATCATATGTGCAGAGCCAGTTCTGTACAGTAGCTCTGACTGCATGCCAAAACTGCATTCAGACAGGAGATCCTATTTTAAAATGCATTATTCAGACAGCTTATAAATTAATTAGGTAAAAGAAAAAATATCTATCTATTTCATGCTAATATTTAATGAATATCTTTAGGCAGTCAGGTTTAATGAGTGAAAAAGCACATGTAATTTTACTGCATTCTGTGTGTTTTCTTACCTGCTAAAGCCAAAGAAGCTGCAACCTTAATATCTTCTTACATTTAATAATACAGTGAAGGTTTTTCTCTTGAAAAGCCCACAGAGAAACTGGGAGAATGTGGATACTGAAAGTAGACAATGGCTGAACTGGGATTGGAACATAGTCCTTTAGAACTATGGGAGACCTGATGGTACAAGGTTTTTGTGTTCAAATCGTGAAAACTGTCAGAAGTAACACACAAGTTTGTGCAAATTCATAAGAATATCTATTATTAAAAATAAAGAAAGTCCGCAATGGTAGTGATGAAGCACTTACTACGCAATTTTACTTTGAGCATTTGCCCCATTACTATTATATTAGGCAACATCTACCTAGCCATAAAGAATAATTTTATAAAGGTATCTGTCAAAATATTTTGTAAAGGACTTTACTATATTATATCAACAGGAAATGTCACTTCATCAGACATAGTGACTGCCTGTCTTGAAGGGGACGAAGAAAACTAATTATTTCACCAATTTCCATTCACCCAGCTGCATGTTAAAACATCTGAAACTGGAGAAAATCAAATGCTGAAAACCATGTTTGTTTGTTTTTTATTTTCTTCTTATGCAAGTTAATAATTTATGATTCATTAAACTACATAGCCACTGCTCAGACTGCTAATGTATATCATATTTCTGCTTTTGTTTAATTCTATCATGAATGCTGACATTTAATTTGAAAATATATGAGTTTTAATGCATCCTTGCTGTGTTTGCATGTTCTCCCCATACTTGCATAGGTTTTCCTCCCTCATCTACAAAGACGTGATGGTTAGGTTAGTTGGATACTCTATTTGGGTCCTGTGATGATTATGTGCATGGTTGCTTCCTGCCTTGAACGCAGTACTGCTGGCTTAGGCACTTGCATCCTGCCCTCCAATACTGGATTAAGTGGGATTGATAATTATTCTGTTGTTGTTATTATTTAGCTGAAGACAACTTACAAGATCACTTTTCATTAACTGTTTACATATGCTTTTTACAGTCAGAGCACAGATACTGTAGCTTAGGGGTAGAAAGTGATTCCAAGGTTGGTTTCAAACTGGCAAACTTGTAAGTTAAATCCTAATGTTGTAGGCAGTACACTATACTGCCTCGCTATTTTTAAAATTAGGTACAACAGTGACAGCGTTGAAACATCATAGCTTGGACCCTGGTACAGTTCTCTATGGGGTGTCCAGCTTATGTAGACGCACATTACATGGTGCCAGGTTGATAGGCACCAGTAAAATTTACCCAGTGTAACTGAGTGTGGGGTGTGTGTCCTGTGAACTGCCATCTCACCCATTTTTAGAAAATGGGTGGCTTATTTAATATCTGATTTATATTATTTTTACTTGAATTCAAAATCTCCTTTCCAATATGCATTGAAATTTTGTGTCCATCTAAGTTTGCCTCAGTTTCCCATCCCATCTCAAAGTCAAACACTGGTAGACCTGTGGGGTGAGTCTGCAGTACATTGGATTCACACCCTGTCCAGGGTCAGTTCCAGCCTTGTGTCTCATAATCCTGGCATAGGAATTAATAAATTGCAAATTGAGTCCAATTCTGTGAATGATAATGCTGCTCCAATACAACTGCAGTGTCCCTGTGATTGTATGTACATTATATTCCACTTGTGGTGTGGCTGCCAAGCAAAGGTAGGGCAAGAAAATGCTCACCCCTAACCCTAGGAAAATGTTTCTGACCTCAGCTCAGTCTTGGTCTCACTTATCTCTGGGTGGGCCAAAAAAATGAAGTACAGTGTAGGCCATATCCACAAAGTAGTATGCTGGTGAGATCATCAGGTTGACAGTCCTCTTTTGTGTTATTAAATCATTTTATTCCTCTGTCTTGGAATGAATGTTTCTCACCAACTTGGACTGACTCTTGCATTGTGTGAGCCAGGAGTTACAGAACACAGCCTTGCATCCGTAGTTGTTTCTGTGTAGATCTAACTCTTCATTCCTGGTTTTGTTACTTTCAGAAATGTTTCCCTAATAAACTCTCCTTAGGTGTCTGGAGTAATTCTCTCTGTGTTTCCCTCTTGTCCTTCCTACTACTTAGTTAAATGTCAGGCACTCTCTTGGCGAGGTTTCAAAGTCTGCATTTGGCTCTTTATCTTCATAGCTTTCATCAATATGCCATTCCAGGAATACCCACAAAGGGCAAAGAGAGTGGCACATCACATACTTTAGGCCCAGTTCCTGATAATCCTGATAATAATCCTAACTCCTCCTCTCCCTGGACAGTATTTTGTTTTTTCAAAAAGTCTCGTTTATCAAATCAAGAAGGTGTTTTTTAAATGTTGTTTATATTATATAGTTCTAGTTTCACTTAACCTGGCTTGATTCCTAGGTTTTGCCCAGGGCTGTACCAATAGGCCTTTCCTCTCCACAACTGTGATTTGTCCTAAATGGGTTTTAAAAATGGTTTGATAGTTTCTCAAATAAATTAGGCAACAAAATACAAGTAAGCTGTAAACATTCAGTTTGAACTTGACCTCTTAGGTTTTGCCAAAAGTCAAAACATGTTGGTTTTTGATTAACCAGCAGGATGGCTGCTATTGAGGCTGCCAAGTAAACTAAGAAAGAATCTTGCCAGTGGCTGATGTTGGATCAACGGAGGAAGTTCTTATCAGGCCCTACGTGTGTAGCTCAGACAAAGCCTTAAACAGTATTTTCTTTTCCTTCATACTTCAGGATCGTACTGCACAGATGGTTGTTTCTTATTAGGCATATGGCTCTGCTTTCTGAATTGTGAAGTCATTTAGTATGGTTATTAATACTGATCTGAGGGTCCCTGCATGGGGTGGTGGCTGCTAGGCACCAGAGTCCTGGTATTGATCTTCACCTCAGGATGTCCCGGACCTGTATCGAAGTGCCACGTTTTTCTCTAGATGCCTCAATAAACCCATAGAGGTGCAGTTTAAGTTAATGTTTCATAATGAATGCCATTCTCTTAGATGATTGGACCATTTAAGAATGGTATAGAATTGGTTTCATTTTAGGTCAATGTCTGCCATGTTAAACTCTGAAGGATTACCAGTTCGTCAGAATCCTTATTATGCCATACTCTAATCTTGTGTCTCACTGAAATTAGACACACACACATAAATCAAGGATAGCCTTATGTCGCGTCGAGAAGTGTTTTTCAGTGTCGTAGCCACAGGCAGACCCTTGCTGCCAGCTGAAGCCTTACATGAATTATGTAGTGGGTGTCGCATTACTTCATAGCTCTAGCTGAGCTTTAACAACAAGAACAACTAAGTCTGCGAAAGGAGCAAAATCCTAAATAGCACACTACACTTAATTAAACAAATTAGCCACACATTAGAGCCTAAACATGCCGGAGATGCCATACACTGTGGCTCTTTCTGACACGCTATGAGCTAGAGGAACTGGATGCAATAAGCCTGGCCTCTGGCCATCTTGTTGTATTTCATCCTTCAATTTTGAAAGCTACTCACTGCATCACTTAGCTTTCAGAGTTCCAGATCCTAAATGGATACCAAAAAAACTACAAGGCAGGAATCAAGCCTTGATGGGGCACTAATCCACCAGAACAATATTATATTCATCCATCATTTGTGCCTACTTGTCTATTTCAGCCAGACAAGGACCAGGCAGTGTTTACTGTAAGGTGAGACAGATCCTGCAGGGGTACCAATCCTTTGCAGACTGTACTCGTGTATTACCTACACTTCTACACAGGGCCAAATATCAGCATCATTGTGTGCAACAATTCCTAGACTTCACATGAGTAAATATATAAGTCAATAACATATTCTCTTGTGGATTAAATACTTTACCTAAGCACTAGGAATATTATAGGGCAATATAAATAATGCATGGTTACTCAAAATGGATGGATAGATAAATGAAGCATTCTGTTCTGACAGGATGAGTGAATGCAATATTTAAAATCAAGGAAACACCATTCATTCTCAAATATACTAAAAATGGCAAGCACTTCAAATTATTATTTGGATGAAAGTGTATCAACAATGATGGCCATCAGAAAGCACCACTAGTTGTAGTAGCTAACAGCAGTAGTTGTATTATCACAGTTATAGTGAAATTCTTACTGACACGTCCAAGCAACATGCAGAAAGTTGCCACTCTCTAGTGCAATAATAAGAAGCAGATTTATAAAAGCACATAACTTTATTTTATTTCATAGAAAACATAAAGTAGCTTACCTGATGTAGTCTTTATCTTGTCCCCAGTTTCTGAAAGATAACATAACCTCAGTGGGGATGACATTGACATAATTAGCACTGTTTAAGTGTATTTCTAATGGCAGAATACAAAAGACTTCCAAGACTAACAAAAACAATCAGATTTCAAGTACCAATTTTAAAGCCATATGTAGACACAGGTATATAATCACCTCGTTTAATTTGGAGAATCCTGAAGGAATGAAAATAAGTATAAATTTGGGAAACCAGATGAAAAGAGGATGTATGGCCTTATGACTAAAGTAGTGTATTTAAATCTAAGGTTTTGCAGATTCAAACACCAGTTCTCACTCACTGTATGAAAGTTTGCATCTCTTGATTATTATAAAGTAATCAGTCATTCAGACACTGCCTTAAGGTCTGCGATACCAGCCAAGTTTTCATCGCAGAGGATGCATTATTGATCGTTCATTGTTGTTTTGTTGTCTGTTTTTAATTTTACTGATATAACAATGATGTTATCATTATTAGGAACACATCATCTGTTATCCTTTTTTTAATATAATTTTAAAATTATTTTTATACCGTACCATTTTGTAAGCCCACTTAATCCTAAGTAGGGTCGCCGGTGGTTGGAGTCTATCCCAATAGGCATAGGGAGCTCGGCAGGAACAATCCCTGGACAGGGCACCAGTCCATCACACGGTGAACACATGTATGCACACACCACACACACACACACACACACAGTAGGGCCAGTTTAACATTGCCAAAGTATCTAATCTGCATGGCTTTGGACTGTGAGAGGAAACCCACACAGAATCGAAGAGAACATGCAAATTCCACACGGGGAGAACCAGGGACGTGAAAACTGATCTACTTACTACAAGGCAGCAGCACTACCACTGTGCCAACATGTCATCCTAATATTTTTTTTTGTTGTTAATACATCTTATTATTTATGTGATGTCTTGTACTGTCATTTTGTTTGGTACTTTAACCCAGCTTGCTACTTTAACCCCTTAACTAAGTTTTTGGGTCCATTTGCATTATTTTTGATAAAATCTTAAATTAATGGTTTAGTTTTTTAAAATGTTTACAAAAAAAATCTGATTATTTTGTGGCATCATCTTGGCACTATTTTGTATGTGTTTCGAGTGAAGATGGCCATTAATGCCATGCTTGTTTTTCATGTTATTTATAGCAATGCAACCTGTTGCCATTCATGAGATATGGTGGTCACCTGATATATTTATGTTACAACCTACCTATTTAAAATGGTATTACATAATATTCAGCATTCAAGCATTTTGGAAACATATTTAAAAGAACTTTCTCATTTGTGCTTCAGCTTGGTTAGGGGCAAATGCTCTGTTAGTGTTTTGGTTTTAAAACTTCTTGCTATTTTGTGGCATTCCATTTTTGGCATAGCCTCATCCTGTCCCTGACAATTCCTTTCTTTTTTATTGTTTATGACAATGATTCAGTTGTACTGATGCCATATGTAAATTTTTTTCTCATGTTCAGTTAAGTTCTTTCCTAGAGATCTGTCTCACTCTAAAATACTGATAGAGCCTTATTGTCTTTGTCTTTGTCTTTAAGCAGGGACTTGTGGGCTGCAGAGGGAGCTTATGGCTATTGTAGTATGTTATACTATATAAATTAATAGTGGAAACTGTTGATTTTCTTCAAGCTTTTTCAGCTTCCAAATTCAGTGACCATCTTATATATACAGTGGGATGCAAAAGTTTGGGCAACCTTGTTAATAGTCATTATTTTCCTGTATAAATCGTTGGTTGTTATGATAAAAAATGTCAGTTAAATATATCATATAGGAGACACACACAGTGATATTTGAGAAGTGAAATGAAGTTTATTGGATTTACAGAAAGTGTGCAATAGTTGTTCAAACAAAATCAGGCAGGTGCATAAATTTGGGCACCACAAAAAAGAAATGAAATCAATATTTAGTAGATCCGCCTTTTGCAGAAATTACAGCATCTAAACGCTTCCTGTAGGTTCCAATGAGAGTCTGGATTGTGGTTGAAGGTATTTTGGACCATTCCTCTTTACAAAACATCTCTAGTTCATTCAGGTTTGATGGCTTCCGAGCATGGACAGCTCTCTTTAACTCACACCACAGATTTTCAATTATATTCAGGTCTGGGGACTGAGATGGCCATTCCAGAACATTGTACTTGTTCCTCTGCATGAATGCCTTAGTGGATTTTGAGCAGTGTTTCGGGTCGTTGTCTTGTTAAAAGATCCAGCCCCGGCGCAGCTTCAGCTTTGTCACTGATTCCTGGACATTGGTCTCCAGAATCTGCTGATAGTGAGTGGAATCCATGCGTCCCTCAACTTTGACAAGATTTCCAGTCCCTGCACTGGCCACACAGCCCCACAGCATGATGGAACCACCACCATATTTTACTGTAGGTAGCAGGTGTTTTTCTTGGAATGCTGTGTTCTTTTTCCTCCATGCATAACGCCCCTTGTTATGCCCAAATAACTCAATTTTAGTTTCATCAGTCCACAGCACCTTATTCCAAAATGAAGCTGGCTTGTCCAAATGTGCTTGAGCATACCTCAAGCGGCTCTGTTTGTGCTATGGGCGGAGAAAAGGCTTCCTCTGCATCACTCTCGCATACAGCATCTCCTTGTGTAAAGTGCGCCGAATGGTTGAACAATGCACAGTGACTCCATCTGCTGCAAGATGATGTTGTAGGTCTTTGGTGCTGGTCTGTGGGTTGACTCTGACTGTTCTCACCATTCGTCGCTTCTGTCTATCCGAAATCTTTCTTGGTCTGCCACTTCGAGCCTTAACTTGAACTGAGCCTGTGGTCTTCCATTTCCTCAATATGTTCCTAACTGTGGAAACAGACAGCTTCAATCTCTGGGACAGCTTTCTGTATCCTTCCCCTAAACCATGATGGTGAACAATCTTTGTCTTCAGGTCATTTGAGAGTTGTTTTGTGACCCCCATGTTGCTACTCTTCAGAGAAAATTAAAGGAGGAGGGAAACTTACAATTGACCCCCCTTAAATACTCTTTCTCATTATAGGATTCACCTGTGTATGTAGGTCAGGCGTCACTGAGCTTACCAAGCCAATTTGAGTTCCAATAATTAGTTCTAAAAGTTTTGGAATCAATAAAATGACAACGGTGCCCAAATTTATGCACCTGCCTGATTTTGTTTGAACAATTATTGCACACTTTCTGTAAATCCAATAAACTTCATTTCACTTCTCAAATATCACTGTGTGTGTCTCCTATATGATATATTTAACTGACATTTTTTATCGTAACAGCCAACAATTTATACAGGAAAATAATGACTATTAACAAGGTTGCCCAAACTTTTGCATCCCACTGTAAACGTCTATGCGTGGAAGTGTGTGTGTGTGTCTGTCTGGCCTGGAAGTGAGAGGTGGAGTTGGGGCAAGGCTCTGCCTCTGATGATACACAACCGAGGCCAGCACATCAGCAAAGCGAAACCTCAGAAGAAAGACAAAGTCGCTTAGCCGATAACATCGGAAAAACGGTATCCCTTTTACTTTTCCTCCCACCAATAATACACAAGCAAGGCAAGCACGTCGGCAAAACAAAACCTCCTAGGAGAGAGAGATGCCCAGAGTACTTCCTTTCAATGACCTGGCCTCTCTACATTTCAGTTTTTTTTCTGACGATTTCAATAGTTTCTAGGACCCCAGGCTTTTTACAGCACAGGCTTACACAGCTAGCAATATGTAAAGGAGGATGTCCCAACTGGGAAAACATTGCTTAATCGCCAAGAAATTAGTTTTATCCACATTTGGAGAGGAATAATAATGAGCATTTCTTGTTGCCATACCTTTTTATCAGAAGTCTTCTAATGGAAGAACTAGATAAACACCTCTGAAGTATATTCAAACACCCAACTTTGCTGGTAGGACAAACTATAACTTTTGTGTAAGCTGTTTTACCAGGTGGGAAATTCAGGCCATTGTTATCAACATTTACTGCTAATTTACTGTATATTATGATTTGCAGGTCTCTCTAAATTAAGAGGAGGCTGTGCCTCCAAAAATTCAGGCTTCTAGGCTCCAAAGAGGCCTAGAAGAAACATGGTAGGCCTTGAACAATCTAAAGTAAGCTTGGTCTCCAAAGCCTTATGATCTGAACTGACTAAAATAAACCAAGTTTATGTTTCTTAAAAATAGGAACTGGGAAACTGTTAAAGGTCCAAAAAACAAAATAAGGCCTCATTATATTTAAATAAGTTACTCAAAAAAGGGTTTCAAGATCTTAAACAAGAAGTGAATTTAAAAAAAAAAAAAGGCAAATACATTTTTTTCATTTAATAGAGGCATAACCTTAAACAGGCTGAAAGTCTATAATCCAAATAACCAAAAATAAGCACTTTCAAAAACAATATTGACCAATAAAAAAATCTAAGAAAGGTGAACTGAACAGACATAAGCAGAAGCTAGCTAATGTCTCAATGGAGAATTGAGATTTCTGAGATCTTTAAATATAACTGAGGGTAGTCCCTCAGCTGCAGCATTAGAGAGACCTGTCCCCCACCAGATTCAGCCTATAGTGCACAAGGCAAATAGTATCAAGAACTAATAAATACACCAAATACAAATTAATTAACACAACAGTATTTACTGAGAAATAAAAATCTACAAAGTACAAACAGAAAAAATATCCATTAGTAACATTTATTAAAAAATATTCAAAAGACAATGAAACTCTGGCCATAGCATAACAATTTACATATGGATTGAGGTTCACCTCTAGTAGTAAAATACTTATTTAGGACTGTGTAATTATAGTTTTGTGAGTGACCTGGAGGGGGAAATTAAAAGATGCCCAAACGTTTAAGGAATAACGGCTTCTTCCTGAAAATAAGAGAAAAAGACGTGTTAGGCAACTGCTATTAGACACTTGAGCCATAATCAATGTCCACATCCTTGAGTACACATGAAGAAACTGGGTTAAAGCTTTTTAAGATTTTAAGAGTTTTTTAGGCACTATATAAAATACAGATTGACTGATTAGTGGCTCAAAGGTGTTACAATATACCCAGAAAATTTGAGGGGTCAGAGAAAAGAGTGAAAATAAAAAATGGAGTGAGACTTTCAAGTGTCTGGATGGCCAAATGAGCAAAGTATCAAACCAGAGAAACATAGAGTATATGACAAATTCTTTTCTACATTTTTTCTTATATATTCAGCTCTCTTTACATTTGTACAGTAAGCTACAGGTACATACATTAAAATTAAAACCATGAAGTTTTAGTGCTGTCTGATTCCCTGCCTGGGGTTTGTTTTCTGCTTTGTTCTCTGTGCTGTCAGAATAGGCTCTGGCTCCCTAAAGCACTGAAATGACTTTAGGGCTTTTGAGAATGAATGAATGAATCAGTGGGCCAGGGGTATCCTGTAACACTATACAGAGATAGAGACAGATCAGTGAAAACTTGAGTGGCATTTTGGGAGCTGAGTGAAGATTTCTAGCCTTCCAGAACTGGAGTCTTTGTCATATTAGCACAGTAGATTATAGCAAATGGAAAATTAAAGCCCAGAGTACTTAGTTTACATGTTTTCCCCATGTCTACATGGTTTTACTCAGAGTACTCTGGTTTTCCCACTGCAACACCAACCACATGCTGGTGTTTTGAATCAGTGTCTTCAGATTGGTCTCATATGAGTGAGTGGATCTCTTTAAGTAGTCCTGAGATAAACTGATGCCCTTTCCGGTGTTGGTGTCTGCCCTACGCCCAGTACTGCTAGAATAGGCACTGCTGCCCTGTGACCCTGATTTGCTTCAGCAACTTACAAAATTGAGAGATTTCAGTTTTTCCATATATTAATTCTATATGTCTATGAGGATCTCATATCCCTAATCCATTCTCAAACTTTGTGAAATTTCCACCTGGGTACAAATAAACTCTATCTATCTATCTATCTATCTATCTATCTATCTATCTATCTATCTATCTATCTATCTATCT
>JANRMT010061414.1:22642738-22657722 GCA_026402145.1 Polypterus bichir lapradei
CTATCTATCTATCTATCTATCTATCTATCTATCTATCTATCTATCTATCTATCTATCATGCTGTAGTCCTCGGTAGGAAAGGGAAATACAAATTTGTTTGTTGTTTTTTTCTATTAGAATACATGTGGCAGCTATATTTTGGTACATAGTAAACATTTACTTGATCTGAAGGTCAACTTGTGTGTACCATACAAAGAGTCTCAGTTTTGTCAGCTGAGAGCTCACACATGTTGGTGACTTGAGCATTAGCACCACCACCTCATATCTTCCAGGGCCCAGTTTAAATTCCCCACCGTCAATGATGCCACAACATTTATGCATTATGTCCTTTTTTTTTTTGGATGTATCTCAGGGTAGGTTTACAGTAAGTATCTAGATTCCCTTAAATCTTAAAGACATTGTGTTAAGTTAGTTGGGCCAGTATGAGAGCAACTGAGTGTACAGTGTAATCAGCATTGCCATGATGGGTTCCAAACCCTTATCCCTGGGTCAGTTTACAGAATGGCTGTACAGAGATTAGAGAATGTAACTTCAAGTCACTGGATAAAGAAGTTGGTTTCAATCCATCCATCCATCGATTTTCTGAACCCAATTTCTTTTTCTTAAGGCTCTGGGTAACTGGTGCCAACAGCACTGAGTGAAAGGTGAGAACAAACCCAGGACAGGACACAGGTTGGAGAGGGATGAAAAAAGTCTGGCATTCCAGTATCCACTTGTGGCTTTCTGTGGCAGAACTTTGCACAAAAGCCTTTTGTAAATGTAGTTAAACTGGGGCATCTACTATATTAAGGTTCCGTGTTTAGTTGTAGGTTGGTCTGTGGGTTCTCAAGGATTCAGTGAGGAAATTCAGGGTTTTGCAAATTTGAGAAATTTTCAATGAAAGAAAGTGCCTGAGATATACCATATGTTAAAAAACCAGCAGGAAGCGAACCTCACCAGTCCAAGTGAAAAACAAGATATTATTGGGGTATCTATTTACCTTCAATAAGTGTTATAAATCATTAAAAAGTGTCAATCTGCACAAGCAGACTACTACAGTGGAGCATTTTAAAAACACATTATTTTAACATGGCTTTCTCATAGCTTCATTTTAGTTTAATCCTAATATTCTGTATATGCATTTTATTATCATTATCATTCATGGTGGCTCCGAAATCTGTACTAACCCCTACTTTCTCTGCTGTTCTTTTTCCATTTTTCTGAGCCACCACCACACAATCAAAGCACCGTGCTGTCCCTACATTGATGGATTAAAGGCCAGAAGTCCACATGACCGTCATCATCAAGTTCTTCCATGTGAACCCTGAATACCATGAGGACTGATTGAGATCATTTATGTTAGGTAGAATGCCTAGAGGGGGCTGGGTGGTCTCGTGGCCTCGGAACCCCTGCAGGTTTTGTTTTTTTTTTTTCTCCAGCCGTCTGGAGTTTTTTTTTTGTTTTGTTTTTTCTGTCCTTCCTGGCCATTGGACCTTACTTTTATTCTATGTTAATTAGTATTGCTTAATTTATTTTTTTATATTTTGTCTTTTTTCTCTTTGTTCATCCTGTAAAGCACTTTGAGCTACATCATTTGTATGAAAATGTGCTATATAAATAAATATTGTTGTTGTTGTTATACCTTAGCCTGATTGGCATTGATTCCATGTTTGGGGACAACTGAAGAGTACCCAAAATGTTTCACAATATCCAGTGAAGATGAGCAAACCAGTTCATTGCAGGTCAAACAGGATAGTGTGTTAGATAAAATGAATGCACAACTACCAGATAGTCCCAGTTTCTGTACCAAAGGGTGATTTGTGGAAGTGTTTTCTTGTGTTTCTTCATTTATTTTTCTTTTCTCTACTCTTTATCTCTCTGGTCTCTTTCTTCTGAAGAAATAACCCTGTCCTGATTCACGTATGTCCTGTTTCTTCAAGGTACAAGTAGAGAGAGAGAGAGGAAGATGTGAAGACAATTTATAGCTGAACCAGTGAGCTGGGCAGAGGCGGAGCTAAAGGAGACCAATAAGGTTTGTGACTGAGAAGGTGTCTTGTTTTCACAGCATTCACTCCCACCACCTCTGCCTGTTTTCAGCAAGTGTGCCTTACAGTCAACTAGCATACCATTCAGGATTGGCTCTTATGTTGTGTCCAGTGCAGTCAGGGTAGGTCCCTGCAGTCCTGCACTGGATACACAGATTTGTTAAACAGATGAACTTACATTTCTATAAATAATATGTAACAGCAGCTGCCTTTCCTTTAATGAGGCTCACATACAGAGTTGGCCTCCTGATAAAACAGCAGGATGCTGCCCTTCTTCACTCTCCCTAGAACTGCTGAGTCTGGTGTATAAGCTATCAAAGGAATTATCATCCAATTAGCAAAACCACCATTTGCTCCTCTTCTTTCTTTGCGGATTTGTGTTTTTTTTTTTTTCCAGATAGACCTTCCACACCAGCAGCGGATTGTTTCATAGGTGGCCTTTTCTGGTTGAGTCTTGCATCATCCTAATGAGAAAGCTGAGGCTACACTCTGGGGAAATAAGAGAAATGATGAAAGTGAAGAGGGCAGAGAAGGAGGAGGAGAGAGGACTGGGTTGACCTGACAGCTTATACAAAGGTTGTGTCATGTGTGCTGGAGTTAAAGAAATCTGAGAATAGCTAAAAGACTTTTCATTAAAGCAATCACATTTGTTGTGCAGTTCCTTTTATGAGAAAGGCCTTTCATCCATTTTCAGATTGGATTTATCCAGTCTCAGGGTTATGGGGAGATGAACCCTATCCTGTTAGCATGGGTATCACAAGGCTGGTATCAAGCCTGGAAGGTAGCCAGTCCACAGCATAGCATCACATACACTCACGTGAGGCCTTGTTTAAGTCACCAGTTATATTTTAGGATGCAGGAGGAAAACCAACTCACCAGAGTAAAACACCCTAAGACACAGGAAGAAGATGCCAGTTCCATGCAGGCAGTAACCAGACAGGGGTTAAAACCCAACAACTCAAAAGTTGTGTATTTCTTGTTACATAAGTTTTAGGTGTGTGGCTGAATAAATCTTTCAGTAATAAATTGAATCCATTTCTGTCTTGTCAGATTTAATAAAATTCAAAGATGTTCTGTTCAGAGGTGCTCTTAAGCAATGGGACGGGGATGCCATACTTCACCAAGGATTTGACAGACAGAAGCACCGCAGCTTTTGTTTTAGAGCAACACACACTTAGAAAGACTTATATTACTTTAAGATGTGGGAGTTGTATGTTAAGGCATTTTTAAGAAAGTGCATTTTCTCACAGTTTTTTAGGGTCATTACTGTCAAGTGACATTTTTATTTGCATTTACTAATCAACATGCAACATGTCACCACTCTGAATCGTCCTTGGTTAGTGAGTGTAACAGCCTTACCTCAAACTTTCTGTATTCCTAGCTGAATATTTTTATGCAAAGTCCCCTCCACTTGAGCTGTTAGGTTTCAGAATGGAGTAGAAGTGGCTATGTGAGCGAAAGTGGGGGTGAATATCTGAATAAGTAAGTAAAAAAAATGTTGTTTGTGATTACATTTCTGTGAACCAAAGAGGTAAATATACAAAAAGGCAGGCAAAACACTTAAACAAAAACACAAAGCAAGAAAACCACAAAAAAGAAGAATATTAAACACTAAACTTCAAAGCACCCCAACTATTGGCTTTTACCACTGGTAACATGTGCAGTGCTGGATCTCGAGCTGGGCCCCACCCATCACATGACTGTAACCTAGTTACCATCGCTAAGCAACAAAAGAAGATGGCTGAGGCTTTGCGGAAAGCTGCATATAAAGGGCGAGGCCAAGGTTGATGTGTATTGTGATGGATGGATCATGCTCTACCGGGAGGCCTGGAAGAACAGGGGACCAGGAGAAGGGCAATTCATACCCAGGGACATGAGAGGGCAGCCCCCCCGGGTTGCCCACATGCTTGGGTCTTTGAAGCTCAAACTTTTTGGGGTCGGTGGCCACCACCAGGGGGTGCCTGGACAGCTCCGGAAGTAAGATCTGCAGCACTAACGCCACACCCAGAAGTGCTGCCAGAAGAGGAGTGGGATTTGTATGCAGCACTTCCGCCACACCCGGAAGTGCTGCCGGAAATTAGTCGAGAGGCACCTGTAGCACTTCTGGGTGCAGTATAAAGGAGGCTGCCTCACTCCAGTAGACGAGCCGGAGTCGGGAAGCAGAGGAGTGGAGGAGTGGAGGGGCAGAAGGAAAAGAAGAGAAGTAAAAAAGGACTGAGTATTGTGCTGATTTATGCATGGTGTTCTGTATGTAAGGAAGAGTATAATAAACGTGTGTGTTTTGGATATTGTGTGTCATTGGTGTCTGTCTGGAGCCAGGCTGATCTTCTGCAATATTTAGGTATATTTTTGTTTTTTTTTTGTTAACTTTGAATCATTATTTTTTGTTATTTCTGTTGAATTTGTTTATTATTGGTTTAAAGGGAGAAGTGGTGGCTCTGAGGCTAAGGATCGGCACTGGTATCCCGAAGGTTGCTGGTTCAAATCCCCATCACTGCCAAAAGAGACCCTACTCTGCTGGGTCCTTGAGCAAGGCCCTTAACCTATAATTGCTCCAGGGGCACTGTACAATGGCTGACCCTGCGCTCTGACCCCAAGGGGTATGCGAAAACTAACAAATTCCTAATATGAGAAATTGTATAAGGCCAAATAAAGAACAAAAAAAAAATGTACTGTATCTTTAAATTTGCCTGTGTTTCTTGTGACTTTGTGGGTGGTTTCCCAAGAGGCGGAACTACCCTAATGTTGTAGCTGCTGGGCCCTCCTTCTGGCTTTATATTCAAGCCTGAGGCAGGATTCAGCAGCCAAGTATTCTGTGGAGTTGTGAGTGCAGTCATTGTCTCGTTTGATGATGGCATATAGTTCTGACCAGTGTGTCGTCTAGTTGATTTTTTGCAACTCTGTGTATGATGTGATTTTTGCCACTCTGACTTTGGGTATAAAGCTCCATGTCTGCATCAATGCATTCCATGTGAAGTGCGCGGTGAGAACCTAGCCGTGCAGGAGAAGCAACAGAAAAACATGCCTTTGTGTCAAGTATACACCTGACCTGATGTAACCTACCCTAAGCTAATCTAACCTAACATTAGTACAATGTATACATTTCATAAATTAATAATAGTTATTGAAATATGGTAACAATAATACATTAATAATAATAATAATAATGTTAATACTGTAATACAACCACTTATGACAATGCTTCTTTGCTATTCGATTTCATTTATTGTATCTCTATGGAAGCTCCATCGTTAAATTGCGGCATTGTTAGTCGGGATGTTGTTAATTGAGTCATGACTTTATTATTATATGATGTTGGATTTTCTGTTTTTTTTTTTTTTTTAATTCTATTGCTCTGTTTTTAGGATTCTGTTTTCTGGATTACATATTGTAACTTTTATTTTGGATTTCTTTTTAGACAATTCCTTTCTGCCAATTTTACCTTACTTTTCCTATTTCAGTTTTTTTGGCAATAACTTCTTCCATTTTATAAAGATCATTTTGAGGCCCCTTGTTCACAATCTGAGGTTTACAGTGAACTGCCTACTTGTGGGGCTTTTCTGATATATTTTTAACACTGTTATGTTTCTTTGGATTGTTTTAATGCCCTTCAGGGCTGTTAGTCCTGAGATGGGCCAGTTGGAGCTGGGATTAAGACCCACTGGGGTGAGGCCTTTCCAGGCAAGCAATGGAGGCATGGTCTGACCAGTTACACTTTTTAGTTAGCCTTTTGGAGGCCATGTATATGTCTCCACACCACAACAAAGGGGTCCACTCCACATCCTGACTCTGCTATCATGTTGGACAATGCATGGTTAGTGGTTAGTGCTGCTGCTGTGTCATGGATCCAATATCTTGGGTTCAGATTCAGAAGCCAGTCACTGTTTTTATCGAGTTGCATGTTAGCTCCTTGGCTACATAGGTACTTCTTTTGGTACTCTGGTTTTCCTTCCACATCCTAAAGTCATGCAGGTTAGGTCAATTGATGTAGCATATCATACCATTCTCAAACCCACTTGTAGGCATCCAGAGCCTATTTTGGGAGCCCTGGAAATGACATCAGTCCATTTGATGACCCACACTCACATAGGGTTAACTTAGAATTGCCAGTTAACCCAACCTGTTTGTCTTTTGGGACGTGGGAAAAAATTCACACAGGCACAAGCAAAATGTGCAGACTCTATTTGGATGACAAGATACATAAGTTGAAGCCAGGGCGCTGGCAGCTGTAACTACTGTGTCATTGTGTCACCTGTTAAGTTACTTGCCAGTTCTAATGTGAATGTGAATGTTAGTGGGCCATATGATGAATTTTGGTTAATTTCTGCCTTGTGCCTAGTGCTTGCCTAGTGCTTCTGCCTTGTGCCAATGTTAAATTGTGTTCCTTTTGAGTTTGCCATGAAGTAGTGGCACTGATGTTTCCTTTCTTTGGAAAAAGTGAGTTCAGAAAAGTGATGGTCCAGCTAAACAATGGAGATCAATATTTTTACAAGTGTATACAGATGTGAATCCTTTCTTTTATCATTCATATTCTTTGTTCTTTTTTGATGTAATTGCCTCACTTCCTTTTTAGCATCACCATTTCTGTTTAATTTTTGTGCCTTTTTTCAAATCTTTTCTTTTTTTCATCTAATCTTTCTGTTGAACTCTCTCCACTCTGGAAAAGAAAAAGCAAGTGGCAGGAAAAGAGAGAAACACCAACCCTTCATCACAGACCAGTGTGGGTGGGCAGGGGCTGTACTTGTAACGGATGCTGCGGAAGGGAAATCTCCCGAGGTCAGAGGGGTCACTGGGGAATAAGCCAACAAGTCCACCCCATGATGCTCGAACATTAGAACATTAGAACACTCTAGATGAGAACAGGCCATTCAGCCCAACAAAGCTCGCCAGTCCTATCCAGTTATTTCTGTCTACCACACTACGTGGTAGCTTATTCCAAGTGTCTATCGTTCTTTGTGTAAAGAAAAACTTCCTAATGTTTGTGCGAAATTTACCCTTAACAAGTTTCCAACTGTGTCCCCGTGTTCTTGATGAACTCATTTTAAAATAACAGTCTCGATCCACTGTACTAATTCCCTTCATAATATTAAACACTTCAATCATGTCACCTCTTAATCTTCTTTTGCTTAAACTGTAAAAACATCACCCTGAACTCCCACTTCTTTTAATCTGATGCCCAACCTCTCATGTGGCACCTTATCAAATGCTTTCTGAAAGTCCAGATAAATAATATCATAAGCTCCACTTTGATCGTATCCTTTTGTTGCCTCCTCACAGAATTCCAGCCTGTTAGTAAAACACGACCTCCCTCTTCTGAACCCATGCTGACTGTTCAGAATAACTCCTGTCCTTGCCATGTGTTGCTCAATCTTAGCCTTAATAATTCCTTCCATTAATTTTCCTGTGATGCATGTTAAGCTTACTGGCCTATAGTTGCTTGGATCTGCCCTGTCACCCTTTTATATAATGGGATGATATTTGCCATTTTCCAGTCCTTCAGAATCTCTCCAGTGCGTAGTGACTTCCTAAAAATATACGTCAAGGGTTTATATATGTACTCACTAACCTCATTAAGAACACGAGGATAAATATTATCTGGTCCTGGTGATTTGTTTGATTTCATTTTATTTAATCTGAGCAGCACTTCTCCCTCTACAATTTCCAAATCCCTCAGTACTTCTTTAGTAGTCCCGTTTACCTCTGGGAGGTTATCCACTTGCTCACTTGTGAACACCTCAGAAAAATGTAAGTTTAGGGCATCTGCTATTTCACTGTCTGTATCTTTTAATTCCCCTTTACTATTCCTGTTGCACTTGACCTCCTCCTTGACTGTTCTTTTACCACTAAAATACTGCAGACAAGCCAGATGCACTGAATGGGTGCATCCCTTTAAGAGAGATGTCATGAGGGCCAGCAACCTGAGTGCTGGAGTTACACAAGAACTGCCAGAGAGAAGTCTGTGGCCTCGGCTGTCTATTTTCTAGAGCAGTGAGCAAGCCAGCAGCTGTGGGGGACGTGACGAGTGAAAAGGAAACTTCCTGCTCGGTTGACAGATCAGGAATAATTTACAACCTTAACTGTCAGCCCTGCCCCCCCACGTGTCATCATATCCTGAAAGGTACGTGCTTATAAATGGTATGTAACTGCAGGACTATGACATGGGCCTTCAGTAATGGTGGCATATTGATTTGAAAGCAATGCTACACTTGAGTGGTCCTCCAAGATGTTAACTATTAATTGACCAGGGTTGTTTGTATTTCTTTTAAGCAGGGAGAGTGATCAGATAGCTGACCCAGCAGGTCTCAGAACAGATGACCTTGAGCTACAGTATGTCAAGTCACTGGTCAATCCTGTGCTCCCCTGGTACAGTATAAGTGAAGATATTTGCTATGAAAGGCACTATAATATCAGTTTAGTTGATCATCTCTGGACTTTCTCAAGTGTTGCTATGTCTTTTTTACATTATGGAGACTTAAATCAATAAATGTAGAGTCCCAGTTGAGTCCATAAATCTTTTTTGTTTGTCTTGTCCAGGTTCTTGTTGCTCACAATATTAGTCTTATTGGTAAACTAGCTGTGCTACCGAGCTTTACCAGGGAAATTCCATGAGACAATCAGTTACAGTGCCATCGGGTGTATCAGATGTAGTATGTAACAAAGTGCTTTTCTGTATGCAATGTTTGTTTTTTGTATTTTTATTTTTACCCAGGGCTAATATTATTGGCAGGCAGTGTGGTGTATTGGTTAAAGCTTTGGATTTCAAACCCTGAGATTGTGGGTCCAAATCCGGCTACTGACACTGTGTGACCATGAGTAAGTCACTTCACTTGCCTCTGCTCCAACTGGAAAAACGAAAGAAACGTAACCAATTGTATCTGAAATGTTATGAGTTGTCCTGGATAAAGGTATCAGTCAAGTAATAATAATATTATCAAATCACTGAAGCTACTTGCTATTAAATTTGCTATGCACGGATGGTCATGAGGATAACGTTCTTGCATTTCATCAGTTCCTGTTTTTTCTATTGGCTTGGCTTTTATTGATGGTCATTGCAAAACACAATTTTACAGGAAAGTGTCATCTTTTGAAATGAAATGGGTAATTGTTAGAAATATTGTGAAATTTGAGTATATGTTGTATTGAACTGCCACAGTGGGGTGAAGGAAATGAACATAGTATAAAGAGTTGATGGAGTTTGAATCAATTGTAAATCAGGGGAGGAAAGTCACCCCATTGAAGCTTCAATGTTTCAGCCTCAGAGCATGTGGCAAATGTCTCCTTACCCTGCTCCACTGTTCCAATCCTAGACAACCCTGTAGGCTTCTCCACCATCCTCTCCGGTGTCCAGGACTCAGAGCATGCCACAAGTGTCTCTGCATTCTGCTCTACGGTTCCAACCATGGTACACAGTAATGTTAATCCCTCAAGTCTGCTCTGATGTTCACCTGCTTCCTGGAAAAAGTGCCACCTGAGAATCCCAATGCACAACAATCCTTCCCTTACAGTCCGTTCCCCACTGCTTCCTTCTTCCTGACAACAGTCTGTTCCACACTGTTCACCCCTTTTCGGAGTCTGGTACTAGCACTTTTGTGCAGTAACCCTCCCTCTCCTCAAGCCCCCTGGAGGTTTCCACCCCTTGAAGTCTTGGATGTAAATATTTGCATTGGCTATCCCCACTAGTCATTCCTCTCATCACCACCTCCAGCCCCGCATTGCTGACTGGCGACTTATAATAGAGCCTTATCATGTAGCAGTGCAGGTTTACTGTAGTAAGTATTAGTATTAGATGTTTACATTAGAGGGTCAGCTCAGGTTGGACAGTTTGGAGACAAAGTCAGAAAGGTGAGATGGTGTTGGTTTGGACATATGCAGAGGAGAGATGCTGGGTATATTGGGAGAAGGATGCTAAGGATAGATCTGCTAGGCAAGAGGAAAAGAGGAAGGCCTAAGAGAAGGCTTATGGATGTGGTGAGAGAGGACATGCAGGTGATGGGGGTGACAGAGCAAGATGATGAGAACAGGAAGAGATGGAATAAAAATGATCTGCTGTGACAATGCCTAACAGGAGCAGCCGAAAGAAGAGGAAGAATGATTTTCATTTGTTTAAGCCATTCATTAAAGTATAATATTTCTTTTGATGGATTTCCTTGTTTCTTTGTTGTCCATGTTAACATTGACAGATGTGAATGTTCAGTATATGCAAAGCAGTACTTGAAGTGGATACACACAAGTGCCAATGCCCTGTGTGTTGCACTTACTATTTGTACTGTATTAACATGAAGGACAAAGGTTGTGGAGCATTTTCCAATTTGAATTTCAAGCACCACTATCTAAGACCGGCGTTTCTTCCTAACGTGCAGTACCATCATCAAAGAGCAGGAGGCTGACAAAGCAGAACGGACAACCAAGATGAAGGATGGTAGTCAACTGCATAAACACAGGTTGCTAAGCAAAGATCTTCACCAAATTTCTTCTTTCCATTTCACAATGTGATCACATCTCTTTTTTCACCGTGTCTTCAGTCATATATCCGCTCTATTGACTAGCAGCGTTATTACGTTGTCCTTCATTTGCATAAAGCCGTTCTCAGTGCAGAGCAGAGCAGAGCATGGGTGTAGCATATTAATATCTAAAAATAAAAAAATACTAGCAATTAAAAAAACATATTTTGACTAATTTTCTTACTTCTGTGACTTCACCAAATTTGTCAAAGCATTTTTGAGGTTATGGGGTATTTTGTTTTTCTATTGTGAGGGTGGTTTACCCCTAAATGTTGATGTATCGAAATGTCCTTACTGAGTGGATACCTACTGACCTAGATGTACCATCCTGCCAGATTTAATGTTTTTCACTAAACAGGAAACAGTGGTTTTAATGATGAGTGAGTGAGTCAGTAAACTTATGATTATGAATACAAATACATAGATACAGGTCAGTGTCATCAGCATTTCAATGAACCTTTATATGTGTTGTATTGGCAGATAATGTCCAATACCGTGTTCTGAGATTTTTCAAGTAAGGACCACAGAAGTTTCGAGGTAGGATAGTTCTACTCACTAATCATGGTGATGGAAAGTGTGATGTGTTGCCTATTGTTTAGTACATAAGAGTTGCACTGTACTCTGTACATGTATTAACCCTAAGACAATATGAAGGTGTGACTTATTGATTCCATCATAGTCTTGTGTCAAAAGTGAAAGAGATGATTAGAAGGAACGGAGAGGGGGGATTCAGTTGCCAGATGGTCTATTTAACCCCTACGTTCCTCTGTGTGGATTTCATTGTTTGCCATTGGTGACGTTGATTACTGCCATATGTATTATTAACATTTGTATATTTCTGTCTCTGCGGTGGGCTGATGCCCACTGTGGGGTTTGTTTCTTGCCTTGCACCTTGTGTTGGCTGGGATTGGCTCCAGCAGACCTCCGTGACCCTGTAGTTAGGATATAGAGGGTTGGGTAATGCATGGATATTTCTGTCTGTTTTGGAGTTTGTAATCATGGAACCAGGAATCCATTTCTGATATTATTTTCATATTCTACCTGGAAATGCAAAAGTTAATTTTCAGCAACCTCTTAGTTTTCTTTATTTACGTGATGCTGTTTTGAAGGTCATGTGACCTCAATTATAATGCCAATGACGTAACGGAAATTACAATATTCTGTAAATATGCTGTCGATTGCACTTTGCATTATCCCTTGCTGAATACAGAAACTTTTGATCTTCATAGTGATAGTTGGAATTATTTTCTAAATAACGCCTACTGTTAGAATTTCTTGTTCTGCTTATGAACTTTTTCTGATTCGATTTTTGTCTTTCCCTGCCTTCTTGTTACTCGTTTTTATTTTCACTCCTCCAGTATTCTGACTCTTACTTGTCTTTGACCATGGTCGATTTCTCATTTCTCAATTATCTCCTGGCTGTTTAGGTGCTCACAAACATACTTTGCATTTTGCCTCTTCACAATGACATATTGTTTATTGGTCCTGGGCTGGTGGCCAATCAAGTGACTAGTAAGTCATGTGCCATGTAATGTCATCATTCCCAACTGGTTCATAGTGGTTAGATGTCTCACAACTCCAGGGTCCCATATTCCTTTTGCATTTCTTCTCATTTTGTCTGCCACCTTCCACTTCTGAAACTTTATTTTGTGACTCTAAATGATTCTAGTTGGCATACTAACACCACCTAGGACTTTTTCCTTGCTTTACTCCTTTTGCTCTTGGAATGTGACATTATAGATGATATTTCCCAACAACAGTCTAGTGTGCTTCAGACTTGATATTGATTAGGGATTTTTTTCTTGTTAGTTTTGATTTTTGACTTCTGCTTCAGCTTTTCTTTTTTATGTTCGTTCCCATATAATGCATGAAGCACCTGTTGTGAAAGTCCATATCTGTCTGTCTGTCTGTCTGTCTTCTGTCCGCATGAAACAACTCGGGGCCCCGCCATGGACCAATTTCATTGAACTGTGGCACAGTTTTTTCTTTAAAGGAAATTGGTTCAAGAGTTTAATTTTTTGTTGGGATATCTCAAACAGATCACGCTGTACTAAGTTTAGAAATTTCAAAATCACCCTTTGTTTTATCTTGGTAGAGTAATATATATATTGCTCTACTTTCCCCTATTGTATTATTAATATGTAGCCTTAGAATGCCTAATCTCACAGACTTACCACTGTCTATGAGGTATTATTGTATATAACTTATCCCCACCTTCCCTTCTATATCTATAGCCTCAGGCAATTAGATGTAGTAAAAAGACAAGCAGGAGTTAAGTTACACATAAAATAATGTATTACTGATAATATTCATAAATAATAACAAAATGCAAAGTACATTTGAATATTGGCAACAATACAACCTGATAAAATGGTGATGTGTAATTCAGGTGGCACACAGACTTGTAGTTACTTAATGTCTCTAGTTAAGGCATCATTCGTGTTCAGCTTTTAGCCACATGTCTGTTCAAAATGGCTGAAGCTGTGCTCTTCATTGTGTTGTCTTCAGTTCATGGTGTGATGGTCTTCTTCAGTTGTTAGCAAGAGAAAGATACCTCTACATCATCACAGGTTAGCAAGAGATGTTTCTTTCATCATATGTTGGTTAGTAAGAGAGAGAATGTGGTTGAGCAAGCAAATTTATAGGTTTTCTGTCCAGCCCCTACAGCCAATAGGACATCATGGTACTTAAAGGCCTCTGAGACAAGCCAATTCCAAACAGCCATATCTAAGACCAATGGGGGGAAATAGTACATCTTAACACCTGCAACCCCCCCCCCCCCCCCAAGACCATATGTTAAACTAACCTGGCTTTGTGTGGGGGATGAGAGAAAGACTTTAGCAAAGAAACACTCTCCAAACTGGTTTAAGACACATCCCCAAAATCCTGTCGTAAAATTACAAATAGACTCAGTCGTAAAATGGGGAGCAAACACGAATGCCTCTCACTAAAGTAACACTAAATTACATTGCTTTGCCTAAATTATAAATAAAGACATACAAAACATGTATCAAGTTATATCCAAAATCTTGCATCACAACACCCTTCAAAAAGCATTAGTGAAGTTTCTGTCTGTCTTAAAACAAACAATCTCTGCGACTTCAGCTACGGATTAGTTTACTGTTTCAATTTTACCTTGACAGCAGCTTACACTAACTTGTATGTTTTGTATATTTCACTTTTTTTCACCTCCGATAGCCGCTACTGACTGCAAACAGACCCCCCAGTACAAGTTAATGAAACACCAGCAGACTGCGCACGCGGTGGGCGGTCGCTGTCATTGGATGATTGAGCACCTGCAGAAGAGAAGAAGCACATCAGCACCTCAGTCCTCCCGATACTTTAACTCGTATAACTTTAAGTTGAATAATCTTCCTAACCGTAAAAGTATACTACTCAAAAAAATTAAAGGAACACATTTTAATCTGAGTATAGCATCAAGTCAATGAAACTTGTGGGCTAGTGATCTGGTCAGTTAAGTAGCAGAGGGGGTCGTTAATCAGTTTCAGCTGTTTTGGTGTTAATGAAATTAATAAGAGGTGCACTAGAGGGGCAACAATGAGACGACCCCCAAAACAGGAATGGTTTAACAGGTGGAGGGAGGCCACTGACAATTTTCCCTCCTCACCTGTTTCTTCACTAGTTTTGCATTTGGCTATGGTCAGTGTCACTACTGGTAGTGATACCTGGACCCTACAGAGGTGGCACAGGTGGTCCAACTTCTCCAGAATGGCACACCAATACATACCATTGCCAGAAGGTGTGCTATGTCTCCCAGCACAGTCTCAAGGGCATGAAGGAGATTCCAGGAGACAGGCAGTTACTCTAGGAGAGATGGACAGGGCCGTAGAAGGTCCTTAACCCATCAGTAGCACTGACCAGTATCGGCTCCTTTGGGCAAGGAGGAACAAGATGAGCACTGCCAGAGCCTACAAAATGACCTCCAATAGGCCACTGGTGTGAATGTCTCTGACCAAACAATCAGAAACAGACTTCATGAGAGTGGCCTGAGGCCCGCTAGGCACTGTGGAGCTCGATTGGCATTTGCCATAGAATACCAGAATTGGCAGGTCCACCACTGGCGCCCTGTGCTTTTCACGGATGAGTGCTGGTTTACCCTGAGCACATGTGACAGACGTGAAAGGGTCTTGAGTAGTCGTGGAGAAGGTTATGCTGCCTGTGACATCGTTCAGCATGACCGGTTTGGTGCTGGGTCAGTGATGGTCTGGGGAGGCATATCCATGGAGGGACACACAGACCTCTACAGACTAGACAACGGCACCTTGACTGTCATTAGGTATCAGGATGAAATCCTTGGGCCCATTGTCAGACCCTATGCTGGTGCAGTGAGTTCTGGGTTCCTGCTTGTGCACGACAATGCCCGAGAGTATGCAGGCAGTTCCTGGAGGATGAAGGAATTGATACCATTGACTGGCCCCCACGCTCACTCGCCTGACCT
>JANRMT010061414.1:22682722-22711508 GCA_026402145.1 Polypterus bichir lapradei
CTGAAAAACATCCCCACAGCATGATGCTGCCACCACCATGCTTCACTGTAGGGATGGTATTGGCCTGGTGATGAGCGGTGCCTGGTTTCCTCCAAACGTGACGCCTGGCATTCACACCAAAGAGTTCAATCTTTGTCTCATCAGACCAGAGAATTTTGTTTCTCATGGTCTGAGAGTCCTTCAGGTGCCTTTTGGCAAACTCCAGGTGGGCTGCCATGTGCCTTTTACTAAGGAGGGGCTTCCGTCTGGCCACTCTACCATACAGGCCTGATAGGTGGATTGCTGCAGAGATGGTTGTCCTTCTGGAAGGTTCTCCTCTCTCCACAGAGGACCTCTGGAGCTCTGACAGAGTGACCATCGGGTTCTTGGTCACCTCCCTGACTAAGGCCCTTCTCCCACGATTGCTCAGTTTAGATGGCCGGCCAGCTCTAGGAAGAGTCCTGGTGGTTTCGAACTTCTTCCACTTACGGATGATGGAGGCCACTGTGCTCATTGGGACCTTCAAAGCAGCAGAAATTTTTCTGTAACCTTCCCCAGATTTGTGCCTCGAGACAATCCTGTCTCGGAGGTCTACAGACAATTCCTTTGACTTCATGCTTGGTTTGTGCTCTGACATGAACTGTCAACTGTGGGACCTTATATAGACAGGTGTGTGCCTTTCCAAATCATGTCCAATCAACTGAATTTACCACAGGTGGACTCCAATTAAGCTGCAGAAACATCTCAAGGATGATCAGGGGAAACAGGATGCACCTGAGCTCAATTTTGAGCTTCATGGCAAAGGCTGTGAATACTTATGTACATGTGCTTTCTCAATTTTTTTATTTTAAAAAAATCTGCAAACATCTCAAGTAAACTTTTTTCACGTTGTCATTATGGGGTGTTGTGTGTAGAATTCTGAGGAAAAAAATGAATTTAATCCATTTTGGAATAAGGCTGTAACATAACAAAATGTGGAAAAAGTGATGTGCTGTGAATACTTTCCAGATGCACTGTATATATATCCACCGTAATAAGAGGGTAAGTGTCTGTGAGTCTGTGTATCTGTGTGACTGTCCAGTTGCTATGTCTCTGTCATTCTAAAAGATGGTGCATTGCAAACATTTGTATTTGTATTAATAACATGTGCTGCATTTGTTATTCCAACAGGCATCACAAACACTAACACAGCTTTTACAACTCCTGTATTAAATGGCACATACCAGAGACATCTCATACATTGCATTTGTCATTCTGATATATGTGCAATCACAAACATTCTTAGTAATGAATTTTATTACTACAAATGTTTCTGATGTGCTATCTTTTGCAATGATAAATGCAATTCATTTTATTATTACATGCATTACAAAATACATTTCAATGGATGGTACGCTGCAAATGTTAACAATGAGGTCTACATTGATTACTTGGATTTCACAGCTAGTATATATAAATACACACACACACACACATCATTAGTAATTAAGGCTGGAATTCTGCACACCATTTTCTTTTTTCTCATGGTTATCATGACAGAATGCACAGGAACAGATAAACATATAAAATATTAATGGCATACTTATGAGGCAGCTAAATAATTGTGCAGGAGCAAGTCAGACATGTGAACTAATGAAGAACAATGCAGGATAGAATGAGATGGCAACACGTCGGATTTCTTAAGGGACACTGGTAATGTAATTAGTTTATATTACAGAGTACAGAATGAGGCAATGGCAAATGCAGTCAATCAAGAAATGTTGTTATGATTTCAGGTAATAAAATGCTATAAAACACGAGAAATGGATTGGTCATTATGGAGATGGTCTGAGGTGGCCTGGCACCCTTTCCAGGGTTTGTTTCCTGCCTTGCGTCCTGTGTTGGCTGGGCTTGGCTCCAGCAGACCCCCATGACCCTGTAGTTAGGATATAGCGGGTTGGACAATGGATGGATTATGGAGATGGTAGTACTGTGTGATTTTTTTTTTTTAATGGTGACAATTGTTTAAAAGTCAGTGGCGTAGCATAGTGGGGGCGGCAGGGGCGGCCCGCCCCGGGCGCCACTTTTAGGGGGCGGCAAAGAATTACTGTATATTTTAGTCTTTTAAATTGAAATACCTAAATAAGGGGGCGGCGAAATTTTCCTCCGCCCCGGGCGGCTGACACCCACGCTACGCCACTGTTAAAAGTGTAATAATCTAATAACCTGCACAAATTTCAATGCTTTTTACTTTCAATTTGTAAAATTTGCATTGCAGTAATTCTTTGTAAACAATATTAGCTGTATGGGGTGGAGGAGGTGGTGTAGATAATATTTTTATATGCCAATAATAATAAACTCAACATGAAATAGGGCAGCACTCGAACCAATCTGACTTGCAGTTGACCACACATCCGTCTGAGCTGCTCTGCCACCGTCGCACTAAGATCACCCTTTCCGTCTATTAAATGCAAAACGTAATCATTTGGTTGAAACACAATCTAAATAACTTTCAGAGAGGTTTTATTTTTCTGGATATCAAGGTCATGAGATTGATCCATTAGTGAGGACTTGTCTGCAAATGGCCAAAGATGTCTTTTTAGTTGGTCAGTCTGTAATGTTTCAGGTAGGGTTTCTCCCCCGGATGAGGTTCAGAGTCTTGTTTCATATCTTTTTTCTCTGGCAATTCCATTTTGCCTTTGTGCTCCATAGTGTTTCATAGTGATTCTTATTGTGAAGAATAATCTTTTCTCTCTACTATATAAAAAAAATCCTGGGATGAGACGTGACTTTTTCAGAGAGATACTTTCAAGTCCTGCAAGACAAGACTTTCTGCCAAGAGACTTAACCACACCCGGGGCCGAAAATAAAAGACAAAGAATAGACGACAAAGTAGAACGTCATAGAAAATTCAAAAACGTTGGCGTTAGAGATAATGAAAGTATAAAAATTCGAAAGTCTCAAAAAAAGGATAGTAAAGATCACATTAGTGCAAACAAACAGAAATTATTACTCGGTGAAATAACGGAACAGCGAAAAGAGATCGAATATATTGTTTGGATTTAAACTTTTAAGTCAGAGACTTGTAGATCATTTAATTCGTGTTGCCATCAAGGAATAGTAGCGTTTCTTCCCAATGAAGGGGCGAATCTGCGAGAATTAAAAGATTTGTTGTTTGGTGAAAGTGAAATTCACATACGTGAGCGGCAGAGACACAAAGTGGCTGGTGCATAGCGCAGGAGGTTGGTGAGCGAAGTGAGCAGGGGGCAAAGCCCCTTAGTATTTTATAAAGATTTAGTGCTTGCCATTATTGCTAGCCAGGATTTGACATTTCTATCCCCCCTATAGTGGTCATTTTAGGAAGTGTTTTTGGAAGTTATTCAGATTTATGTGCTTTGGGACTCCTGAGTCACATTGCAGTCAGTCAGTCAGTCAATGAGGGACATGTAGCTTTATTCTTCTGCATATATTTCGTAAAGTCAAGATCAGTAAATCTCTCTTCACCAACAGATGCCCCACAGCCGCTGGACCCCATAACCCTTCCCAACCCTTCCGCAGTCCATGCTAGCATTGAACAGAGTAGTTCTCTGCTCCTACTAACTGAACGACCCCATGACTACATTTCTGTCACCAAATGGATTGGTGCGATGTCTCGATGTGAACCTGAACACGTAGCATTTACATGATTGACCTGTCACGACTGAAATTGGGTAACGGCTCGCCTCTCATTACTAAAGAGGTGTCCTGACAGAACAGAAACTGACTGCAGACATCCGACACCAGACTTTAACAGCAAACTCTGGCATTTACCTATTTAGACCACCAACAAGGAAATTAAATAAACAAACAAAAAAGAATCAAAACAGCTTAATTACACAAAAGAGGACACAAAATCCAAAAAAGTGCAATAGTACAGCCATCACTAAAACATCTGCAGGAGTATTTGAATAACATGCACTGTGGTTTGTTTTACTGATATGTCAAAGGTGCATTGTGAGGAAACTTAGTCAATTAAATAAAAAATAATAAAAAAAATATATACAAAGTGCAAGGTCAGGAAATATAAGATTAGCTTAAATTTTCAAATCTTACAATAAACAAAATTATCAAGTTAGTTGCTTTCTTGCATGTCCCTGAAATGACAGATGTCTAAATTACGTTGGCAACTGTTAAGGAAGATGAAAAACAATAAAAATCTGACCAGGCATTTATCACACATTTTTGTTACACTCAACTCGTGTTTAACGATTCTTAATGCCAGCCTTGGCACTGTGATATAGCGGGTCCACAGCTCAGATGAAAGCCGAGTTTTTAAATAAATAATCACCACACTCGCGGCTTAAAGAGGGGGCGTGGTAGTGTGGCCGGAGCGGTTCCTGGACGCTATGTGAGGCGGGCGTTTCCTTACTTATGTGTACAGGTGAGGAATCATCCGCATCCGTAATTGAAGCCGGGAACTGCTAATCGCCACACCTGAGCCACGTCCCCATAATAAATAGGAGAGAAGGATCGACGCTCATGGGATAGGATCGCTCCACTGAGGCTTTTAATAGAGTGGGTACGATCAGGGGGATAGTCCACCCGTGGGATCCAAGGGACAACTTAGAGTGCGAGAAGGAAGACGGGAGGACAACTGACCCCGAGCGGTCAGGCAGACGCTGACGGAGGCTGGTAGAATGAGGACCGCGGTGGCTGAAGTCTCTCCTGCTGAATATACCTTGGGTGAGCTGGAGAGACTGGGAAGGAGAAGAGCTTGGCTGGTGTGACCCCAGTGTTGTCAGTGGGATTTTAATCATTTCAATCATTTTAGCCTTATTTTAATGCCTGGGATTTTTACCTTTTTAATGGATTATTTATTTATTCAATAACATTTGAAGCACTGCACTATTAATTTGAACACTTTGTTTTGACTGTTCTTAAATAAAAACACTTTTTTTTTGCACCATTGCTTCATTAATGTCTTCAATGATCATCTCATCCGGTTACATTACCGAGGGTGTCGGGTTCGAGAGCTCCCCAGAAGCCAGATGGGAGCGTGGAGCAGAATCCTGCATCATCACGGGTACACCGTGTCCCTTCTGGCGCTTTAGTAATGTAACCCTGTTTGTTGACAACGGCTTGTGTTTATTTACTTGTCAACTAAAAACTCACTGCATGTTTAGAACTGTGAATTCATGAATATTATACTGGATGCTAATAGAATTCCCCGTGTCTGCGTGGGTTTCCTCCGGGCGCTCCGGTTTCCTCCCACAGTCCAAAGACATGCAGGTTAGGTGGATTGGCGATTCTAAATTGGCCCTAGTGTGTGCTTGGTGTGTGGGTGTGTCCTGCGGTGGGTTGGCACCCTGCCCGGGATTGGATTCCTGCCTTGTGCCCTGTGTTGGCTGGGATTGGCTCCAGCAGACCCCCGTGACCCTATGTTCGGATTCAGCGGGTTGGAAAATGGATGGATGGATGCTAATAGAATGCTGTGAATCTTTACTTTCGGAGATGCTTGGAATTCAATAAAATTTACCGTTTGTAGCTTTTTAGATGTAAACGTTCAAATGGTGGCCGGATTGTAAGATGCAGTAACAGTCGGATGACAGGGACCCTTCTTGACATGTTCTAATATGCAGCAGTCCTGGGACTGTGACATCTTTATTACATTGTTCCATCACCAGAAGGTAGATGTTATTTTTGAGCACTTGATTACCTTTTACTTTCATCATCTAAAAGTGGACAATGAAGTTCAGACTGCTCTCTCAGTTCAGCCTTGTCCCAACTAACTTTGCATAGATCCCGGTTTTTGCCGACATGGCAGCAGGTGATAAGGTGCAGATTTACTAACTTTGAAGTTGGATAGTAAATTTGTGGATAATTTAATATGGTTTTTGCTGCAGGTGGTTGTTGTCTGTGTGACTGAATGGAAAGTTAGGGTACCAGTCAGGCTATCCCATTTAATTGGTGCAATGAAAAAGATTCTGCTAACGGCCCAAAATCGGGTAGGCTTTGCACAGCCTGTCACACAAATCACAAAAACAATAACTGGAGCTCTGTCCTGGCTGACTGCTTGGGGGACTCCCTGTTTTTATAATGTCTGTGTCCAAAGCGGGGTGGGGGGGGGGGGTGCCACCTTGGACACTGTGGGAAAAGCTAGGCATCCTTCTTGGGTATCTTCTGTGAGTTATAGGGGAACGAGAAGTATCACGTGTTTCATGAGATCCCGGAAGGTTGTCCCCAGGAGCACATGCATGACTACTGCTACATTTACATCTTGAGTTGTCCAAGGTCTTGTGAACCAGCAGCAAAATGCCCTCTAGTTAACACTTGATTAATATAATGTATTAGTGGCCACATTAACTTTGACATGTATTACACTTGTGCCATATTTTGTCCTGTAAATTGCAACACTCTTACAGAAAAATCTGCATTTGTTTTATCTGGCAAGTCTGGTGGCACAGCAGACAGCACTGCCATTTTATTGCAGTTGGACTCCCATCTTTGAATGAGTTTGTCGCTGTAGTCCATGGCCATATTGATTGACAGAAGTCAAGAACTCAAGATTATGAGTATGAGCACAGCGCAATGAACTGAGGTCACATCTGGATCAGTGTGACCTAGTAATGGATGGACAGATGGGTTGAGGGAGAGAAGGAGGGAAGCTGCTTAAAAATGTTGATCTGTTGAATAAACAAGATCAGGATGACCAAAATAAAACTAGGCATGGCCTACATGGTCTTCTCTTCTCATTTTCTGAATCTGCTTTTCCTGGTGAAGGTCATGGTGGCAGATCAGCCCAGACTTCCTTGTGGCAATCTACAGATTCCGGCAACTTTTGGGAAATTTCCAGTTGAGGGAAATAATCCCTTCACCATATCCTGGGTCTACTATGGGGTCTCTGCCCAGTGGAATGGGCCCAGAACAGTTCTAGGACGAGCAACCTGGGGGAGGCATCCTTACAACATACCGAAACCAACTCAACTGACTTTGACCTTATCTGACCTTAACTGACCTTATCATCGAATGTTAGCCTAACAACCCAGGGAAGAAACCTCATCTCTGCTGCTTGCACTTGCAGTTTCAGTCTTTCGAGTCATTACCCACAGCTCATGATCATAAGTTAGGTCAGGGATGTCAATTGAACAGTAAACTGAGAGTTTTGTCTTTTGACCCAGGTTCTGCTTTATCACCAGGGACCAGTACAATGCCTACAGAACAACTGCTGCCACTCTGAGCCACTTCTTGATCTTGTGCTCCTCTTTTCCATCACTGGTGAAAAAGATCTCGAGATACTTTAACTCTTCTACTAAGGGCAGTTGTTCTCCACTCACCTAGAGAGAACAATACAATATTTTCCAACAGAGAACCATAGCTGTAGACTTGGAGGTGCTGATCCTCACCCCTGTTGCTTCATACTCGGCATCAAATTACTTGCCAAAGGTCATAGTCACATGAGACAGAGAAGACAACATCATCTGCAAAAAGCAACAATGATATCCCTAGCCTCCTCAACTAGACGCCTTCAGCTGAAACTTGATATTCTGTTCATGAAAAACACAAATAAGACTGGTGACGGGACCCAGCTCACGATGGAGCCTGACACCTAAAGTGAGCAAATTTGACTAAATGCCAGGTATTCAGACACTGCGTTCATATAAGCAACGATTAACCATGCAAGTGTAGCCCTGCTACCTCATATTCCTGCAACACCTCCCACAACACATGCTGAGAGACACAGACATACACTTTTTCTAAATCTACAAAACACATGTAAGCTGGGTTATCATACTCTCTTATGCAACTGCGCCAGGGAGAAGAGCTGGTCTACTGTTATATGGCCAGGATGGAATCCATACTGCTCAAGTTGTATCTTGGCTGAACCAATGGATGGAGTCTTCTCTCCAGCATCCTTGGATATGCCTTACCTAGGAGCCTGAGGAGTGCAATCTCTCTGTAGATGGAACACAACCTGTAGTCACCCTTCTTAGATATGGGTCCACCACACCAATCTGTCATTCCAAGGGTGCTTTACCCGCCTTCCATGCAACATTGTAAACAGTGTACCCTACCCAGGATCAGACTACCGGGACCCACCCCTGGAACCAGGCCTGGGGGGTTGGCCTTTGCTGGTAAGTGCCTAGTGGTTGGGCAGCCCATATAACCCAACTTGGCTCAGCCCAAAATGCCGTGGAGCTATCTTGTAGGCTCACTACCTGCAAGCTTGGGTATGAAGCCAGTTCAATCTTAGGTATAGGTGGGATAGCTTTAGAGACAGGCTAGACCCTGGCAATGCAGAGTGGCTCTGGGATCTTGGAACACTGGTCTTATTGTATATAGAGAATAACAGAAAGCAGTGCTTAAAATAAATAGTTTTAGATGTATTTTATGGAGATTCAAGATAGTCGGAGCTTATCTCCGCAACACACAGCAGGAGGCCAGTCCATCACAGCGCACACACCTACAATTCGTGTCGGGATCTTCAAAGTCAATCTTGGAAGGAACGAAATAAAACACTCAGCATTTTACTACTTTGTATTCTGCTTTGCATATGAACTTTCGAACTTATTTAGAAAAAAATATTTTGTATTCAGCTTTGCATATGAACTTTAAAACTTATTTAGAAAAAATATTTTTCAGGCTAATACAGAATGTTTTTGTGTGGTTGTAGCTTTTTAGTAAATGCTATCAATTATGTCCCTCGTTTTATCTAATAGTCACTTTAGGCCTAAGGAAGCCAAAAAATATGATTAAAGAAAAGTGAATAAAGAATATCTGCAGTCAGCTCCTCATTTAATAACTGTAGCCGTAATAACTTACCACACCCAGGAGGAGCTCATGCATCTGCGTTCAGCAGCTCATTGCTGAAGGTAGCACCACACCCACCATTGTTTAAATTTAAGACCATAACAAATATGATCTAAAAATATAAAATATGTAAGAATGAGACGTTCAGATTTGAAACAAAAGGAAAAAAAAAATTAAGCAAATCATCATATATACAAAGACCTCAAAAATATCTAATAAAAGTCTGTGTGCCAATAAATAACTAAAATACCAGACCACACCTAGGGGTGTGCACACCGACTGACTGGTCGCATAAACGTTCACTAGCACTCTGCCCCAGGGGACGTGTGTTGAATTTTATGTGCAGTACTATTATACTTTACTATTATACATATATGCATATACATTATGCTGAGCCTCTCAAACTCTGTTAAGATGGACAGAGAATGTCAGTAGACAGATATCATCAGGTATCTCCAGAGATGTTCGATTGGGTTTAAATTCCTGTGTTGTCTTTGCTTTGTAATTTGGTCTGTTGCAAGATAAATCTTCAGCCCAGTCTGAGGTCCCGAGCACTTTAGAGCAGGTTTTCATTAATTATATCTCCATACTTTCTCATAACCCTAACAATGAAAAACAGCCCCACAGCATGATGCTGGCACCACCATGCATCACCGTTGAAATGGTATTGCACAGGTAATGAGAGATGACTGATTTCCTCCTGACATGGTGCTTAGAATTGAAGACAAAAAGTTCAGTCTTGGTTTCATTGGACCCGAGAGTGCTTTGCCTTTTTGCAAACTCCAAGTGGGCTGCTATTTCTCTAAGATTATAAATAACAATGTTAGTAATCCCAGAGTCTTATTCTCTACGATTGATCGTCTGCTAAACCCAGGTAACTCAAAGGAATGCCTCCTAAGTACTTCCAGTAAAACCTGTGAGGCTATCGCTGTATTTTTCAATCAAAAAATTAATGATATTAGAAATAACATAGTATATCTCCCCAACAATAAGGATCCTCCTAAACCCCAGCATTCTGTCATAAACAAATTAAACTCTTTCACTAGGATAGATTTACAAAAAATAATATCTGAATTAAAACCCTCCACCTGCGTCCTTGATCCAATACCAACAAATTATTTCAAAGAAGAATCGGGCGTGCTAATTGATAGTATTCTTGACATAGTAAATTCGTCATTAGATACGGGGGTCTTCCCAGACTGTCTTAAGACTGCTGTAGTTAAACCCCTTCTTAAGAAACATAATCTTGACCCCTCGGCTCTTGAAAATTTTAGACCCATCTCTAACCTGCCTTTCTTAAGTAAAGTTCTGGAGAAAGCGGTCATTATGCAGTTAAATGACCACCTTAATAAACCTGCTATTCTTGATAAATTTCAGTCGGGTTTTAGAACAAATCACAGCACAGAAACTGCACTCGTTAAAGTAGTAAATGATTTGCGGGTGAATGCAGACAGAGGCCATTTATCTGTTCTCTTAGATCTGAGTGCCGCATTTGACACCATTGATCATTCTTAGAAATCGACTTAGTCAATGGGTGGGCCTCTCTGGCAGTGTCTTAAATTGGTTTGAATCTTCCCTGACAGGGAGGAAATTCTTTGTTAGTTGTGCTAATTACAACTCAGACACATGATATCCGATATGGTGTTCCACAAGGCTCTATCCTGGGTCCGCTGCTGTTCTCAATCTATATGCTTCCGTTAGGTCAGATTATCTCAGGGCACAACGTGAGCTACCACAGCTATGCTGATGACACATAGCTGTATTTATCAGTAGCACCTGATGACCCCGATTCTCTTGATTCACTAACACAATGTCTGACTTGTATCTCAGAATGGATGAATAGTAACTTTCTCAAGTTAAATAAAGAGAAAACTGAAATCTTAGTGATTGGCAATAATGGATATAATGAGGCTATTAGAAATAAACTGGATACATTAGGATTAAAAATCAAGACGGAGGTAAAAAGCTTAGGGGTAATTGTTGACTGTAATCTGAATTTATAATCGCATATTAATCAGATCACTAGGACAGCCTTTTTTCACTTAAGAAACATAAGTAAAGTTAGACCTCTTATATCTTTGAAAGATGCTGAGAAATTACTTCACGCGTTTGTTTTCAGTCGACTAGATTACTGAAACGCACTCCTCTCGGGACTACCCAAGAAAGACATAAATCGTTTGCAACTAGTGCAGAATGCAGCTGCTAGAATCCTAACTAGGAAAAGAAAATCCGAGCACATTTCTCCAGTTTTGATGTCACTACACTGGTTACCTGTGTCATTCAGGATTGACTTTAAAATTCTGCTTATGGTTTATAAAGCCTTAAATAATCTCGCCCCATCTTATATATCGGAATGTCTGACACCTTACACTCCAAATCGTAACCTTAGATCCTCAAATGAGTGTCTCCTTAGAATTCCAAGAACAAAACTTAAAAGAAGTGGTGAGGCGGCCTTCTGCTGCTATGCACCTAAAATCTGGAATAGCCTGCCAATAGGAATTCGTCAGGCTAATACAGTGGAGCACTTTAAAACACTGCTGAAAACACATTACTTTAACATGGCCTTTTTATAACTTCAATTTAACTTAATTTAACTTAATCCTGATACTCTGTATGTTCAATTCATCATAATAACTATTCATGGTGGCTCTAAAATCCGTACTGACCCCTACTCTCTTTTCTGTTTCTTTTTCCAGTTTCTTTGTGGTGGTGGCCTGCGCCACCTCCACCTACTCAAAGCATCATGATGCTCCAACAATGATGGATGGATTAAAAGGCAGAAGTCTACGTGACTATCATCTTCAAGCCTTTCCGTGAGAACCCTAAATCCAAAGAGGACTGTTTCATTTATGTTAGGTAGAATGCCCAGAGGGGACTGGGCAGTCTAATGGTCTGGAATCCCTACAGATTTTATTTTTTTCTTCAGCCGTCTGGAGGTTTTATTTGTTTTTTCTGTCCATCCTGGCCATTGGACCTTACTCTTATTCTATGTTAATTAATGTTGACTTATTTTATTTTCTTATTGTGTCTTTTTTTTCTATTTTCATTATGTAAAGCACTTTGAGCTACTGTTTGTATGAAAATGTGCTATATAAATAAATGTTGTTGTTGTTGTTGTTGATGTGTCTTTTTACTGAGGAGATGCTTCTGTCGGGTCACTCTGTCATAATGCCCAGATCAATGGACTGATGGTTGTCCTTCTCGAAAATTCTCTTGTCTTCACACTGGTTCTCTGCAGCTCAGCCAGAGTGATCATTGGTTTCTTGGTCACTTGTCTCACCAAGGCCCTTCTCCCTCGATTGCTCATTTTGGCCAGGTGGCCAGCTCTAGACTTAGTAGTGATTGTTCTAAACTTCTTTCCTTTAACAAATATAAATTCATTTGTGGTTTAAGCAATCATCAATGCTGCAGGAATTTATTGTAGCCTTCTCCACATCTGTTACTCCATACAATTCTGCCTCTAAGCTCTGCAGGCAACACCTTCAAGCTCATGACTTGGTTTTTGCTCATTTACTCGCTCTCCCTGCATATCCCAAAAAGGTTCATCCCAAAAATCCATCCTAGTAGCAAGACTGCATGGCACCCCAACTTTTTTGTCTTCAATGATTTTGATTTCAATCATTCTAAGAACAGAAAATTTGGACACGAGAGTCAGTAAGCTTTACGCCCTAGGAACCAAGTTACCCAAACTATTCTATAAAATTTCAGTGATTATTTACCACTCAGATGTTTATCTTTCTGATTATAAAATAGGTCATTATGATAGCAATTAACGAGAAGAATTCATAATTAATTGCAGAATTACGGTATTTGAGGGGTCCTCTGGAGTGCCTCTTTCTCTTGCATAATTTGGCTTAAAAGCTAATCAGCACATTGTCATCTCATGACAGGATTAAGTTTCAAGTTTGGTATTTTTCCATTCAGCTGTTTTACCTCAAGACCGTCCATCTGTGTGACACACAGACACACACACAGACAGACACACACCCATCATCACAATATCGATGTTTCTGGTATCAGGGAAACCTAAAACGTTGTGATCCATCGATAAATAGAGATCGAATTTTTTGATGAATTTAAAGATTTCGCTCCTTCCCCCACTTATAGACGATAGGTTATGGTGGAGGAGGACGCAAAGCAAAAAATATAGCATTTAGTATTGATCTAAGTTGATTTGATCTTGTTGTTAGTGTCGTTATGCCTCATCAGGCTCTCCGCTACCTGAGCTGATAGTAGTGCTGATGGCTTGCTGAGGTTTCTCACAACCAGAATGTATTCCATTGTGTTTCAGAGTATTTGAGTCACTATGTCTCCTGTCTCTAGTCATATTCTGATGTTGTCATTTTGTAGCCAGGCTAAAATTATGAGAAACATACAGAGTTCCTCACATCAAGTCTACTTGCCGGCCCACAGGTTTTGGCAGTTGTAGATATTAATAATGTCACGTGTACAGAGAACAGTGAAATTCTCTCTTGCCTGTCCAACCAACATGCAACACGTCGCCAGTCTTTGACACCATGACAAACAAGAACATACGAGAATACAAAGCAGCTTTGTACCTGATGTGCTCCATTCTCCATGCTGCCATTACCTGAAAGCTTCTACCCCTGTTTGCATCTAGTATTTCCATAATTGATCTTGATAAGAATATAAATGTCAGGCTGCTCAGGCCGGTCAGGTTTGCAGACGATAATAAATTAGGAGGAATGGTGGATAATATAGAAACAGCAGAATCATTACAAAGGGACTAGTAAAGCAGGCTGATAAGTGGATGATGAGAGCAAATGTAAATAAATGTAAAAATGTAAAATTTAAATACAAAAACTTGAAAAGTATGCATTATGAGAAGGACTTGGGAGTTGTGTAACTAAAAAGCATCGTCAGAGCTAAATGAGAACTTTGAAACGCACAAGCTATTCCTTCAGGGGTTGTCGCTTCATTCATTGCTTGCTAAAGAGACCAGCGATGAGCAGGAGAGGTTGTGAGAAGTGCTAAGTGTGCAAGAAAAGTAAAAAAGAGTAAAACACAGAAGTAATGGTAATGTGTACCATTGCTAGAGAAGGAATTTTGACAGCTGGGGGAGGCAAAAACGGGGAGGGCGTGCCAGCAGAATAAAGTAACATGTAATTCATTCCAGTGACGTGCGGTGAGGTTCATGGCTGGTGAGGCACTGACTCCTTCAGAGTCAGATTTACAAACACATGAACCCCAAAGAGTAGCTTATTCACTATTTAATTGTCAGCCAGCATGCACATTGACTACTGGTTATGTTTCATATCTCATCAGCTTTCTTTACACACACATAGGTAAGGCACATTTTTGGCTAGGAAAGAACGTTACATTTATAGCGGTGAGAGAGAGAGGGGAGTTGTTTTTAAAAGATTTTAATTCTGATGCTTTAATCAATTTTAATACTGACTGTTCAACAAAAGGATTTCAAGAAAAACAAAAAGAATATTGTATTTAAGGTCAAAATTTTGTTTTTAAATATTGGATTGTTTTTTATCTTAGTCTGATCCCATTTTTTTATAAAATTGACAACTGTTTATGGTCTTACCTTTATTTGTAAATGAAGTCCATGAGCCTATCCTGCTCCACGAAAATCTCTGTCACTTTCTTGTAAAAGTCCTCCTTATTTTGCTTTAGTTTTAAAAGTCTCTCCGCCTCAGTGGAGATTCTCGCCAAGAAGAAGAGCGGCAACAAGCACCTGTTTGGCGCACATGCGCCCCCTTCTGTGCGGCTGTCTGCTTCACCTTGTGCCTTATCACTGCGGCTTTATGTCTGATCAGCAAGACTAAAAATGTCAAACACATTCATTAAAGATATTAGCCGCATACATTTATACACAGTGTGGACGCTAGGGGTCGCTGCTGCCCCTTTAAACCCAACAGACAGATGCTCAGGACACTGGGTAAAAGCACTGAGATGTATTTTTATTTCTTCTCTTCTCAAAATAGTGCTCTTCAGGCACCACAGCCGCAATAAATAGACAAGTAAATCACAAATACACAATACTCTTTTTCTCTCTTTCTCCTCCACACCTCCCAGCAAGCATTGTCCACCTCCTCCCGACTCTGGCCCGCTTGCCTTGGTGTTCAGCAGTCTTTTATATATCTGCCTGGAAGTACTTCTGCTCTTCTGCCCACATGACTTTTCAGCACTTCCAGGTCAGATAGAGAAATCAAGTTTTTCGTCAGCCCAGAAGTACTTCTGGGCTTCTGTCCCCATGGCTCCATAGTACTTCCAGGCTATGTAGAAAGTAGAAGTCCCCAGGTCCTCCTGAAACATCTCCTGGTGGCATCCATTGTACCCAGCAGGGCTGTGAAGCCAAACTCCAGATCCCATGGTGCCCAGCGGGAATCCGGGACACCTCTATGCTGCAGAGAAATCGCCAGAGTAACTTTCTTTCCCCATCCTTCCACTCTTTGGGCATCCCAGCTGGGTTGAGCTGCCGGCCATCCATCACAACAGTATAATATAAATGCTTAATTACTGAACTCTAAGACTATGCATTAGAAGTAGAATACAAATGGCAATGAACAGTAAATACTCAGCTCTATCAATATAAATGTATAAAATGACAGCAGTGTTTTAATATTACAAAATATCAGATAAATATATACCTTAATATAGCAGAATTAGGAACAGGGAATAAAGAGCTCTAGGCACTGTCCTTGTTTAGACTGCAGACAGACTGTCGAAAGGAGGGCCTCCGCAGTCTTCAGGCAGTGGTGGTGTTTCCTTTAGACGAGGCCATTGTTAAGATGGATGGTATCTCTGATAATTTTCATTGCCCTCCTCCAATATCGCTTGGTATAGATGTTCGATGTCATGTTTCAGCCAGCATTTCTCTTCTGGCTGGGGTTCAAAGTTCTGTTTCTTGTCTGTTTTGTCCAATTTTGTGCCATTTATTTATATTAATGTTTCTTTAATTCGTTATGAACATTTTTATTTGATTATGTTCCATGTGTTTTGTGTGTAGATCCCCAAGGGGTGGGGTTGCCTGCCAATCACCATCAGGAACTGCCCTTCACCCCATATATTGGAGGGCCTTCCATAGTTCCTGGTGGTTCATTTCGAATGTGCTATGGAGCAGAGTGTTACTTGTGTTTTGCTGTACCTTCTGCTTCTGTTTCTCCTGTGCCCTGTTTTTGACTTTGCCTAAAGGTTCCACACTGCAGCTTGGTTTGCTGTTTGTTTCATGGATTGCAGAGCCTTTGTTAAAATAAATCTTTAATTTTATAAAGATTCTTCTGGGCCCTTGTTGTATTTAGTCAAGGTTTGGATGGTAATTCCCCCCTAAGAGGCCAATTTTGGAAAGTATTTTTGGGTCTTCTGTGCTTTTGGGACACCCGAGTTGTGACATCTTGGGAGTTATACAGTACACACCCAGTGATGTGATGGATGTGTCCATCTGTACAAGTCTCTGAGGAGCCTTGTGGTCCTGCTGAATGCACTTTCCAAGCCAGGTGGTAATACTTCCTGTCTACTTTCAATTATTGTATTTATAGAAATTCTTTAATATCTAGGAAGAGGGTAGCCTAAAACCCCTGAGGTGGGGAAGATATTATTGTGCCTTCTTCAACAAGGTGCCCATGTGCTTGGACCACGTTAGGTCCTCTGTGATGCGGACACCGAAATATCTAAAACAGCCCATCTTCTCCACCTCAGTGTTGTTAACTCTGTGCAGTTGATAGTGCATCTGCCATCTTCTTACAAAGTCCACAGTCGGCTGCTTTGTTTTGCTGACATTCAGGAAAAGTCTGTTGTCCTGACACTGGTATGACAGACTCGCCACTTCCTCCTGGTAAGCCTGGTCATTGTTGTTAGCTATCAGGACTACCAGAGCTGTGCCATCAGTCACTTTGACAATGATGTTAGAGTCATGTACAGTAATGTAGTCATATGTGTAGAGGGAACACGGAAGAGGACTCAGCACACAGCCCTGTGGAGCCCCTGTGTTGAAGATGAGGAATGATGAAGTTTTTCCACTCCCACTTAAACCACCTGGGGTCTTTTTGTCAAGAAGTTCAAAACCAAGCTCCACAACGAAGTGTTCAGATGCAGGTCCCTGGGATTAGTGATAAGTTTATGCCATGTAGAACACCTGGGGTTGGGCTGGTGGTCTTTTGGCACTGGAACATTAGCAGGTTTATTTTCTCCAGCATCTTACCGACCCAAGTTTTTATTTTTGTTCTCCTTCCGCTCCTGCATCAAACTCTGTCATTTACTACTATAACCATTAGACACTTAAAAACTGAGTTAATAATAATTTAAACAATGAATAGAGACTCTTCTACTTGCGTTATTTTATTTTAAACAATGCATAGGGTCTCTTCTACTTCTATTATTTATTTGTTTATTTATATAGTGCGTGTATATGTTTATTTCTATTGATTTATTTATCTATTTTCTGTGTTACTGGAATTTTGTTTTTCACTTCTTGTAAAGCACTTTGACCTACACGTTTTGTATGAAAATGATCTTTAGAAATAACTGTAGTTGTTGCTGTTCATAACTGCAGGGACTTGGAGTCAAGCCCTAACTTGGTCTCTGGCAGTTTTCCCTGTGCCTGTGCAGATTTTTCTCCTGCACCTCAATGACAAGCAGATTCAGTGAACAGTCCCAATCGGAGTGACCCTAAACTACCTTCATCTGAGTGATCCATCCAAAGCACAGACATCCCATCCGGTGTCATTAGTTGCCTTGCACCCAGTATTGCTAAGTATGCTCTGACTCCCTGCAGATGCTGCAGTAAATCGATGCACTCGGGTATTGTTTCTTTCAGTTTGTGAAAGAAACAATCGACTCCTGGAGTCGATCCCAGTAGCAAAGTAGGCAGGAATCCAACACCATTGCGGATGATGTGGTCAGCCTTGTCATTTAATATGCACATGTTGCTCTTTCTAGTCAGCACGATAAGATGGTACTGTTATCTCAAAAGTCAGCTCTGCAGATTTCCAGGAATACTTTAAACACATTATAGGGTTAAATCTTAAGATTAAATGAAGCAGCAAGTCATCTTGTAAGATATGAGTGCTAAGAAGATAAAAAGGGAAGATGAGACACCACAAAGAGGAAGTCACCAAAAGGTGACGTGAGCACAGCTATGTCTGTTTGATGGCAGATTGCTGAAACTAGAACAATGGCACATTAATTCAAGCCCTGTTGCTCACTCCTGAATGTCTTTAAAATAAGAATTCTGTCACAGTCAAGCGTTAAATGACCCGTGGCACACTGATTAATGCTGCTGTCTCACTTCTCCTGCTGTCTGTGTGGATTCTTCATGTTCTCCTCATGTCTACGTGAGCTTTTCCTTTCACAAGCATGTGGCCCTAAACAGGGGAAGCAGGTGCTGTGTTGTTTAACGCATGAGTGGACCCTTCAATGGATTTGGTTCCCACCTTGATAAAACACTGCCAGAATAGCCTCCAGATCACATGACCCTGAACACCTGAATTATTGCATGTTCAATAATAAATGGGCAAAAGCAAAAAAAAAAGCTCCTCCTCAGACTCTCTGAATTGGTCTTTAGACAGTGCTGATGTTTCCATGAATGCCTTTTCCTCCCAAGAAGAGTGGGTAACATAGCTTTGTGAAGCTGTATTTGAATATATCAGGAGTAGTAGCACCACCGGCATGTGAGTGAGGAGGTGTAAGACATGTTGTAAGACCTTCAACAGCCCAGCTTTCCCAATGGGGTGTTGTAACTAATCATCCATCTGCTTTCTGCACTCCTTGTACCAGGGACAGCATCACAGGGAGGAATCAGTCCATCTTTATTTGTAACAATGCTTGTAACCATTAGCACTAGAATAACCAAACTTTGACATATGGTGCCTTTCACTAAGAACACTATGTAAACACACTTCTCTTCCACACTTCCATTGCAGCTGAAGTGGGTGAACCGACTTGCTCTGTGTCACAAAAAATCTCCAGAATGATGGAGTGAATGTTATTCTGGCTCCTCAGTGGGGCTGTCGAGTGGTCCACGTCGCAGAAGAATGAAAGCAACCCACACTGGTGACTGAACCGCTCCTCCAATTAACCAGTGAGGATGAAAAGAAGCCACCAAGGGGCATTATGTCCTATGGGCTCAAACGTTGCACCAGTTACGCTTATGTGAATGAGAGGTCAAGAGTACCACTTCCTAAATGCCTTCAATTGAATGACCTAAAATATATAAGTGGTCAAAATAACTATTATATCATCAGCAGCCCTTTTATTTACCGTTGATTCAGATTTACCCCATTAAGTAAACCACATATCAAAACCTGCAAGTACACTTATATTAAAACAAATAAAACATCGTATCGATCATAAGACTAAATAGACTCTTAAAGTCTGTGCGTAATTTGTGCTCATCCCATGAGGACTGTTTGGCCAGTATTCCAAACTCCAATTCCAAGGCCAATCTCTCAAAGGTCTTCATAACGTGAGATGCAAGTACCACTGGTCTGCAGTCATTAGGTGAAGGGGCACCTGCCTTTGTTGGTACAATAACAACGCAAGATGTTTTCCACAGCAGCAGCACTTTCTGGAGCCTTAGGGACAAACTGAAGAGGTGACAGAGGACACCACAAAGTTGGTCAGCACGGGCCTTAAGAACTCGAGGACTCTCTCCATCTGGTCCAGCAGCTTCTCCTGTGTGTAGCTTCCTCAGTTGTCTCATCAGTTATGGACAATCCACACTAATGGTCAGAGGTGGACACATCACTGACCATTCCAGCTAAACAACCAATACAGACTCAAAATTAAAAAAAGTAATGCATTTTGCCCCACAAATGATGCACAAATATATTGAAATTACTGCAGATGTTTGCTTTAAAACAGCAAAAGCTACTTCATGCTGTGTTTCAATATGAAATACAGAGTTGATGTTCACAGGATGGATAAGCTGACATGCCACTTTTGGTGTGAATTACAACAACAACAATATTTATTTCTAAATTTTCATACAGATGATGTAGCTCAACGTGCTTTACAGGATGAATAAAGAGAAAAAAGACAACATATAAAAATAAAATTAGGCAATACTAATTAACAACGAATAAAAGTAAAGTCCGATGGCCAGGAAGGACAGAAAAAAAAAAAATCCAGACGGCTGGAGAAAAAAAATAAAATTTGCAGGAGTTCCAGGCCACGAGACCACCCAGCCCCCTCTAGGCATTCTACCTAACATAAATGACCTCAATCAGTCCTCATGGTTTTCAGGGTTCACGAAGAACTTGATAATGACGATCATGTGGACTTCTGGCCTTCAATCCATCAATGTAGGGACAGCACGGTGCTTTGATCAGGTGGTGGTGACGCAGAAAACTGGAAAAAGAACAGTAGAGAAAGTAGGGGTTAGTACGGATTTCGGAGCCACCATGAATGATAATGATAATTAAATGCATATACAGAATATCAGGATTAAACTAAAATGAAATCATGAGAAGGCCATGTTAAAGTAATGTGTTTTCAGCAGTGTTTTAAAGTGCTCCACTGTATTAGCCTGTCGAATTCCTATTTGCAGGCTATTCCATATTTTAGGTGCATTACAGCAGAAGCCCGCCTCACCACTCCTTTTAAGTTTAGCTCTTGGAATAATTAGCAGACCCTCATTTGAAGATCTAAGGTTACGATTTGGAGTGTAAGGTGAGAGGTCTTGTGAAATATAAGGTGGAGCAGATTATTTAAGGCTTTGTCACCCATAAGCAGTATTTTAAAGTCAATTCTAAATGGCACAGGTAACCAGTGTAGTGACATCAGAACTGGGGTGATGTGCATTTTCTTTTCTTAGTTAAGATTCTGGCAGCTGCATTCTGCACTCGGTGCAGTCATTGATGTCTTTTTTTTGGGTGGTCCTGAAGAGGAGTGCGTTACAGTAATCTAGTCGACTGAAAACAAAAGCGTGAACTAATTTCTCAGCATCTTGCAATGTTATAAGAGGTCTAGCTTTTGCTATATTTCTTAAGTGAAAAAATGCTGCCCTAGTAATCTGATTAATATGTGATTTAAAATTCAGGTCAGAGTCAATAATTACTCCTAAATTCTTTACCTCTGTCTTGATTTTTAATCCTAATGGATCAAGTTTATTTCTAATACCTCATTATATGCATTTTTGCCAATCAATAAAATTGCTGTTTTCTCTTTATTTAGTTTGTGAAAATTACTACTCATCCATTCAGAAACACAAATAAGACATTGTGTTAGTGAAACAACAGAGTCGGGGTCATCAGGTGCTATTGGTAAGTACAGTTGTGTGTCATCAGCATAGCTGTGGTAGCTCACGTTATGCCTTGAGATAATCTGACCTAATGGTTTAATTAATCTAATTAGGTGGTTATTTGATCACTGACACAGTCAAAGTATTTTTAGGGTAAAAGTTAAGTTGGCAAAAGTGTTCATCTAAAATCGAGGGGGCAGAACAGCCCCTCCTTTGCCCCTCCCTATGAGGGTGCTCCTAGGTAAGATTTAAAGATGGCTTCCTGCTAGTGGCCCATCGAGCTTAAGGTCAGAGATGAGCTGGAATGAGGGCTCAGTTGGCAGTGAGGCAGTAAGGCCTGTAAATCAGAAAAAGATTGGCAGGTAGAAGTGCCAGCTTTGAGTTGGAGAAAATGGACAAGTCACCCCACCTTGTCTGGCTCTTTTTGTTCTCACTGTGATCGTCCCTTCCACGTGTGTTTTAACATTTGTCTTTGCTAAATGTAAGTATTGTGTAGAGGCACACAGAGGTCACATTTCTCAAGTGCAGCCTCAGCTGTCCCCTATAAGCTCCTGACTCCACACCACAATGTGTAATATGGATGAATAATGAACAACAAGTGCCACACTGCTTTTGGGGTATGAAGGTATTTCCCTGTGCACTGCTGAGCCAGAGGGAGGGAGGCAGGAAAGCTCCCGGGCCTGCAGCAGTGGCGGTCTTGTCTTTTCTCTGAGTGTGCTGGTCCAGTTCAACCCTGCACTCCCATTCTAGCAACAGTTTTAAAAAGATTGTTCTACTCACCCCAATATTTAATTTTGTTCTGAGCCAGGAGGCAAAGCCAAAGCTAAAACCTGCTCTTTCCAAGAAAAGTTAATAAGAGGTGTGGCACCTGTTATGGCACCAAGGGAGCAAGGTGACCATCAACTCACTTGATCTTGAACCCTGAATCGACTGGATCTTTAGAGATAAGACACCCACACACTCACACAATTATTTTCTTCTTTGGGATGTGAGAGTAAACCAAAGTAATCATCTGGCTTAGAGAGCAATCGGGCCTTGAAATCAGAGTAACAACAGTCATGGAGTAATTTGTGAGGACTGCTCTACTAATACTGGGCAGGGCCTCCTTTTGTTTTCACAAGAGTCTCATCTCTTCATGACATGAATTCCATAAGATGCTGGAAACATTCTTGTGAGATTCTGGTCCACGTTGACATGATTGCATTACACAATTTCTGCACATTCATACACGAATATCCCATTTTGCCACATGCCAAAGGTGTTCTGTTGGATTCAGATCTGGTGACTGAGAAGGACTCTGAAGGACACTGAACTCATTGCCATGTCCATGAAAGCAGATTGAGAGGACCCCAGCTTTGTGCCATGATGCATTACCATGCTGGAAGTGTGACCATGAAGGGATGTCAGCAAATACTCTCAAATAGGCCATGGCATTCAAATGAAGACCTTTTGGTATTTATGGGTCCAAAGTGTGCCAAGAAAGTATACTTCACACCATTACATTAACACGACCAGTGGACTGTTGACACATGACAGGACGGGTGCATGGATTCATGCTGTTGTCACTAAATTCTAACCCTATCATCTGTGTGCCTCAGTGTAATTCGAGATTTATCAGACCAGTCTTCAGCTGTCCAGTTTTGGTGAGCCTGTGTCCACTGTATCCTCAGCTTTCTGCTGTTGGCTGACAGGAGTTGAACTTGACGTGGTCTTCTGCTGTGTAGCCCATCTGCCTAAAAGCTTGACGTGCTGCGTGTTCTGAAATGTTTTTCTGATCACCACGGTTGTACAGAGGGGTTATCTAAGTTACCTTTCTTTCAGTTTGAACCAGTCTGTCCATACTCCTCTGACCTTTCTCATCAACAAGGTGTTTCTGTCCACAGGACTGTTGCTAACTAAACTCTAGAGGCTATCACATGTGAAAATCCCAGGAGATCAGCACTGACAGAAATACTTAAACCAGACCATCTGGAACCAACAATCACACCATGGTCAAAATCATTGAAATCACAGTTTTTTCCTCATTCTGGGGTTTAATTTGAACATTAACTGGTGGTCCTGGCCAGCCATTCTGGTTGAATTCCCTTGAAGCTAATTGATCTTATCTGCAGATTTGATGGAAAGTAGAGAAACATCTTGATGCATCTCCAGTTTGGCACAGCCATACCCTCATCCTATAGAATTTTGCCCTTTATGTTGGTAGCAGGCCCATCTCTTTTCGGCCATGGGATGGTTGGGGCATAAAGATGCTTGGTGACTATTGACTTGGAATGTTACAGTTACTCAGGTCCAGGTTTTCTATTTATCCTCCCTCTTTCTTTTTCTGTCTTCGGATGAGATCAGTCCTGCTTTCCTTCCCTCTCCATATGTTGTGGGACTGCTCTCCAGCTTCTACTTTTTGAACAAATGTTTCCAGTTGCCTATCCAATATTGTGTCTATTAATATTCCGCTTTTTCCAATGTAATGGACTGCAAACATGGACTGGCATCCATGTCTGGATGGGTTTGTGGTTCCTTACCTGGTTGGAAGGCCAACAAAAAGATGGTACAGTGGAGATAATACGTTTGAACTGTTAACTTCTCTGACACAATAGATGGCAGCATCGCTGGGTTAAGATACCCACACAGATACCCATAGGGCATGCTGGGAGTAGTAGTCCCTTGAGGCAGCCCTCTTGGGTTCCTTGGGTGGTGCCAGAGGGTACTTTGTCGGACTTTTGTATGACCGTGAAGTCCTTCCTGCAGGCCCTGTCCTAGCCCTGGAAATACTCCCAAGTGTTGAGAAAAAGGAGTTGCTCTTCCTCACCCAGGCGAGTCAATGCCAGATGGAAGACAGACAAAGCTCACCTGGGAGGAGTGGAGGTAGCAAACAAGAGAAGAAGAGAATTTTAGAGAAGCCTGTTGTAAATTATTGTGGTTGCAATAAATCTTTTATTTGAAATCTATTATTTACCTGTGTCTGTGTGGTTGTGTATGGGGTTTGGGGTGCTGCAATGCCCCCTACAGGTCACACCACATATATTTCTTTTCTTACCTTAACTTTTATCCAGCAGTGCTTGTTCTGTCTGGGTACCATCACTGCTAAACGTATTTAGCCTCCCACTGTAAATTTCCTGATTGATTCTGTGTAAACTTGTGGAAATCCTCTTTCTTTAATCTAACCTTATTTGAATATTTGGTGGCACAGATCGATAGATTAAATGGCTCCAATGCAGGGAAATTGGAAGATACAGTACTCTTGGTTCAGAGCTGGCTGCCGAGGGGTCCGCATCATGCCACTAATCTTAATCCATAATTCTGTGCTTTTCTTATTACTCCTTTTCTCCTCTGTGGCTCGTTGCGTCTGTCTGGGTTTTCTTGCTGGTCTGCCTGGGCTTCAGTAGTTTTAAGCCTATATGGAATCTTCTTTGAAGGGGCATTTTTGGGTCTGGAGCTGTCAGGAGGTTGCTTTGCTTTCAATAGTTACACTCTGTTCATTTTTCAGAGATTCATCAATGTGTTTTTTGTGCTTACTGATCTACGAGGGATGTTCAAAAAGCTTTTATATTTTTGTTAGAGACAGTGAAGGCGGAAGGAGTAGTAATTGGGCATTAAAAAGTTGGTACAACACTGCGAAAACTGCATCACAAACAAAGGTGACTATGTAGAAAAGTGATGTCATTTGTTTTTGAAGTTCTTAATAAATAAAATAATAATAATAAAATAAAAAGGCGGAAATTTTTGAACGTCCCTCATATATATATCATATTGTAATAAAATAAATTCACTCGGAAAACTCCAGAAAGAGTTGGGGAATTGTCCGTTTGATGTGGTGAACATTTGAATGAGAATTGATCAAAAAACCAAAGCATTTCACAAAGTACAGAGTTGATTTGAGGATTTATATACAAAAATGGCGACAGGAAGTGAATTGGAGTGGAAATGACACCAATACAGAGAGACAGAAGTGATGTCATCATGGCGAAACCGGAAGTGAAGTCATCAGTAGGGAACCAGAAGTGATGACATTACAGTGGGGACCGGGAAATAGCATCATCCATGGGAGCCGGGAAGTGACGTCATCATGAGGAGCCGGAATTGGGGTTGTTGTGGAGTGGCCATTTTGTGAAACCGGAAATACTGAAGGTAAGTGTGTGAGATTATTTTTCTTCTTTTGCTCTATTGGAAGTGAGAGAGAGGCATTAGTACCCAAAATCAACTCTTCATCTCGTGGTATATTACTCAACTTAGGGCTTTATCTCTCTTTATATAAAATCCAATGTCTGTCTGTATGTCTGTCCACTTTTCATGAGAGAACTACTTAACGGATTTAGATCGTTTTTTTTTTCTGTAATTTGCTTGAACATTCCGGTTGATTTTGCGACTTCTCTCATCCCGCTAAGTATTATAGTTCGGTTGCGGCGCCGGTTTGTTTGCACGAATCCGTGACACAGACTGTGGGCCGAGGGAAGGGAGAGGCGGGACCTCAGGAGTAGGGAGCCAGGCAGGGCCCTCGTCACTCACGCGCCAGCCTCCGTTCGAGTCGCTCTACCTCTTGCCACATGTTGGAGTGCACCTTGCCTCTGCTTAGCTAGCGATACCTGTTTGTTCAGCAGATATTATCATCTACAGATTGTTAAGGAGTAACGTTTGACGTTTTTGAGAGAGAGATCAGAGCTACGTGTGTGTGTTTTAGGGGGTAGCTACTGATTGCCAGAGATATCACAACCATGTGCTTTTCTCCCCACGTGGGAGACACTCTCTCATCAGAGCTGAACACGATCAGATAAAGTGCCAATGTTTGACGTTAGAGCGTACCTACCTTCCGCTTGGCCAGAATTACATTTTTTTTTATGTTTTTAATTAATTTTTAAAGTTTCACTACTAAGTGGCTGGAGCCATGGGGGACAACTAGTCTTAAAATAAAAAAGAAATTGATCACAAATTAAAAAATAAACTGAAGTTCCTGACCAGTATCTGCATAACTTTATTCTCTATTGCCACACGACTGGCTGATTGCGTGGATAAGCAGGGGTTCCTAATAATATGCTCAGTCAGTTTATGGTGGTGGTTACCTTTTAGGTTTAGGTAAGTGCTAACATACGGTATGTACAAAAATCCATCCATCCATCCATCTATGCTTATCCTACTCCACGTATCCAGAGCAGGGTCATGGGGAAGCTCGAGCCTGTCCCAGCAAGCATAGGGCCCAAGGCAGGAACACCACATGGACAAGATGCCAGCACAGAAACCATTAAAACAAATTAGTGACTGACTACTTCCTGGACTGGAAACCTCTTACTGCAAATACAAAGCCAATCCAGTAACCCGAGGGGTGTGTAGATGATTCATCTCATGCCAGTGTGGAGTGTAACCCCTGGTGTCATGTTTGGTGGGTGCGTCGTTAAGTGCGGTATGTTGTCTAAATCGGGGTGAGAGAACGTGTTTTAAAAAGTGTCGGGTTGCGTTAAAAATAGCCACAAAAAGGAGCAGGGGAGTTAATAATAGGAGAAATACTGAGAGCCAATGCTTTGAAGTATTCATGGAGCTCTGCTAGAAAAGAAAATGTGACAGAACGCCAGCCCTGTGCAGATGGCCTCTTGCACACCTGCTGGTTTTGCATGCTGGTCAGGCTGACGAGACTGCCCTCCTATTTTGCAGAAAACACAGTGGACAGACCTGAGCAGGGAGCATCAGAAGACCAGTAGGACACAAGAAAGTGCAGAATTTATTTCCAAAACTCACAGAAGAAGGAACGTTGGAGAGCTGGGGATATCAGGAATAACACCACATAATGAAAATGAAATGACCTAAAAAATGGGTCCCATCTGTGTCTTAGGATCAATCGATGCCTAAGCCTATCATGACAGCATCAGGCTCAAGGCCGGAGCCGCCACACTTCCATCACTGGGCAAATGGCACAGTCATGGGAAAGCCAGGTCAGAGCATTAAAACGATCGTCATGTTCTTGTCTCCTGGGTTCTTCCTAAGTATGATGAGTGCTGCCATCCTGATGTGCATGTCTCAGTTGTTGGGTGTGGTGTGCGTCTCTTTATGGGCTCGTTTCTTCTTTCCCAAATGTTAGCAAACAGCAAAAAGCTGCAGTCATCGTCCCTTATCGGTTGCCCAAGTGGTGTATTCGTCTGCTTTTCTCCAATCATGTACTCGCTGGTTGTTGTTTAGTTTAAAATTTGTTGTTCATTGGCAAATTTGAGCATTTGTGATATTTAAAAGTTGTATAACAGATTCCAGTTATGAACCTGTATAGCAAAAATCTATGACTTTTATAGACATCTAACTTACGAAGGGGCAGAGTGGTGGATTCAGCTGTGCATATTTCATTCATTTTATCTTTTTTTTATGTATGCCACTATTCGCTGTTTGTCTTTGCTGGTTTGATAATATCTCATACAGCTAATGTTGTGGTTCTGTCTTTTTTCACTTTTGTATATTGTAACCTCAATTCAAAAACAAATCAAATTAAATCAAAAGCCTGCAGGCCTCACAGGAAAACGAGAGCCCATGAAGCCATGCGATGTGTCACTGAATCATTCTGGTCCTGCCGGCACATCAAAGTACAAAATGTACAAACAGTCCCGTGCTGCTCACATATCTGCAGTTTAAAAGAGAAGTCACAAGTGCAAAGCTACAATCACACGACGGTAAAGGCAAAGACTGGCCGTGTGGTTCCAAGAAAAGAAAACAGAAGTGCAGCAGCAGGAGGCCTTTACACAGGAAACCCACCCAACAGGAAGTTGGCAAAGAGCAAAGTGAGATGTGGAAAGTAGCATTGTGGTGGGCATCCAAGTTGGGCGGGGCCGCTGCTTCACTGCCAGCACCCAGTAACCTGTCACCTGACTGGCTGACAGGAATAATTTGTGGAAAGGGGCTCCTCCACGTTTAGCAGCAAGCTGGGATCGTATGGAGGAATTCAAGTCAGCACCAGTATCTGCTGGTGACACTCCAGCCAAACGTCCAGTATGAAGCAGTGAGCAGTCAGTGGCTAACTTAGTTTAGTATAAAACACTTTGGATCAGAGGATGCTAAACAGTCATCCTCTATTTTATATAGTGCCTTTGACCTCCTGCTATCATACACAATCAATACAACATGATAAAATATACAGTATATTGATTACTTTGCTAAATCTGCTCATTTTACTGTATTTCTGGGTTCTGGCAGCGATATGAGCAGCACTGAGCACAAAGGAGAGAACGGACAAACTCAGTCCCAATCCCCACACACTCTCTTTCATGCTTAGTTACACTTATCAGTGAGCCCGCTGCTTTGAGATTTAAGAAGACAACGGCAGCACCAGAGAAAACCCAACAGGGGCAAACCCCACACAGGGATTATTAATCTTGGCCAGAATCTGAATGAGCACTCCTGGAGGTAAGAGGCAGATGTGATAGCTACTGGTCTACGCTACAATAACATAACAAGGTTCAAAGAAGCCCACCAATAGTAAAAAGTAAAGTAAAACATGATTAGCACAAATCAGAATCACTGCTCATCTGGATTAGGCAGCTCTGACTCTACTACATTAGGGGCAGCAAAAGCAGCACTGCCACCTCACACATCCTGAGTCCGGGGTTCAAATCACAGTCTTGACAGCTCCTGTGTAGAGTCTGCACTTTCTCCCGATGTCTCGGTGGGTTCTCTTCAGGGTTATTCAGTTTATCTTTCACACTGCAAGGACATACGGCAAGGGTTTAGATCAGAGCGCTGTGCAGGTGGCAGCCTGTTACTAATGCTCGATCTTTCTTGGGCTTCCCCTATCTATCTATCTATCTATCTATCTATCTATCTATCTATCTATCTATCTATCTATCTATCTATCTATCTATCTAT
>JANRMT010061414.1:22712022-22765825 GCA_026402145.1 Polypterus bichir lapradei
ATATAGTGCCTTATCTATCTATCTATCTATCTATCTATCTATCTATCTATCTATCTATCTATTATATAGCGCCTTTCACATCTATCTATCTATCTATCTATCTATCTATCTATCTATCTATCTATCTATCTATCTATCATGACCTTGAAAAATTATTCTGCCCCCAAACTATTTTCATTTTGTCATCTCCAACTTTAAATTTGTAATAAAGTAAAGTGAGATTTTTTTCCATCAGATTTTTTGAGATATTGTTCCAAATCAAACAAAACCTTTCAACAATTTGCTACAAAGAAAAAATCAAAATAGTGAGATTTTAAAACTATTTATTATTTATGTAAATATAAGGCTAACATTTTGCTCGGGTGCTGTGTATTACTTTATCAACTCACCCAATCTGTCGATGGTCTCCAACTGTGTAATAAATTAATTTATAATGTATGACCTATAGGGGGCACCCGTAGGCCCCAAATCCCTAAACACACCAACATAAGCCCTGGGTTCAAATAAAGATTGTATTATTAACAAATACCTCTCAGAGTTTTTTCCTACAAGTTAGTTGCAGGAGCACAATTATATACAATATTCTTCTTCCTTCTCTCCGTCTTTCTTTTCCTTGAACTCGTCCAGGTGAGTTTCGTCCTCTGCTTCCCAACTCTGACTCCCTGAGGTGAAGCGTCTTCAGTGCCCTTTTATGTCAGACACAGGGGTACCTCTGGTGTTACAGCACTACATGTTGGAAGCACTTCTGGGTCAGGCGAAAGGTTCTGAATGTAGGGATGGTCTGTCCTTGCAGCTGCCCATGGCAGCACCCAAGGAACCCAACAGGGCTGCAATTTCCCAGCCTGCCTTGTGAGTATCCATGCAGTGTGAAGGACAGCCGGGTCCCATGCCCGGCAGGGACACCCCTGCTGCTTATGTTCTGGGGGAGCCACCATGGGCGGTCCAGTACCTCCCCCGGGACGCCTCCCTGGCCAATGGTGATTCCCCAACCACCCGCAGGGCTCCATGGGAGATGGAGTCCTCCATAGCCTCGTTGGGGGCTCGGATGGCTACTAGGGGGAGCTGCATGGATTCAGCAGCCTGGCTGGACGAATCTTCAGCCCCACCTGGAGGTGCAATTAGGACCAGGTGGTCAAGCACCTGGAACACTTCCAGGTGGGTTATAAAGAGGGCCAGCCACCACCACTCGAGGAGCCAGAGTCGGGAGGAGGAGGAGGACTAAGCTTGAGGAGGAGTGGTGGTCAAGGAGAAAGGATTGTTGGTGGTGTTTGTTGTGCCTTGGGACTGTGTTTGGGCTGTGTGGCACGGGGAAGACGTGTCCCACAGCTGAAGAAAATTAATAAAGTCTTTGTGCTTTTTATACGTGCCTCCGTGTCTATCTGTGTCGGGTCGGGCGCCTGTATAGCGCCTTGTTACAGCAGGAAAAAAATTAAATAAGATCTGGTCAAGTGAAAGCAATGACACCATGGCCATAAACAATATGGCTAGCTCCACACTGGTAGTACAAAAGGGGCAAACAAATACCAGCAAGTGTGTACTGACATGGCCAAGACAAGGCAAACTACAAAAAATGGGTGGATCAGGAGTTGACACGTTTATTGTTAAATGAAGTACAGGGTGTCAAAAATAAAATGGATACTAAATGTAAAAATCAACCAAGGATACAAACAAGACACTTGCAAGACACTTTGTTGGGTAAACCACAAACTTGAACAAAGAGTCACAAGAACTTTAAAGTCACCAAAGGCTTTGAAGTGAAAAAAAGCTGGCGAATTATAAGAAGGAAGAAGAGTTAGAAAGAGAGGGTTGACAAACCAGCAGAGAAAGAGAGCGCAGCAGGAAGCTGAGAGGTGACATTCTCAAAGGATCTGAACGTAGGAGGAGATGCAGAGCGTCAGGAAAAGGAGGAAGAAATACCAAAAATGTTGTTGTGCCGTGACCAGTCAGACAAGGCAGGCATCACCGGGAGTGCTTGGGTGAGGTGATGTAAGGTGAGACGAGGGGGAGTCTCTGTTGAAGTGCCAGCTTTCTGTCACAAGGACTCCATTAAGGCTAACATGAAAAGACAAGTCATTAGGAAGATGAGATTTAGACGCAAGAGAATATCAAGTATGAACTGCCCAAGTCTGGGGTCGGCCAGTGAATATCACTGTGGTTATTTTCCGCTCTACTTTCTGCACAACCCAATGGCAGATAGTGTTGTGAACTGTGTTCTGAGACCTTTCATGTGAGTGAGATGGACGTTTCAAGCTGAGCGAGATGGACGTTTCAAGGTGATGCTGCCATATTCACTAATCATGGCGTTGGAGAGTGACATGTTGATTAGCACACGGCCTACTAAATCTAAAACAATTAAACTAGGAGAAGTACCAGCATGCTAAACTCTGGGGTCCAACTCAGGAGTCTGATAGGACAGTTGGGTGAGGCACCATGACTGATACACGCGGCAGACATCATTCACCAGTTAGTCTGTATGAGTAGCGTCGGCTCATGAGGTAGCCAGTGAGCTGTAGTGGGCTCGGGTCTGATCTTAGGTGTTAAAGGTGAAATGGAAGTTGTCTACAAAAATCAATATCTCAGCTCCAGTACTAACAAGAACAGAATTAAGAATCCCTTGGTCATCCAGCACATGTTAGATCATTGTTCTCAGGGTGGCCTATGGACGGTGCTTTGAGGTATTCTTTCTTTTTAGCGCATTCGTCCAACATTATCACACCCACTTAACCCAGTTGAAGGTTTTACAGCAAACACCAACTGTGGAAAAGGTGCAAGTCCACCACAGGGCACACGTTTGTAAATGTTCACACTTACACCAGTGGCGTAGCCAGCTTGCTGAAAGCCCCTGTGCAGCGCCCCTCCTGTCCAACATAACTCTTAGTAATTTATTCGCAACTCGATCCTAGAGGACGGCTGGGCAGTGGTGTCACGCTGGTGCTAAACAAACTTCTAAATTAAATTTGTAATAACCTTTTAAAACACTTTATTACAGCCACTGTAATTTAGCAAAAATAAAATAAATTGTGGGAATTGAATGTGGGAGGTGTGGGTGTGTAGTAGTAGTACATAAATATATGTAAGATGTGGACCCGCTTACTTTTCCAAGACAACTTTGTGAAAGAAGATAATTAAAATGTAACGTAAGCTACAAAGTAGAAACTGTTCCATGCTATAAAATGAAACAATTTTAATATGTAACAAATTAAAGCGACAACACCGGCTGACAGGACACTACTACACAATTGATCCGTTTTACATAAGTTTTGAGAAAATGGACATCATGAAGTGTTCACGCTCACAAATCCTCACAGTAGTGACACTAATGCACAGTAAGCCATACTAAGGTAAACAATAAAACAGATTACAGATTTGTTAAACTGTTAGAGTTTACAAAAATGGAACTGACTGACAAGTCACAAATCCTATCTCTCTATTATAAAAAAAAATCCTGGGAGGGAGACTAGGGAGACGAGACGTGATCTTCTCGGAAGACAATTTGATGTCCATGCAAGAGACGCTTTAACATCCCGCGAGACAATTTGACATCCGCGCGAGAGACACTTTAACGTCACGCAAAAACAATTTGACGTCCGCGAGAGACACTTTAACGTCACGTGAGACAAGGCAGTGAGACCACATTTAAAACAAGTTCATGGACATCTAACCAAGCAGTTGTTGGAATGCCTTTGACAGGCAAACATCATGTGCTCCCAGCTCTTAAAACAACGACAAGCGACAAGAAGAACATGCAGCTTGCCAACAGCAGCAGCAGGAAGCCAGCAGATGATCCGACTGCTTTTCCTTAGCATGCGTTCTGCCCCCCGCCCCCCCCCCCCTTCACAATGTGAGTGGCAAAGACGCAAAGCGGCAAAAGGACAGCTGCAGTACAGGCTTTTGAATGATCGACATGCAGCGCGACAAAAACAACAAGCAGCTCGCCAGCAGCAGCAGTAAGACAGCAGATTATCCGACGGCATCTCCTTAGCGTGCGTTCATCCGCCCCCTCTTTCACAACATGAGCAGCGTTATACGTCCTGCGAGAAAGATTTAACCATGCCCGGGGCCGGAAATAAAGGACAAGTATTATTTTTACAAAAGTTTTAAACTAAAAGTGAAAATAATGCATATGTAACAATTCCCATGAAAATAACAATCTCTTTAAATTGTGTATTCGGTAAACCAAACCCAGGGGTGGTCGAGCGAAGCGAGCAGGGGGCGGAGCCCACTAGTTACTTATAATATCCCTTCTTCTTCTTCTTCTTCTTTTTCTTCTTCTTTAGGAGCTGCCACAGCAGGTACCTTAAAATACTCACTTGCGTGCCTTCTGTTGCACAAAGGTCTCAAGTCAAGTTGTCTGACGCGCTCATTTTCGATTGAGAGTACAGCCAAGCCACTAAGTCTGTCTTGCTACGTGGTGCTTCTCAGGTCATTTTTGATGAGTTTTAACTTGGAGGATGATTGTTCACTCGCAACAACAGCCACTGGTATAGTCAGCAGTAACATGTAAGCCATGCAAACGTCACTGGAAGCAGACGACAGTGTACAGTGACCTATCAGGAACAGTTCAGCTACTCTGAAAACAGTCGACTTGGTTGACAGGATGGATTGAAAATGAAATCCATCGAAATGACAACGACTAAGCACAAAACACCGGTGAAATGTCAGTGTTATAGCGTTCAACGAGAAGATCGGCAGCAGCATGCAATTCGTCATCGAGTTGATGGTAATAAGACATGGAATGCTGAAGCTACTGCATCAAGACTGTGAAACCGCTGTTTTAGTTAAGTAATTAAAATTAAAAAAAAGAACCTATACAGCCCCGAGTGGGCCCTCCAAGCTAGAAGGCCCTTGTGCTTTGCAGAATCTGCACAATCCATTGCTACGCCAGTGGTTCGCACTCATACTGGGCCGGCTTGGAGCCTCCAGTAAGCCTCATCTGCTCATTTGTTGGATGCCAGTAGGACTTTTAATTTGTTAAATCCACTGAATGGAAAATATAATCAGCTCACAATTGAAGGCAATATTTTTCTTGCGGCAGCATTACAGAATAGTTGTAATCAATTATAGTCATTCCCAGAATACTTTCACATAACAAGACTCCTTGCCAAAGCCCAGTCCAACATACGCACATTCATCGACTTTCAGAACCCACTAACTCCATTACAGGGTAACAGGGTGCCAGTCTCAGCCTTCCCAGCAACCAAGGCAGGAACCCTGTGGTCCATCCGTCCTTCAGGTGCTCCACCCTGACTCCTGAGAAGCCAGAGGGCAAAGGATGTAAAGAAGGCCTACACAGAGAGAGAAGCCTACTACTCTTTTTCTCACTGAGTGGCGTTCTTGGCTTTTCCATTGCCTTTAATGTTCTTTTATTATTTCTTATCCATATACGGTATATAAGGACAACAAGGCAAATGACAAGGCCAATGCTCACAAACACTCGAGTACTGCAGGCCTGGCACAGCGCTGTATGCTGCAGTAGCTCCGATGGTTCTGGCTGTGGACCAGCTGGAGACCTCTTCTGTTCATCGATTGGCCAATTTTGCTGCATGCCAGCAAGCAACAGAGAGAGGAGCCAGCACTCAGTATGGCTGTCGTCTCATCTGTGACTCCAAAGTCCTTTAGCTGTGAAATATTTTTTTCTGGGGCTATGCAAACACCAAGCTGTGGAGGCCTTAACAAAAGCTCAACTATTGTCGGGATGAGGACATCATATTAAACTAGCTGTGTAAGCCCATGCTGTAAAAAGCCTGGAGTCCTAGGAGCTATTGAAATCATCAGAAAAAAAACTGAAATGTAGAGATGTCACGTAATTGAAAGGAACTACCCTCCTATGGAACTGTCTCTCTCCTATGAGGATTCGTTTTGCTGATGTGCTCGCCTCACTTGTGCATTAGTGGTGGGAGGAAAAGTAAAAGGGATACCAGTTTGCCGATGTTAGCGGCTAAGCGACTTTGTCTTTCTTCTGAGGTTTCATTTTGCTGACGTGCTGACCCCGCTTGTGTTATTAGCAGCTAAGTGAGTTTTCTGTTTCCTTAGAGGTGAAGCCCTTACCACCCCGACTCCACCTCTCACTTCCGGGCCGGACAGACACAAACACTTCAACATATAGACGTGTGCTAAGGTTTTATACACCCCAAACCAGAAAGCAGGAGACAGAGCTGGTGGTAGCAGAGTTAAAGATGCTAAGATTTGCATTGGGTGTGACGAGGATGGACAGGATTAGAAATGAGGACATTAGAGGGTCAGCTCAAGTTGGACAGTTGGGAGACAAAGTCAGAGAGGCGAGATTGCGTTGGTTTGGACATGTGCAGAGGGGAGATGCTGAGTATATTGGGAGAAGGAGGCTAAGGATAGAGCTGCCAGGTAAGAGGAAAAGAGGAAGGCCTAAACGAAGGTTTATGGATGTGGTGAGAGAGGACATGCAGGTGATGGAGGTAACAGAGCAAGATGAAGAGGACAGGAAGATATGGAAGAAGATGATCTGCTGTGGCAACCCCTAGCGGGAGCAGCCAAAAGAAGAAGAGGGTACATCCCAGAACAAAAGGAATGTATTAGTCACTTTGGCCTGCTGGTTAAGAAGCTGGACTTAAAATATAAGAAGAGCTTTGACAAGAGTAGGTGATTGGGTGCCATATGGCTAGCTACTTGCCTAATGTATCGTAACATATCAGGTTCAGGTCCATGCATCAAAGTTGTTCAGGTGAAGAGAGCAACCTCATCCTACAACGTGTGTTAAAATGACACCAGGCATTGGCTTTCCTTACCCATCCTTCCATTGTCCCAGTGGTGGCTCAGTCTAATCAGTGCATCTTAAAAATGTGGGAAGATACCAGGATACCTCAAGAAAAGCCATATAGACAAGAGGAGCCCATGCTTGTTTACACAATGACCCAGGCTCTCATTGTAATTTCACATAGTTGTATCAAATGCTGCTTTAGCTCTCATTTATCTTCTCAGTGTAGCCAGTCCTGTGTGACCTTAGGAACCTTAGCATTTCCGTGTGTTATATATCCTTGGCACTATATTATCGTGGGGTCCAGTGGCTGTGGGGCATCTGTTGGTGAAGAAAGATTCACAGATCTTGAGTCTGCTGAAGATGCTGTGATCTTCGCGGAGTCAATGGAGGCTCTGATCGGGGCACTCAAGAGACTGAGTGAGGCTTCTGAGTGTCTGGGCTTGCGAGTGTCCTGGATAAAAACCAAGATCCATGCCTTTAGTGACCTCTTGGGCACAACCATCAGCAGTGTGTCTGTTTGCGGAGAGAGTGTTGACCTCGTCGAGAGGTTTACTTACCTTGGCAGTGACATTCATGTCTCTGGTGACTCTTCCTATGAAGTCAGTGGATGGATTGGGAGAGCATGGGGGGGTCATGAGGTCGCTAGAAAGGGGTGTGTGGCACTCCCGCTATCTATGCAGAAGGATGAAGGTCCAAGTCTTTAGAATCCTGGTGCTTCCTGTCTTGCTATATGGTTGCGAGACATGGACACTATCTAGTGACCTGAGATGAAGACTGGACCCCTTTGGTACCATTGGTTGGACTTTGTGTTGAATGAGCGGTTGCTCATGGAGTCCCAAATGAGGCGCATTACCTGCATTGTGAGGGAGCGTCAGTTATGGCACTACGGCCATGTGGTGCATTTCCCCAAGGGTGATCCAGCTCGTAAGGTCCTCATTGTTGGGGACCCAAGTGACTGGACAAGGCCAAGGGGTCGACCACGTAACACCTGGCTGCTGCAGATAGAGGGTCATTTCCGGAGGGTGAGACTGGACCGCGTGTCTGCCTGGGGGGTTGCAAACCGGGATCCCGAGTTGTTTTGCCGTGTAGTGGGTGTGGCAACGCACTGTACCAGTGCATGCTTCCCAAGTTGATTTGACTTGACTTGCACTATATTACGTTGTGTCTTTAATGTTATGTAGTGTGTGGTAGTCCCTCACAGCCCTGAACTATAGTATGTGGTCTAAAGATGGATGGATGGATAGATGGAGTATTTAATCATTGACCCTGGGAATAGCGGTTGTCTCAGTTTGAAGGGTGAAGTGGAAAACTGTGTTTAATTTGGAGATCATATAATATCTTTTTATGCTACCGGCCTCAAGCCTAGGGGAACCTGGGCAAGGTACAAGCCACTGTTGCTGCAGGGTGTAGCCACAGCGATATGGTGAAAAAGCATAAATGAAGCAGGCAGCAAAATTAAAATGAACGCTTTTTAATCAGAGTATAGCATCAAGTCAATGAAACTTGTGGCCTATTGATCTGGTCAGTTAAGTAGCAGAGGGGCTTGTTAATTAGTTTCAGCTGCTTTGGTGCCCTAGAGTGGCAACAATGAGTGACCCCCAAAACAGGAATGGTTTAACGGGTGGAGGCCACTGACATTTTTCCCTCCTCCTCTGTTTTTTCACTCGTTTTGCATTTGGCTACGGTCAGTGTCACTACTGGTAGCATGAGGCGATTACTGGACCCTACAGAGCTGGCACAGGTAGTCCAACTTCTCCAGGATGGCAGGCACATCGATACATGCCATTACCAGAAGGTTTGCCGTGTCTCCCCACACAGTCTCAAGGGCTTGGAGGAGATTCCAGGAGACAGGCAGTTACTCTAGGAGAGCTGGACAGGGGTGTAGAAGGTCCTTAACCCATCAGCAAGACTGACCAGTATCTGCTGCTTTGGGCAAGGAGAAACAGGATGAGCACTGCCAGAGCCTACAAAATGACCTCCAGCAGGCAGGCCACTGGTGTGAATGTCTCTGACCAAACAATCAGAAACAGACTTCATAAGGTGTGCCCGATGTCCTCTAGTGGGCCCTGTGCTCACTGCCAGGCACCATAGAGCTCGATTGGCATTTGTTATAGAATACCAGAATTGGCATATCCACTACTGGCGCTCTGTGCTTTTCACAGATGAGAGCAGGTTCACCCTGAGCACATGTGACAGATGTAAAAGGGTCTGGAGAAGCCATGGAGAACGTTATGCTGCCTGTAACATCATTCAGCATGACCGATTTGGTGGTGGGTCAGTGATGGTCTGGTGAGGCATATCCATGGAGGGACGCATAGACCTCTACAGGCTAGACAACGGCACCTTGACTGCCATTAGGTATCAGGATGAAATCTTTGGACCCATTGTCAGACCCTATGCTGGTGCAGTGGATCTTGGGTTCCTGCTGGTGCATGACAATGCCCGGCTTTATGTGGCGAGAGTATATCGGCAGTTCCTGGAGGATGAAGGTATTGATACCATTGACTGGCCATCACGCTCACTCGCCTGACCTCAATCCAATAGAACACCTCTGGGTGTGACATTATGTTTCAGTCCATCCGACGCCGCCATGTTGCACTTCAGACTTTCCAGGAGCTCAGTGATACCCTGGTCCAGATCTGGGAGGAGATCCCCCAGGACACCATCTGTCATCTCATTAGGAGCATGCCCCCTGACAACATTGTCAGGCATGCATACAAGCACGTGGGGGCCATACAAACTACTGAGTACGATTTGGAGTTGCTGCAATGAAATTTGGCCAAAATGGACAAGCCTACCTGCAGCATAATCTTTTCACTTTGATTTTTCGGGGTGTCTTTGAATTCAGCCCTCTGTAGGTTGATCATTTTCATGTCCATCAAACGATGTGGCATCCTTTCGTTCCTAGCACATTACCCAGTCCATATCAGTATAGATACCCAGCAGGATTTTTTCCCCATTGAGATCTGATGTGTTTTCAAAGTGTTCCCTTAATTTGTTTGAGCAGTTTATATTCTCACTGGATTTCTGCAGCCAATCCCAGTTGAATGCCACTCTGTCACACACACAAGTCACAGGAGCAGCTGTCGGGCTGGCAGGTGTGATGAAGGAAGACAGAGCTGCACTGTCACTGATACCCATTTGTTTCCCTCAGCCTGGAGGACCAGCATAGCGACAAATAATAATGACTCTTCCGGCCTCGCACTCTTGGCCTTGCCCCTTCCACCCTGGGACCAGTTTAAAAGATAACACAGCTGGAAACCCATTGTCACTCCTGTTCCAACCCATCAAATGAATGCTACCTGAGAGAAGCAAACCAACAGGGGGAACAGCTAAAGTGGACCAAGAGTCTTGTATTTTAGGGGACAAATTCTGTTGTGTGTTAAATGAGGACTACTAAGCACCCCAGAATGTTAACACTGTCTCTTGGTTATTCTCTACAACTCTTGTTCCCACCTACATCAAATGCTATGCTACATTCAATTACCTAAATTACAGCTTCTATAATCATGGAAAACAAATCCTTACGCACATGCATGCCAACACGCTCAATCGAATCCACAGTCCAGTGAAGCGTCTGGAACCCTGCTCTTGTAATTCTCTCTCTGGCTCTCACCTAGCTGGCACCTGACCCGACGTTTTACATCTACAGGTCACCGAGTCACACCAGAATGTTGGTACCACCTCCCTCTGACATGTAACTCGATAGGTCTCTCAGGACTGCACCCCATGCAGCTGTCCAGCATCTTTCACCAGCACCCCTCCTGCCCCACTCCCTACTTTCACTGGAAAAACTGCACCTCCTCCTTCCTTTGAGGTAAGTACCCACCCATTAAACAAAGGGTCAACTTCTAAAAACACTTCACAATTGCCTGGCTTACACTAAGCTTACGACATGGCTGACCGCAAACTCATCCATCTTACAAGGCGTATTTCAGTCCACCATTGGCCTCTTTGGTCACAAACTCCATTCTAATTCATTTAATGGTACTTGGCAGTGGGAAAGACCCACATTTGAGCAGTCAGCTTCAGAACCCCCTCCAGCCCACAAGGCCTGACATATTTCATCTTGATTGGCAATACTAAGTACCCACTTAAAAAGTAGGATGGATAACAATTCAGCAGTTCACGGTGGCTAATGAGGCACAAAGAAGGCCACGCAGTGCCTTAAAGAGGTGCTAAGCCACAGGCGGCAGACAGGAGACCAGAAGGTTCGGCTGAATGACCGCTTTGTCCCCAACAGACACTCGTTTCATCTTTGCCAGAGTAAAGAAAGGGAGAGTGGACTCCACGGTTAAAAGACTAGCCGCCAACGCCCCTCCTTATCAGCATTCTGCAAAGAACTAAAGCACTAGGATTACGCGTCGCTTTCCAAAAATACAAGTTGTTTATTCTCCCTGCAGGAAAACCTTGTGTTTTTGTTGTCACTCAAAGTTCTTTTGGCAGGCGGCCGCCTCTGCGACTGGAAAATCACTGAGTCAGACGCCGCATCGGCCTGGCCCACCCCCTGAGTCACCGTCAAGAAAATGCTGGGCTCAGTAGCTGAAACTGCAATCCAGGGGAATGGATGAAAGGTGCAATTAAAGGGCAGTCTGGTTTTAAATTGGAAAAGCAAGACACAACAATATGTAAAAAATGTGTTCAGCTCTGCCGTCTCATACTGATTGTGATGGGGAAGGCTTGTGATGGGACCTAAAGTCAATGTGGTTTGGTGCAGCAGATAACATTGCTTCCTCATAGAGCAATGCATGTGTGCAGCCTGCACGTTCTCCCCGTTGTCTCTGTGGGTTTTACAAACGTGCGGGTGTCAGGCTAACTGGCGACCCTTTTATGAGTGAATGGATCGGTGCACAAGTGGGACCCACGATAGACTGTCAGCCTGGCCAGAGGTGTTTGTACTTTGTGCTGTCAGGACTACAACCTCGAAGCTGATGAAGTGAGTTTCAGAATAAATGATGATACACTTGGGACAAGTGTCACCAAAAAGCACATTCTGTATCTATCCATCTACCCAAACTGACAAGGTAGGGTCACATTGGCAGGGACTATAAATCAAAAACCACCCCATTAACACATTTGGAATCAACCCTAACCGAATGTCATGGGACTGTGGAAGGGGAACCCCATGTGAGTTGTCGGAGAAGAAAACTCACAGAAGGGGCGCCAGGTATAACACAGAGCCTAAGAATTGGGCCTAAGAAATTACAGAAAAAGCAGTCAGTGATAAACTGCGGTCCTAACCCTGGGCTGGCACCTGTCTTGCGTCTGGTGCTGCTGAGCTGATCTTCATCTCCCTACCACCCTATAATGAATACAAACAGGCCGATGGTTGTTGTAACGTGCATTTCTAAAATACATTTTCCCAAGAGGGAACTTTGGTTTGTTAGAGTTTGACAAAGAGACTACAAGACCGCGTTAAAAACACATCACAAAGAGTACAGTGACCTGTAGGGGGTGTACCAGCACCCCAAACACCCAGACACAACCAAACCACACAGTCGCCGGTTTAAGCAAAGCTGTTCTTATTAAACAGAATAGTTTTTATAGTTTTTTTTTTCACCTGGTAAATCACAGGGACAATTCCTTTCCTTTCTCTTTCTACCTCCACTATCGTCCAATCAGGTTTTGTCCACCTCCTCCTGCCTCTGACCTTCTGGAGCAGCTGCTTTTCAACCCAAACACTGTAACCTGGAAGTATTTCTGAGTCTGGCAGAACTCTTCCATAACAGGAGAGCCTGCTCCCAGCAGCTCCCCCTAGTGGCACCCAAGGACCCCAACAGGGCTGCCCAGCAAAACTACAACTCCCAGGGAGCTCTGCAAGTGTCGCAACAGGGGCCATACCAGAAGAGATACTGCTACCCAGTGTACCGGGGGGAGCACACAGTCCTGGAAAGTAGTCTCCCTCTGTCCTACCCTTTCTAATGGCCTACCAACTGCTAAAAGGTACCACTAGGCATATCCATCCATCTCCTTCCTTTATCATGGCTTACTGGCTATACTGCTAGCCAACCTGTGTCTTCTATGACAACTGCCATCAAACATAAATGTATATTACAATGGAGTAGCTCATGGAGGACAGGTTAAGTCGTAACTGACACCATCGGCCCCAGGTTGTCTTGGTTCTGAGGTCGCCACTTCCTCCTTTACTTCTTTCTCACTCACTTTTTGCTTCAAGTGAAACGACACAGCCACACCGCCTGGCACCCTTTCTGGAGCGGCATAGAGCTTGCTAACCATTGTGCTTTGCCCGACTTTCTCGTTCCATTTCACCCCTCATTGCACATTCCACACATGTTCACGTCTCTTTTTTTTCCCACCTGGGACACCAACCCTTTTTCAGTTGTCCATCCCCCCTGCTGGTTAGTGATGCTGTTAAAATGCTGCATCCTTTTGTTTGCATAAGGTCTTATCTAAGTGCAGCACAGAGGATGTATGTTAACATAATATTAATAATTATTGACAAATAAAAAACAAGGATTAGCTCATTTTCTTTTTTCAGTAACATCACTAAATCAGTTAAAGCATTTTTGAGATTTTGGGGTATTTAATTTTTCAATTGTAAAGTGGGGTTTTACCCCTAAATATTGATATTGTCATACATGTGCACCTGGGGACCATGTTTCTGGCTCTTGTGAAGTAAGCAGTCCCAACCTGGGATACTAACAGTATCTTCTCTTTTCCCCAAAGCATCAAAAGGCCACCAAAGGATGACGCCAAGCTCCACCCACAAGGCTCTGGAAAAAACTCTGCCCATTCCAGCACCAGTTATATGAAAAGGGGCCACCCAAGGAATGTGGTGTTAGTGTTTGACCTGCATATGAGGAGGACAGAGCTCCGGCTATGCTGCCAGCATTATTTAGAGCAAGGCTAACAGTAGTCACATTTCCTTTCATATATTTTCCACTGTTCAGCTATATTTCTGTTATAATTAAAATGGGGTGAACTGGCTGGTACCCCACCCTTTTGACTGCCTGAGCTTGTCTGCTTTCCCAGCCATGTTACACTATGCTGTATATGGATATGTCCTTTCTTTGTAGATACCTATTGTCCTACATGTAACATCCTGCCAAATTTCAGCTTTTTAACTAAGCAAGAAATAGCGTTTAGATAACAAAGATGGCCAAGAGGCCTCAAAGGTTTGGGGAAGCCACCCATATAATATGCCCTGGCTGCAAATGGGTATTATTTTTGCTTTGTGTTCAGGTTGAAGTCCAAAACAGATCTTGCTTGAGTGGGAAAATTTGGCGGCTTTAAAGGCCGTGACAGGAAGTGACGTCATCTGGACTGGAACCGGAAGTGATGTCATCAGTGCCGCCGGGACCAAAAGTGTCATCTTCGGGACCGGAAGTGATGTCATCAGTGGTGCCAGGACCTAGTGGGATTTCCCGTGGATGTTGTGCAGAGGATTGAGAGAGAACGTGAGTGCAGCATGCCACTTCCTGGTCTGACATGGTACTGGTATTATGCAGGCCCTCTAGCTGCCTCCCAATCGCATGTGTAATAATATGTGTATATCTACTGTATATATAGTAGTAAAAAGCAGACAGAAAAGGTTTTGGGGATGGCTACCCCATTTACTGCAAAAATAAAGAAAACACGTCTTTACAGGCGGAGTTCAAAATGGAACTAGCTAACAGGTTCATAACTGAGCTTAAATATGGAGGGCAATAGGAAGAGGTGGAGTCAGGATGACCGAAAACAGGAACTGATGGGGCAGTATGATGGATTCTGGGTATGGGAAATGATGTCATCAGTGTTGGCCGGAAGTGAGGTCAACAGTGGGTGGACTGGTGGTGATGTCATCAAGGGGCCGGGTCTTTGGTTCAACAGCAGAGGAATAAGAGGAGAGAGGATTAAGTGAGAGCACCAACCCTCCGGGTCTGGCCGATAAATATCAGGATTTGAACCTGCAAACTGTCCCCCATGGGCACCTGTGTGACAATATATATACCCGTAGATTGAAATAAAGATAGGACTCAGCTTCCTTAGTAGAGGTGCTGCTGTCCCTCTTTGTAGACAGCTTCAGTTTCTGTCCTTTCGGTAGGTTAACACGGCCCAGAGTTTATAGCACAGCTTATGATGTTTCATATACAGTACTTCATTTGAGTGCTCCGATTTTGTTAAAATTTTCCTCATCTTCATCATCTTTTCTTACAGACTTTTTGCCCCTTTGTTAAGGTTTTGTAGACAGCTCTTTTTGGTATCCCTTTCATTTAGTTTCTCTTTTTTGTTTTTCAATGTGTCCTTTTATTTTATACTGCAGCACTATTTTGGTATTGCCTCGCAGTAAGGAGATCTGGGTTCGCTTCCCGGGTCCTCCCTACGTGGAGTTTGCATGTTCTCCCCGTGTCTGCATGGGTTTCCTCCCACAGTCCAAAGACATGCAGGTTAGGTGCATCGGCGAACCTAAATTGTGCTTGGTGTGTGTGTGTGTGCCATGCGGTGGGCTGGTGCCCTGCCTAGGGTTTGTTCCTGCCTTGTGCCCTGTGATGACTGGGATTGGCTCCAGCAGACCCCCGTGACCCTGTGTTAGGATATAATGGGTTGGACAATGACTGACTGACTATTTTGGTAATATGAAGTGATTATTTAAGTCATTTTTGCATGTGTTTTGGGGTCTTTTTGATTGGTTAAAAACTCCATTTTGGGGATTTTAACAATCAAGGAATGTGATTCTATCATGAGAATTTTTGATTCAGTGTTTCATTTTCATTTGTAATTTTTATTAGAAATAAGCTCTGTTTTGTTACACATGATGCTATTTGATTTAACCGTTGCTTGGTAGCTGCAGTGGTTGTTAAGGATGGAGCTTTAAGTTTGTGACATCACAGATTTAAAAACCGAGTTTTTGGAGAGAAATGTTACTTTTTTTGTGTGCATTCTGATTACTTCTAAACCAAATTTCTAGTATTTTCTGGTATGGCCTTTTGTTAAAAAGGACCCTGAAATTTTGTTTCCCATTTTGATACATTCACACTTTGTTTTGACTTTTGCCTGTCTTCACTACGTCCGTCTCTTGATCATCCTCGCAAATCTTCTGTGCTCACATCCATAGCACAATATTTGGAGCCTTGTTTATATGACATGGGTCTTCATTTCCTGGCCACGCCCCCTAGAAGCCTGGTCATGTGACATTTAATGATGCAATGTCATTCTTCTAAGTTCATGAATATCTCTGAAAGACTCCAATGTGCTGCTCATAGTTTTCACACTGACAACGTTGTTGTTCCTGAATTTGATTTTTGCTTTTCCGTATTTGGTTTGACTGGTTTTTGGTTTGAATATCGTTTGATCTGTTCTTTTCTGGTTTAGTACTCATGGCCAACCACATCTTAGCAGAACACTAAGTTTGTGAATACTTTCTAAAAAACGTTATTAAATGATTCAATTTATTCATCGGCTTAAGCTATTACAATCTCTGGCCTGGTTCACCAACATTTTGTTTCACATATTTGGATTTATTAAACCATCTGTTGTTCTTCAGGTGCTGACCCTGCCTGTGTTCTGGAAAAAGGCTTTCATCTTTTGGTCCTTGTTGCTTGCCTATGCAGCTTGTCAATTCCACCATCTTCTGGCAGAGCACAGACTGCCGTCAATAGCTCCTCTAATTCTGTCAGTGAGCGCATGTACACACACACACAAAACTAGGATAAGGTGAGTAACCTGATTGAAACAGAAACCTGATTTCTTAAAAACCTTGGTAATGCATCTATTACTCATTTATTCTTATGGAACAAGACCTTCACAAAGACTTCTTTTGGTCTTCATAACACTTATTAAACATCAGTAGTTAGGTTATTCATCTCTATGCAGTGTGACACATTGACAGGATGGTAAAACGACTTGCTAATATGAAGGATTCACACATCTTATATTAAATACTAGCCGTTCCCCGCGGCTCTGCCCACATAGTAGTGAAACAGAACAAACTTTAAAAATCAATAAACAAAATGGTATTGCTAGCTAAGAGGTGGCAAGGTACACTCCAAAATTCAGAGGTAGACTGAGTCCCTACTCCTGATATCACGCTTCCCCCTCCCCTCGGCCCGCAGCCTCTGTCACGGATTAGTGCGGATATATCGCTCTTGCAAGTGAATGATGATTCTTAGAGCGATGAGAGAAGTCGCAAGATCAACCGGAATGTTCAAGCAAATTATAGAAAAAAACCCGATCTAAATCTGTTAAGTTGTTCTCTCGTTCGCTAGCTAAGATATGCTCAGGCTGGCACGTGAGTGAGGAGGGCCCCAGGGCCCTGCATCCCCCTCCCCTCGGTCTTCTGCGTCTCTCTCACGCAAATTAGGGGCTCAAAAATGTCAAACGTTACTCCTTAACAATCTGTCGATGATAATGTCTGTTGAACAAACAGGTATCGCTAGTTAAGCAGAGGCAAGGTACATACCAACATGTGGCGAGAGGAAGAGTGACTTGAATGGAGACTGGTGTGTGAGTGAAGATGGCCCCGCCCAGCTCCCTACTCATGAGGTCCCACCTCCCCCTCCCCTCGGCCCACAGCCAGTCTCTCGGATTCGTGCGGATAAATCGCTACCGCAAGCGAACTATGATACTTAGCGCGATGATAGAGATTGCAAAATCAACCACAATGTTCAAGAAAATTATAGAAAAAAACCTGATCAAAATCCTTAAATAGTTCTCTTGTGAAAAGCAAGCGGACAGACAGACAGACATTAGATTTGATATATATAGAGATGTAATATTAAGAGAAATGTGTCTCAGTTAGCCCCCTCAGACCACTCCAACGTGAAGTTTTGTTTGTAGGTCACACTGCAGAGATGAATAGTCACTTTACAGATGCTTTGTAAGCGTTATGAAAACCCAAAGAAGGCTTTGTTAAGGTCTTGCTAAATAAGAGTAAACGAGAAATAGATGCATTGTTGCAGAACCTAAAATAAAGTGTTACCAAAGCCTCCGTTTACATGCACAAGCACACTTATGGAGTTCTCCTTTGGCAAAACATTCAGACATCCTTAAACTGCGCAAAAAACAGTTAAGCGAAACAAACATGAAGCCTGTGGTAATTTTCTTGCGTTTTATAAATACATTTAGTCCTTCATGTGCAATAAAGTAAATAACCCCCCCCCCCCCTTTTTACTTCCCTGATCTGATCCAACGAGAATTTGTGGCATGGCCCCTGGTCGCTGTGTTACCTGCTCACACTGTTGTATCATATCTATAGTAAATAGCTGGATGAAAACTCAGCTTGCACTTTATTAATTTGTTCACAATGCTATAGTAAACAGTATAAACTTGTACAGGTGTTGACTATATGAGACAGAGCATGGAAAACGATTACTCACAATCCCACATCGAGAGAGAGAGAGAAGAACAGTTGTGATCACGTGATGCTCAGCAGACAAAGCATATACAGTACGTACTACTCGTTTATCAAGTTAAAATGTATTAAATATTTTTGCTCATCTTGCAAAACATTTACTCGCAATCCAAGGTTTTAACTTTAACTTGTTACTCCAACACTGCCCCTGAGATTGTGCTGCTGAGCTTAACACCGAACGTTCAGCTCATCAACAGAAATTTGCCAAATTCTGAAAAATTGAGACAGACCATTTTAGCCAGCAGAAGGAATAGATAGATAGATAGATAGATAGATAGATAGATAGATAGATAGATAGATAGATACTTTATTAATCCCAAGGGGAAATACACAAATGCGATCGCCTGAGCATATGCCTTTGAAAATTTATCCTGTGGATACTTCTACCTGTGACTGCTGAACGCATATCCAAAGCTAAGGGTTCAAAGGTCATGTGCAGACTACAAAATCCCCAACTGTAACACAGTTAATGTCATGTTTCAGCCAGCATTTCCCCTCCTGGCTGGGGATTCAAAGTCATGATCCTAGTGTGTTTAATTTTAAGCTATTTATTTGTATTTATGTTTCTTTTATTAATTATGTACATTTTCTTTTGTGTTTTATGGTAAGTGATTATGACCTAGGTTATGTCCCTTGTGTTTTATGGGTGGTTCCCCAAGGGGTGGAGTCACCTGCCAATCATTGCCAGGAACAGCCCTCCATCCTGTTTATGGGAGGGCCTTTTGTTGTTCCTGCTGAGTCATTTCAAACACGCTGCGGAGTGGAGTGTTTCTTGCCTTTGCCTTGTGATTTCACGGATTTTCAACCTTGTGCTCTGTTTTGCTTTCACCTCTAGATTCTGTTTTAGGACTTGTTTGCTGTTATTGCCTTGCTTTTCAGGCAACTCATTTGATCTCTTCAGAGCTTCTTTTTTGCAGGGCCTTTTGATTAAAATAAACCTTTTATTTTTAAAGAATCTTCAAGGCCCTTTCTTGTCAGGGATCAACGATATTTTCTCCCCCAGAAGGCTATTCTTTAAAAGTGCTTTGGAGCTTTTGGGACTCCCCGGTCACAACAGTCACATGTTTACATGGGTTAACTGGGTTACTTGTAGAGAACTCTGCCTCTGTTAACGCGGATTGTCAGAGATTAATAACCTGGTTTCTCTAACCTGAATAAGGGTTTACATAGTGCTTTAGACAACAGGTTTCTGTGACTGAATGGGTTATTAAAGTGCATGTAAACACACTCAGTGTCACTCTTATTCCTGACGGTGTCACACAGGACTTTCAGCTGCCTTGTGCCATCCTGGCAATGTTCCACCTTGGCCATCTCTTGCCATTCCCTCACCACCTTGATGTAAAACGCCTGCGGTTGTTTGCCTGGCTTTAGTTTTCCATCCATCCATCCATTTTCTAAACCTGCTTTATCCTGAGGAGACTTGCTGGGAGGCTAGAACCTATCATTTATTTATTAATCCATCCATTCCTTTTCTAATCTGCTTATTCATGCAGTTCAGGTTTCCAAGAATTTAGTGCTTTTCATACTATTTATTTATAGTTTTGAATGGGGTCAACAAAAAACAAAAAGAAAGAAAGGGCCCACAAGATGAATATAATAAAAATAATGTTACTCCTGATAGCCTCCTTCAGATTCTCTTATTTTCAGGTTGCTGCTCACTGTCAGATGCTATGACCGATGAGGTCATTACTTATGCTCAGACCGATCCCAGGCTGACAATGACTCAGCCTTTTTAATAATCGCAGTTTTTATCTAGTGAGTCGCTTGCTACCAATTCACCCATCATTTCATAATGCACAGGAAATGAACCCATCGTCTCAAAACGCCAAATGGGAATATTTTGTGCAAGTGACGACAGGCCAGTGGCATTTTAAACTGTCAGCTGAGACACTCACAGCCAAAAGTTACACCGTGAAAAGTAAGAAACTCATTTAATTTCATTGCGTCACTGGCAGATGCCATCTAGAATCTTCCATTTGCAAACCCACCCCTACCCCAGCCCCCTTTCCATAACTGGCTATTAACTAAAAATAAAACTACAGATTGCTGTTACTATGAGAGCAGAAATCTGTGCTAACTCTTAGGTGTTAGAGCCACTGTGAAGAGTCACTCCTCTTTGTCGTTTGAGCTGTATTCTTGTACAGTGCACATTGTGAAGAGTGCTATATAAAATTAAGATGAAGGGATTTAACGATTTCTAATCGGATTTCATCTTGTACACATTATTTCCTGCTGAAGTCTCCAATGGTGCAAGGTCACGAGGAGCAGACCAGACTTCTCTCTCCCTGTCAGCAGTCTCAGGACAATAGTTGACCCAGCACATGAAGTTCACTCTGCCACCAGGCTGAGCTTGAGGACTGGATTGCTGTAGTCATGTTCTGGGTGAGATTTCCTTAGGACAATGTTAGAACACTGAGTTGAATTGCACCTTTAATAACTTGGTTAATTTTAATCCTGAGGGTGATTATTTTTACTTTCTCGTAGGCGAAGTATAGGGAAAGTATTGGAATCATCCAAAAATTCGATGTCGAGATTTTGATGAATCTCAACATTTTAGACCACCCTGAGTCCGAAAATACCATTTCTGGAATTATGTCTGTGTGTCTGTCTGTGCGTGTTGTCACAGGCGGCTGGGGGTAGAGCTCAGCCGGGACGCCCGAGGGGACTGGAGGAGGGCTGGTGCCTCCTCCCAACCACGTGGGGGCGACCGCCCTGGTTTTGCTGGTGGCCTCGGGTAGGGGGCTTGGAAGCCCAACCCTGTAGGGGCCCGTGGCCACCACCAGGCGGCGCCCTGGTACCTGAAGAACCTTGGACCTCAGCACTTCCGCCACACCAGGAAGTGCTGGGGGGAAGAAGACAGGGGACACCCGGAGGGCTTCCGGGTGTGCAGCCGACACTTCCGCCACACTGGGGCGTGTCTGCTGAGGAATACCGGGAAGCAGCTGGAGCCCATCCGGGGTGTGATAAAAGGGGCCGCCTCCCTGCATTCGAGAGCGGAAGTCGGGTGGAAGAAGGACGGAGCTGGAGAGAGGACTGGTGGCAGCCAGAAGAAAGGCTTAAAGGACTGTGAGAGGCCCGGACTTTGGGGGATCAGTGCTGGAGGCACTGGATTCGTGCACTACAAATATTTGTAAATAGTTGTAAATAAATATGTGTGTGGTGGAAGAAACGATGTCCGTCTGTCTGTGTCCGGGTCCCATTCACAGTGTGTAAACACGATAACTTGAGTAAGCTTTCAGTTAGGTCAACCAAATTAGGGTTTCGGTTAGGGTTAGGGTTATGTACAAGTATTATGTACAAAATGTAGATTTCTATCTTTAATTCATACAGCTGTAGAGTCCAATTTATTCAACTTTACTTTTATAATAATTGTTCAATATATTATTAATTTGATCTGATTTGTTGTTTGTACATAATATAAAAATATAATCATTGTCTTGTGGTTTACTCCTTAAATATCCATCCCTATTTCTGAGTATACGAGAAAGTCGAGGGGAGACCACTCCCAATTTTTATAACTCTGCAGTTAAGGACTAAACTTGTCGTTAGAGGTCTCCCCTTAAAACTGGTCTTTGTGGGATGCTGTGGTTCCCCGTCATCTTCACCTTGTGTACGGCTGTTGCTAATGTCTTTGGTTCTCCTGTTTGCTTCAGCAAGACTAAATCTGGATTGACATCCCAAAACATGTCTCCTCTACCTCCTTATTCGTATTGCACATTTCCTACTTTGGATATGACAAAAACTTTGATGAAAGTGTACTCCCTCTTGCCCCTCTTTCTTTATTTTTACTCACAGCACCCACTCAAGCCATTATTTCTTTAAACTTGATAATTGCTCTTGGTCTTCCATGCTCTGCACGGTATCTCTTAAAGGTACCCACTGTGAAGGGGTCTGAATATTTTCCAAATCCACTGTATATTTAGTGTGTAATAACCAGACAAACAAGTCATAAAGGTTTGGGGTTTTTTAGGCCCCATATACGGTAACAAAGCCAGGTCTTCAAAATCTCAAAACAGAAAATGACGTCAGACAATCAGGGATGGTTACACGGATATTATAAAGAAACTGACAGGAAATTAGGGACGTGGAATGTTGGGAAGGCGTGGTGGTGGATGGTTAGTGGACGTCATCAACAGGGGACCAGAGGAAAGAAAGGAACCTGGAAGTGATGACGTTTTCTTCTTGCGGGATGGATCATGGCGGCGGCGTTTCGTCCTTTCTATGGGAGAAGAGAGAAAGATGCGCGTCGGGTCCTTCAGCTGCTCCCCATGCGCTCGTGCGGATCAATTGTTTTGGACTTTGGACACTTTACAAGCTTTTTGCTTCATTTCTTGGTCCTGGGCTTTTCCTTCTTTCTGTCCTTCCATATCTCGCAAGGCAGAACACTGATAACAATGAGAATGGGAATGTAACAAGTGATGTCAAATGGCATGAGGGGAGTTAAAACAATGGGCAAGTCGAGAGTGATGTCAGTGGATGCAGGCAGCCGTTAGAACAGCCAAGAACACATTGACTCTGCCCCATGTATCCCTCATAAACAGAACATCCAGACTTTCTATTGATGTCACCAATGACCCAGCAGAAAACATAAGCATGTTACTGTAGGAAAGTAAGGGGAGATTTCCCTCAATTAATTATTCGTTTTCACTTCAGAACTTACAGTAATTAATTAAATAATTAGGTAAAACTCCTACTTTTTTACCTTACCTTTCTCTGTTGTAGGAGGTGGGTGGTCAGCCATTAGACTTACATCAAAGTAACTGAAGCCCAATTGTTTTAATGTAAAGAATAATACAATTAATTGATAAAAAATATAACTGCATATATATTTTGACATATAAGACAGGACACTGGCAGACTAGACAAACAAACATTTAACACAGAGAGCCTGGCTGTTTACTGCTATTTAGAGTTCTACTTTATCTTTGTACAGATACTTTTATGATAGCAAGTCTTTAAAGATGATGTCCGATCTTATGTGGAGTAGTTGCTGTTAATGCTCCGGGTTCAAGTGAAGGATTCCTTTTGTGTTGAAGTTCACTCTTTCTCTTTGCTGTGTGATCCTTTCTCTGTGGTGTGCAATGCTTTCCTCATTCGGACCCTTTTGCTGTATCGTCTGCAACTTCAAAAGGAAAAGAGGTTCAAGAGTTTAGAAGCTGAAGTTTCCTTCTTGAAGTAATAACTGCTTCTTATCCTTTTCAGACTATTGGCGCACAACTTTGGCTTGGCAGAGTGGATCTCCATTCTCTGGTTCGCTAAGAGAAAAGACAGTCAGTTTCAGCTCCCCAAAGAGAGTGAGGATCATCAGCTTCTTAGCTTCAGAGAGAAGGTTTTAGAGAGAGGACATTTTGGAGAATGTGAGAGCAGAGCACTCCCCTTAGAGTGCCCTCAGAGTTCTCCTGCAAAATCAGTGAGTGTGTCTAGAGAATGTCTGGGTGCAGCTAATTTTTATGAAGTAGTCCCAATCTCTCGTGATTGGAGTAAAGTCACTTTCAGTAGCAAAGTTAGTCCATCACTTCACAATGCTCAGGTAATTAACTCACCGTGTTTAACCTCCAAACTTCTTCTTCTTCTTTCGGCTGTTCCCATTTGGAACATCACATTATTGTTATTATTATCATTAGCCACAGCGGATCATCTTGTTCCATATCTTCCCATCCTCTGCATCTTGCTCTGTTACACCCATCACCTGCATGTCCTCTCTCACCACATCCATAAACCTCCCCTTAGGCCTTCCTCTTTTCCTCTTCCCTGGCAGCTCTCTCCTTAGCATTCTTCTCCCAATATACTCAGCATCTCTCCTCTGCACATGTCCAAACCAACTCAATCTCGCCTCTCTGACTTTGTCTCCCATCTGTCCAACCTGAGTTGACCCTCTAATGTACTCATTTCTAATCCTATCTATCCTCGTCACACCCAGTGCAAATCTTAGCATCTTTAACTCTGCCACTTCCAGCTCTGTCTCCTGTTTTCTGGTCAGTCCCACCATCACCAACCCATATACCATAGCTGGTCTCACTACCATCCTGTAGACCTTCTTCCCTTTCACTCTTGCTGATACCCGTCTGTCACAAATTATTCCTGACACTCTTCTCCTCCCATTCCACCCTGCCTGCATTCTCTTTTTCACCTCTTTCACAATCCCCTTTACTCTGTACTGCTGATCCTAAGTATTTAAACTCATCCACCTTCGCCATCTCTACTCCTTGCATCCTCACCATTCCACTGACCTCCCTCTCATTCACACAAATGTGTTCTGTCTTGTTTCTACTGACCTTCATTCCTCTTCTCTCCAGAGCATATCTCCACCTCTCCAGGATCTACTCAACCTGCTCCCTACTATCGCTACAGATCACTATGTCATCACCAAACATCATCGTCCAAGGGGACTCCTGTCTAATCTCATCTGTCATCCTGTCCATCACCATTGCAAATAAGAAAGGGCTCAGAGCTGAACCCTGATGTAATCCCACCTCCACCTTGAATGCATCCGTCACTCCTACCGCAGACCTCACCACTGTCACGCTTCCCTCGTAATATCCTGTACAACTCTTACATACTTGTCTGCCACTCCCGACTTCCTCATACAATACCATAACTCCTCTCGAGGCACTCTGTCATATGCTTTCTCCAAGTCCACAAAGACTCAATGTAATTCCTTCTGGCCTTCTCTATACTTCTTAATCAACACCCTCAGAGCAAACATCACATCTGTGGTGCTCTTTCTTGGCATGAAACCATACTGCTGCTCAATAATCATCACCTCACTTCTTAACCTAGCTTCCACTACTCTTTCCCATAACTTCATGCTGTGGCTCATCAATTTTATCTCCTTGTAGTTACTACAGTCCTGCACATCCCCCTTATTCTTAAATATCGGTACCAGTATGCTTCTTCTCCACTCCTCAGACATCCTCTCACTTTCCAATATTCCATTAAACAATCTGGTTAAAAACTCCCCTGCAATCTCTCCTAAACACCTCCATGCTTCCACAGGTATGTCATCTGAACCAACAGCCTTTCAATTTTTCATCCTCTTCATAGCTTTACTAACTTCCACCTTGCTAATCTGTTGCACTTCCTGATTCACTATCTTTACATTTTTCAACCTTCTATCTCTCTCTTTCTTTTCATTCATCAGCCTTGTCAAAGTATTCTTTCCATCTTCTCAACACACTCTCCTTGCTTGTGAGTACATTTCCATCTTTATCCTTTATCACCCTAACCTGCTGCGCATCTTTCCCAGCTCGGTCCCTCTATCTAGCCATTCGGTACAGGTCCTTTTCTCCCTCCTTAGTGTCCAACCTCTCATACAACTCATTATACGCCTTTTCTTTAGCCTTGTGCCTTTAACCTCTCTCTTCACCTTGTGCCTTATCTCCTTGTACCTTTTGTCTACTTTCTGCATCTCTCTGACTATCCCACTTCTTCTTTGCCATCCTCTTCCTCTGTTTACTCTCCTGTATTTCCTCATTCCACCACCAGGTTTCCTTTTCTTCCTTCTTCTGTCCAGATGTCATGCCAAGCACCCATCTTGCTGTCACTCTTACTACATCTGCTGTAGTTTCCCAACTATCTGGTAACTCTTCACTGCCACCCAGTGCCTGTCTCACCTTCTCCCTAAACTCAGCCTTGCAGTCTTCCTTTTTCAGCTTCCACCATTTGATCCTTGGCTCTGCCCTCACTCTCTTCCTCTTCTTGATCTCCAATGTCATCCTACAGACCACCATCCTATGCTGCTTAACTACACTTTCCCCTGCCACCACTTTGCAGTCTTCAATCTCCTTCAGATTTACTCTTCTGCACAGGATGTAATCCACCTGTTTGCATCTTCCTCCACTCTTGTACATAACCCTATGTTCCTCCCTCTTCTTAAAATATGTATTCACCACAGCCATGTCCATCCTTTTGGCAAAATCCACTATCATCTGACCTTCTTCATTCCTGTCCTTGGCACCATGCCTACCCATCACCTCCTCATTTCCTCTGTTCCCTTCACCAACATGTCCATTGAAATCTGCTCCAATCACCACTATCTGTCCCTTGGGTACACTGTTCATCACTTCATCCAACTCACTCTAGAAATCATCTTTCTCATCCATCGCTCACCCAACTTGCGGTGCATATGCACTGACAACATTCATCATCACACCTCCAGTTTCGAGCTTCATAAGTGTTACTCTGCCTTACACTCTCTTCACCTCCAAAACACTCTTGACATACTGTTCCTTCAGAATAACCCCATTTCTCCTCCCATCCACACCATGATAGAACAATTTGAATCCACCTCCAATCCACCTGGCCTTACTCCCCTTCCATTTAGTCTCTTACACGCACAATATATCAACCTTCCTTCTCTCCATCATATCGGCTAACTCTCTCCCCTTACCAGTCATACTGCCAACATTCAAAGTTGCAACCCTCAGTTCCACTCTCTTTACCTTCCTCCTCTCCTCTTTCCTCTAGGCACATCTCACCCCTCTTCTTCTCCTTCTTTGGCCAACAATAGCCCACAATTTCCTGGTGGCAGTCGTTGTTAACCCGGAGCTCGAACGATCCGGTATGGAAATTTGTATTGTTGTCCGCATATTGATTTGGCAAAATTTTACACCGGATGCCCTTCCTAACGTAACCCTTCCCATTTATCCGGGCTTGGGACCGGCATGTAGAAACACACTGGTTTGTGCATCCCCTGTGGCTGGGTTGAGTGAGTGAGAACAGGCCAATGGCAGTTTAGCTGACCCACCCCAGGTACAATTCCTAAAGGGCGCTTTCTGTCAGTGTCACAAGTAATAACCAATACAATCATGAGAGATGACAGAGAAAAACACAGGTACTGACTCATTTTATTGTGTCAGCCCTAAAACACATTAATCCACAAGACAGATGCTCCCCGTACAATCCCCCATATTTTGCACCTTACAACTCAGATAAGTTACAGTAGGCAACAAAGTTATCTGTGCAGTCTCCCACTTTGAGGAGCACTTTCATGAAGCTGTTCACTGGGAGGCTTTTTCCATTCTTTGAAACCTCTATGTTGGTGACCTTTGTTTATGTTTTTTAACTGCACTTTATACTTTGAACATTGTTCTGCCCCACATGTTGTTAGTTGTGTTCCCCCTTCATCTTCTCATTTATTAACACACCTGTCAGTCACGTCCCACACTCACAGTGGTGTTATAAATGTCTATGAAAGTCACGTAAAGCATGTAGGTCCCATAATAAACATTTAAATACAATACACTCCATGTGTCTCACGTAGGCACCCCTTGATCTCTTATTTCTGTCAAGCCCAAAACATATCTTTAAGTTATATAAACTCCTGAGTCTGATTAGTTATGGTATGCAGCAATTTTAACCTCTGTCTACGCGCTTCTCTTTGTCTTAATCCGTCCGTGGTAATCACTCGCCTTGGAAGTGTCCTTTAAAGCTTCATTGTTTAATGTATTGCTTTGTAAATCATTATTTATTGTCTTTGGTTGTACATCTGCATAAACCTGTATGTTTCTTTGTATATATTTCAGCTCAAACTTGGTATGTCCAGTAAAAGCCTTCAAGAAAGCTCACCCTTGTCGCTTTTATGTGGATGTGCCGAGTTGTTTAGGCTCTCTGCGGCCACGTTGCACGGACAGCACGGAGTGAAGCAGAGAAAACATTTCCTTGTCTGCCTCATGTAGTGTGTATTAATACAATTAATAATTTGGACGATGCAGCGATTTATTATTTAATTGGTTATGCAAACATATACATGTATGACTTTTTCTATATTTCCATATTTATATAGAGAAGAGCCAAGCAAAATGACACCTTTTATTGGCTAACTAAAAAGATTACAATATGCAAGCTTTCGAGGCAACTCAGGCCCCTTCTTCAGGCAAGATGTAATACAGAAACTGAAGTTCCCTGTGTTTATATCCACACACTAGGACAAGAAACAACAATGGTAAATCTTTAAAGGAAAAATCTTAAATGTAAAAAATTAATAGGTTCACTCAGGCTAAGATTAATTTAACAAGAGAGAGAAAAACTATGTATGGTCAAGAGATTTTTGGATAAGATAACTGTCCAACAAAGTCCTTTGAAGTCTGTGATGAGTTTTTCAAAACAATATGGGTCTGTAGTCAGGTTATCTGTGTCAGTCTGAGAGATGCAAACAGTCCTCATACCTGGCCATAAAACTCTTGTCTCTATTCAAGCCATGCTGTAATGTATTAAATTTTAACATGAGCTTAACTTCCCATTCTTTTCTCTCTTGCTGTGTTTTGAAGTTGCCCATAAGCACTGTGACTTTAAAGTCCCTCTCACAGTGTCCATGGCTGTTGAAGTGGGCCGCTACAGGAACATCTGTGTTGCCATGTTTAATGTGGAATCTGTGCAAATTCATTCTCTGACGGAGTGTTTGTCCAGTTTCTCCCAGATAGAGTGCAGTGTCAGGACATTTCATGCAGAGAATTAGGTAGGCAACATTGGATGATCTGCAGGAAAATGATCCCTTTATGTGATGTTCAAGTCGGCAGTGTGGTATAACTATACGGTCTGTATTATAAATGTGAGCACACGTTTTACATCTTTTCTGTAGGCAGGGAGATGTGCCATTTGCTGTCGTTTCATTTAGGGAGCTTCGGACAATAAGCTGCTGAAGGTTTGGTGGTTGTCTGTATGCCAGGAGGGGAGGCTCAGGAAATATATTTTTCAGTGTTTGGTCGCTGTTTAGCATTGGCTGAAGTTCTTTTATAATTTTTCGAAGTGTTTCAAGATGTGGGTTGTAGGTGACAACAAGGGGGATGCGGTTCTTGTTGTCTTTGTTTTTATATTCCAGAAGGTTGTCTCTGGGTATGGCAGTAGCTCTTCTTATTTGAGTGTCTGTTGTTTTGGGGGTATAACCTTGTTTGATGAAATCTTGTCTGAGCTCCTGCAGTTGTTGATCACGGTCTATCGGGTCTGAGCAAGTTAGCTTGCAAATATGCACCCAAATATAAGTATTTTAGCTCTTCTGGGAATATAAGATGCCTTATGAACTGCAGAACAAGGCTTTTTGAAATGATACATTCTGTTAAAACACTAGAAAACAAGATCAGAGCAGAGCAATTTTGATGAGAACAGACCATTCAGCCCAACAAAGCTCATCATTCTTCTTTGCGTCATTTTCCCTGTTTTGTTAAGTCTTAGGGTGACCCTTTTCTCCTCTTCATTATGTAGACCTAAACAGAGTGCCCCAAATCCCTACTCTAGTCCTTACTGCATATCTTACACTATCTTTTTATATCTATGACCTCAGGCATCAAGACAGGTAGAAGAAAAAGTTACAAACATATTCAGATATTGTACAGTAGATAATATGCCGGGCAGCACGGTGGCACAGTGGGTAGCGCTGCTGCCTCTCAGTTAGGTTCGCTTCCCGGGTCCTCCCTGCATGGAGTTTGCATGTTCTCCCCGTGTCTGCGTGGGTTTCCTCCGGGCGCTCCGGTTTCCTCCCACAGTCCCAAGACATGCAGGTTAGGTGGATTGGCGATTCTAAATTGGCCCTAGTGTGTGCTTGGTGTTTGTGTGTGTCCTGCGGTGGATTGGCACCCTGCCCGGGATTGGTTCCTGCCTTGTGCCCTGTGTTGGCTGGGATTGGCTCCAGCAGACCCCCGTGACCCTGTGTTCGGATTCAGCGGGTTGGACGATGGATGGATGGATGGATAAAATGCCCACAATATAAACAGAGTACAAATATGTTTGTTAAAATAATGCAACCTGATAATAGGCTACCTGGTGGCTCTCTGTCTTAATGTCTTAATTAGTCTCTGATCCAACACGGTCATACATGGTGCTTGATCCAGCATGCCGTCAGCATAAGGCAACAGAGATCAATAACAACAACAACATTTATTTATATGGCACATTTTCATACAAATAATGTAGCTCAAAGTGCTTTACATGATGAAGAAAAAGAGAAAAAAAAGACAAAGTAAGAATTAAAATAAGACAAAACTCATTAACATAGAATAAAAGTAAGGTCCGATGGCCAGGGAGGACAGAAAAATCAAACATTTTTCCAGTCTTTGGTTCTTGTCACACCTCATGGGCCAGTGGGACGTCATGTTTAAAGTTGACTCTCATGATTTAGTGACCAGCCCTATTTAGCAATAGGGCTTCCGCATGTAAGCATTTTCTCCAGTTTCACAGGATACACAAATGTAGTTTCAGACAAATACCGTAGGAAATAAATGATACAGAAAAATATTGCAAGTACTAAAGTGCCTTCTCAGATCTGCCTTCCAGTCCATGCTATGCTGGCTTGTTAATGGCATTTTATCTCAGCTTTCTCCTGTATTCCCCCAGGTTAGCTGAACAGTCAGTTTCTGAGATTTTATCTTTTTTAGTTGTAGTAATTGGTTTTCTAAGTGCATTTTTTATCATAATATTATTACGCTGTCCAGTATGTCCTGGGTCTGTCCCCATGTCTGTTCCCAGTTAGACGTAACCAAAACACCTCCCCAGTGAGGCATCCTAATCGGATGCCAGAACCACCTCAACTGACTCCTTTCAATGTGGAGAAGCAGCAGCTCTACTTTGAGCCCCGCCTGAATGTCTGCACTTCTCATCCTATCTCTAAAGTCAAGTCCAGACACCCTCTGAAGGAAACTCAGTTTTTATGCTTGTTTTCATAGTCTATTTCTTTTGGATGCTGCCCAAAGTTCGTCACCATAGGTATCGATAGGAATGTAGATCAAGAGGTAAATCGAGAGCTTCGCTTTTTGGCTCAGCTCCATTTTCACCCACCAAGACTGTCCAGTACGATATCTGCATAACTGTGAATGCTGCTCTGATCCACCTGTAGATCTTCCGCTCCCTTCATTCCTCACCTATGAACAAGATCCCGAGATACTTAAACTCCTCCACTTGAGACAATACCCAATCCCCAACCCATAGAGGGTACCCCCATCTTTCCAGGCTGAGAACCATAACCTCGGACCTGGAGGTGCGTATCCTCATCCTGGCCGCATCACACTCACCTGGAAAACACCCCATTGTGTGTCTAAGGCCACAGTCCAGTGAAGCCAACAAGACAACATCATCCACAAAAAGCAGAGACACAATCCTGAGGTCACTAAATTGGACCCTCTCCACACCTTGGCTGCACCTAGAAATTCTGTCCATTCAAATTATGAACAGAATCTGCGACAAAGGACAGCCCTGGCTGAGTCACCCACCAGGAGAGAGTCTGATGTATTGCCAGCAATGCAAACCAAGCTTTTGCTGCAGTTCTACAGGGACCAAATAGCCCACAACAGCTGGACTGGTACTCCTTATTTCTGAAGCACCCTCCACAGGACCACCCAAGGGAATCAGTTGTATGCCTTTTCTGAAACCACAAAACACATAGAGACTGGTTGGGCATTCTCCCATGAACCCTCCAGAATCCTTGTGAGAGATAAAAGCTGGTCCATTGTTCCATGCCCAGGATGAAGTTATTACTTCTGAATCTGGGGCTTATCCAGCATTTGAGTCTTCCTTTCCAGAACCCTAGCATAGGTCTTACCAGGTGGACTGAGGCGTGTGATTCCCCCAAAAGTTGCAACACCACCCCTGTTTTTCAATCCTGCCACTATCCCCCAATCCTGGCACTATCTCCTACTTCCATGCAATGTTGAAAATACATCACGCAGTTTTTTGTTTTTTTTTGGATGGCCTGCTCTAGGCGTATTCAAATCTGTGCCACACTCTTTCTGTATCTTAATGACTGATTTAACTGGACTCCAAGGGGGTTTCACTGACTTGACATCTTCTGGTGTTGATCCCCTGACTTGTGATTTTCAATCACATTTTCATAAAGTTGCTTGGAGTGCTCCTCTGTCTTCATTGTGTAGGTCAGGCCACCATGCTGACTCTTTACAAGTTGCACCACCCCTAGTTAAGGTGCATTTATAAAACCCCTCGACTACAGACAGGTGTTCACTATTCAACTAATTATGGGCCTACCCTTGTAATGATTTAGGTGTGTCATATTAAATGGGGTGAATATTTGCATGAGCGATTACTTTGGGGATTATAGTTGTAATTCATTTGGACCACTTTGCAGAGATCTGTTTCCACTTTGATGTCAACAAGTCTTTTTCTGTTGGTCAGCATCAAAAAAAGCCCAACTGAATCTACGATAATTAGATGCTTATATAACAACAAAACGTGACAACTACAAAGAGGTGAATCATTTTTATAGACACTGTGACTATGTAGTGTGCCGTTAGAATCCACCATATGTCTAAGGAGGCCACAACTAAACAGAAGAGTCAATCTCCTTACAAACAGAACCTAAGGGAGGGATGAGCATGATGTAAAGATAAACGGACAAAGTAAGACTATCATAAAGCACGTGGTGACTTGATCCCATACATGCGTGTCAGGTGGAGTGACCCACCATCTTGTCCACTAATGTGTGAAATCTTTGCCCTTCCTCCAGTGAAGGCTGGGGGCCACCAATGAGCCCCAAACATGATTACACAAAGACAATCCCGGGCGGAGTGGTGGCTCTGAGGCTAAGGATCTGCGCTGGTATCCCGAAGGTTGCCAGTTTGAATCCCCGTCACTGTCAAAAGAGATCCTACACTGCTGGGCCCTTGAGCAAGGCCCTTAACCTTCAATTGCTTCAGGGGTGCTGTACAATGGCTGACCCTGTGCTCTGACCCCAAGGGGTATGCGCAAAACCAAGTAATTTCCTTTGGGATTAATAAAGTATAATAAAAAATAAGGGGTGTTTTATTACACAATATCTCAGTGCAAAGCACCAAAACACAGTTATCTCTCCTCCAATTTACCTCTCCTCTCTCCACCACACTGCCCTCCTCCATTCGAGTGTTGCCTTCCTTCCTCCCAGCTCTGACTCGCCTGGACAAGAGAGAGCACTCCCTTTTATTGAACACTTCCAGTGCCAGGGCAGTTGCCTGCTGGAAGCACTTCCAGGTCACATGGAAGTCCCACATAGCAGGGAGTATACAGTATCTCCCTGCAGAGCCCTGTTGTGCCACCCACAGACCCCAGCAGGGCTGCTCTCCAGGACTACAATTTACAGCATTTCCTGCCAGTACCCAGATGGGCACCAATATCAAGAGTTGTTGCCATCTAGCATCCTGGGGGAATGAACATCCCTTAGAGCCAGTTCTTCCCTCTCCTTCCCTTTCATCCTGGCAAATATGTCCGGTCGGGACACCTGTGCATTTGCCTGGGCCCTCCTGTCGGTGTGAGAATCATCTTTCCTGCTTGGGATGTCTGTCTGTCCACTCGAGAAGTCTCTTTCAGAACTGGTACCTTTCTCTCCCTTGGCCGGGATACTTGTCTGTCCTCTAGGAGCCTCCCATCTGGGTAAGAAACCATCCCCATTCCTGGTTGGGATGCCCATCCATCCTGTGTGGCACTTATACCCCAAACATTTGATCCTTCACCCCGAATTATCCTGCCAACTCAAGACTCAATTTTAAACTCTGCCCTAGTGGTGTCCTTGCTCCAGAAAGTCTCTTGCCAACTTGACACCCCCTTCCTAATAGTTAATTGGAAGCTTTCTTCATTTTTAACAAGCAGATTTCATTTTTATTTCTCCATCACATTATGGAAGGTACAACCCACAATGCTGGACAACAATGAAGTAGTCTTTTCGTGTAGCAAACAGAGAACAAGTGGAGTCTATCAGGCTTCTGTATTAGTGCCAGGCTGCTGACTTCATTTGGCCCCATTTCAGAGGTGATATAACAATGTCTGCTGAACGCCCTGCACCAAAAAACTGAATGGACCAACATATATCACTCTGTGACTGGAAGCAGCGCTGCAGCATAAAGTGCTGCTACAAGAAAAGACCGAAACATTTCTGCTTACCAGAGCTTGAGTTTTAAAGTGACACCATCTGTTTAACAAAGTCACATCAAGCGAATCAGCGGAGAACAGCCTGATGCCAAGTTCGATGAAGTGTCTGACCATATCACGATGTCCTTCTTCTCTGTTTAATTAAACACTTCACCTCCGGCAGCTTCTAGCTTTGTCTCACATGTCCCACTTTTGGACAACATTTGCTTCTATGATGTGTAGCTCTTATCACGCCAGGAATGCTTAAGTGGACGGAGGAAACAGCACAGCATCTGAAGGACATTAGGTCTGTGGAGACGGGACCAGTGCTCGGGCTTATGTGGCTTATTGTGAACCCCTCCTTGTTCTTACTGAGAATCCTGGGCTCAGTTAAACAAACGCCATGTCGCCGGCTGAGTGCAACTTTACTGCTTTTGTGCTTTAGCCATTTCTTTTTCCCATTATTATTTCTTTTAATTACTTAGGTAATGATATAATCAGAAGTCAAGCAAAATGACTTTTTATTGGCTAACTAACAAGATTACAATATGCAAGCTTTAGAAGGCAACTCATGCCCCTTCTTCAGGCCTGCATCAAAAGCTTGCATATTGTAATCTTGTTAGTTAGTCAATAAAAGGTGTCATTGTGCTTGATGTCTCATTACATCCATAATGCCTAACACGGTACAACACCCTAGTACTTTGTTAATGATGATAAAAATCTCCAGGGACCCAGGCTGATATACAGTTAACGGTGGTAAGTGTGATCACATAATATGACAGACATGACCAGGTTTGCAGATAAATTTAGGGCCTTTAATCTATCCGTCTAACCTGAACAATAAGAGTTATAATCGGGGGAAAAGACTAATCTTATATATAAACATCTGCGGGTGGAAGTGTGTGTGTCTGTCCGGCCTGGAAGTGAGAGATGGAGTCGGGTAAGGGCTCCACCTCCGAGGAAACTGAAAACTCGCTTAGTCGATAATAACACAAGCGAGGCGAATACGTGCCCAGAGGGGACTGGGTGGTCTCATGGTCTGGAATCCCTACAGATTTTATTTTTTCTCCAGTCGTCTGGAGTTTTTTTTTGTTTTTTCTGTCTCCCCTGGCCATTGGACCTTACTCTTATTCGATGTTAATTAATGCTGATTTATTTTGTTTTCTTATTGTGTCTTTTATTTTTCTATTCTTTGTTATGTAAAGCACGTTGAGCTACTGTTTGTATGAAAATGTGCTATATAAATAAATGTTGTTGTTGTTGTTGTTACGTCAGCAAAATGAAAGACAAAGTCGCTTAGCCACTAACATCGACAAAACGGTATCCCTTTTACTTTTCCTACTGCCGCTAATGCACAAGTGATGTGAGAACGTCGGCAAAACGAATCCTCCTAGGAGAGAGATGCCCAGAGTACTTCCTTTCAATCACCTGACATCTCTACATTTCAATTTTTTTCTGACAATTTCAATAGTTTCTAGGACCCCAGCTAGTATATCATGAATGTACTGTGGAAGAGCATTCCCTTAAATATCTTACAGTATGATCACATGATACAGTGATCCTGGCCACCACTATGACACCAGACTTTGGACAGTGGTACGATTATTGTCACATTTCCTTCCTGGACTTCGAGAATGCTCTATGTTTACTACTCTTGAAATACAGGCAGGTCTCGAACTTATGGTGGTCTCCACTTCTGGCAATTCCGCAGGTATGAACAAGCACATACAATTTCCAGTAATTCATTTTCATCTAGTACTTTCCATTCTTTACTTATGACTAGTGAGGAGTGAAATAATGCAGGCAAAATTGAATTTGCAGTAAAATTCAGTGTCTCAGTTCGCATAATAGTTTGTGAAATAAATGGCATTATGCTTCCTGAGGAAATTCATGCCATTGACACAAGAAGAAAGGCGTTTATTTCCTGTCTGGAAACATTTTCATGCATTAATTCTGCATACGTCTCTCTATCGTTTTGTACTTCAATAAAGACCTCTAGTGAAACAAACAAAAACAAAAAGTCACATGTAATCATCTTCTTAAAACATCAGGCCGACTCTACAGACAAATTGAACATAGTGCTTAGGAGAGCTATTTATAGCTTATCATGTCCAAATAAATAGTTAAATCGATAAATAGATAAACACAACAGTACAGAGTAATGGGGATTGTGGAAGACAGATGAAAAAGAGAGTACAGGCAGGGTGGAATGGGTGGAGAAGAGTGTCCGGAGTGATTTGTGACAGACGGGTATCAGCAAGAGTGAAAGGGACCAGCTATGTTATATGGGTTGGAGACGGTGGCACTGACCAGAAAGCAGGAGACAGAGCTGGAGGTGGCAGAGTTAAAGATGCTAAGATTTGCATTGGGTGTGACGAGGATGGATAGGATTAGAAATAAGGACATTAGGGGGTCAGCTCAAGTTGGACGGTTGGGAGATAAAGTCAGAGAGGCAAGATTGCATTGGTGTGGACATGTGCAGAGGAGAGATACTGGGTATATTGGGAGAAGAATGTTAACGATAGAGCTGCCAGGGAAGAGGAAAAGAGGAAGGCCTAAGAGAAGGTTTATGGATGTGGTGAGAGAGGATATGCAGTGATGGGTGTAACAGAACAAGATGCAGAGGACAGAAAGATATGGAAGAAGATGATCCGATGTGGCAATCCCTAACGGGAGCAGCCAAAAGAAGAAGAAGATGTTCAGATAAATAGTTATAAAGGTAAAAGTTACTTATCTGTTATTTTAGCGCCTCAGTGAGTGAGAACGTGGTGTGTGGGGCAATGTCACACCGGTGTTTGGTGTGCCCTTGCGAGTCGGAGGGCTTCCCCAGGCTTGAACAGACTCTACACCAAAGCACATGGCCGATGCCACCATATTATCCCCAAAAGTGTGCTATCAGATTGAAGTGGCCGACAGCAAAGTGCATATCTGATGCCACCACAAGACAGAAAGAGCAGAGAGAATACAGGTGTAGGGAAAGAAAGCAGGTTAAAGTTAACTGCATAACTTCCCTGCCGAGGTGAACAAGCAGCTGACGCGACATGGTTGCAAACACATACAGGCAGGGAAAAGGAAAAGAGCAAGGAAAGGTGGAGGTTTAATATAAGGATACTGCACCTGATCAGAGGAGGACACAGGATGTATGACTTGACGTCACTTACTATTGAGGGACCCCAAAAGACGCACCAATACAGTGTAATTGCAGACTGTATTATCACGAAACACCCTCAACATCAGTCGGGCAATGGCACGTATTGATGTGCCATCCTGGAGATGTTGGACCACCTGTGCCACCTCTGTAGGGTCCAGGTATCGCCTTGTGCTACCAGTAGTGACACTGACCATAGCCAAATGCAAAACGAGTGAAGAAACAGATGAGGAGAGAAAAATGTCAGTGGCCTCCACCTGTTAAACCATTCATTCCTGTTTTGGGGGTCGTCTCATTGTGGCGCCTCTAGTGTACCAAAGCAGCTGAAACTGATTAACGACCCTCTCTGCTATTTAACTGACCAGATCAATTGCCCAGAAGTTTCATTGACTTGATGCTATACTCGGAGTAAAAAGTGTTCCTTTGATTTTTTTGAGCAGTATATATATACATATAAAAGTCAATGTCTGTCTGTCTGTCTGCTTTTCACAAGAGAACTACTTAACGGATTTAGATCGGGTTTTTTTCTATAATTTGCTTGAACATTCCAGCTGACTTTGCGACTTCTCTCATCGTGCTAAGTATCATAGTTCGCTTGCTGTGTCGATATATTTGTGTGAATCCGAGAGAGAGGCTGCGGGCAGAGGGGAGGTGGGTGAGGCCCTCCTCACTCATGTGCCAGCCTCTGTTCAAGTCGGTCTACCTCTCACCTCTCGTGTTGGAGCGTCCACTTAGCTAGCAACACCTGCTTGTTCAACAGTCATTATCATCTACAGACTGTTAAGGAGTAACATTTGACGTTTTTGAGAGAGAGATCAGAGCTATGTGTGTTTTAGAGGGTAGTTGCTAATTGTCACATATATCATGGCCACATGCTTTTCTCCCCACATGGGAGATGCTCCCCCATCAGAGCCGAACACGATCAGAAACAGTGCTAAAGTCTGACGTTGGAGCGTACCTACCTTCTACTTGGTCAGAATTACATTTTTTTTGTCCTGTTTCACTACTATGTGGGTGGAGCCGCGGGGAACAGCTAGTTAGTAATAAGCTCATCTTCTCTATTTGCTATCTTTTTAGCATTTGGGAGATGTAATTTGAAACGATGTGGCAGGTATTGTGGTTGTTTAGTCCTAAAGATGCGTCAGATGTAGAAATGAAACTCAAAGCTCTGTGCGCATGGATGGTAGGAGCCCTGACCTGCTGGAATCAAGAAATGGGCAAAGGTGATGACTACTGTAGGCAACAATGTGGAAAACAGCATTCTGTGTGCAGAGTTCTCCTGTGGAGAAAACATAATAATGGTGCATTTTACTGTGTCTGTGTGGAATATAAGCAGCAGGGCACTTTTGGAAGAAATTCACTGCCTGTATTGATGTGAATGAGAGGAATACACAGAAATGATTTTGCTTGTGTGCAGGCAAAAAATACAGGTAAACATCAAAGTGTGGACAAGTCTCTACAGAACAATAGTCTTTGTTTGTTATCGCAAAAAAATATAGAATCCCTCAGAAACTCGTTTTTGTTGCGCACAGTTGTGAAATCTTCAGTGAAAATTTAGTGTCAGTTTTGTGAAACTACATGCGAATCGAAACTTGATTACATCGATCATTACTACTTATGAATGAAACAGACAGAGAAAGTTAAACAAATAGGTCTTCACAAATCATGTCAGTCAGACCGTTGACTGCGAGAGATCATCACAAAGATGCATTTCGAGATCGTGATCTTTGATGAATGGCTGATAAGCACAGTATAGACAGAATCAAACTGGCTACAGAGACCATCCACCTCTGCTTTGGCCTCCTTCACTTTGTCTTCCCCTGTACTTCCATTCCCATCACTCTTTTGCCCACATATTCATTGCCTCTCCTCCTCACATGTTCACACCACTTCATCCTACTTGTCTGTACTTTCTAAGACAGCTCCTTTACTTTTGTTGAACTAATTGAACTTGGCTACGGCTCTCCACACAGAAAGTGAAGCAAACTGGTCTCTCATGTGCGTCTCATTTCTTATTCTGTCTTTCTTTGCAACTGTAGGAAGCGCTTTAAGACAGAAAAGCTTTTATCTTTTGCACCTCTATATAACAACCACCATTTTCCTTCCTCTCAAACATATAGATAGATAGATAGATAGATAGATAGATAGATAGATAGATAGATACGTTATTAATCCTACATAATTCAATGTCTGGAAAATGTCCAGGATTAAAACACTTAAGAGACTTGTACATAGATAATATCTTTGCATCCTACGAACATTTACGCTTCAAATACAAACTCTCATCAACACAATTCTTCTGCTACTTTCAAGCTAGAAACTTTGCTAAACAGAACCTGCCCAATTTTGCTCACCTTCCACCTTGTTCTATTCCAGAGGAATTATTAATCAGTCTTGAAGACTCAGATAGCATCTCTACAATTTATAAAAAATGTTTTAAAGTCTCTTCCTTTCAAAGACTCCAAAGTACATTGAGGAAAGGATCTGTCACATCACACATTCTGATTTCTGCCACATTCAACTTCTTCTCCTGCACTCCCTTTACTGCCCATGTCTCAGCTCCCAGCGTTGTGCAAGTTCACACCTCACAAGAACGAGCTCAAAGTTCAGTTCACACGGATTAAAATGAATAAATTCACGCTCATAGTTCACCATTTCAGTTTTGAACTCGTTCATGTTCAGTTCATTTTGTATTTTTTAAGAAGTGAGAATAAATGACCCATGAGTTTACTTTTTTTTCAGTTTTGCATGCCTTATATTAGGCTATTACAGTGTTCTTTGAATAAAATATAATAATTATGAAGACTTTTTTTATTTAAATACACTTTATTGAATTATATCCAGCAACAAACATGTATAACTATATATGCTAATATCCTCCCCGTCAAAAAAGAAGTTAAATAGATGCAAGTATACATATAAATTACCGCTCTATTTCCATCCGTGTGACACAAGTGGTGACTGTGGAACCAGCGTGTAGGTGAACTAACCTATTATACTGCCGGTCAAAATTCGAGTCACATATTTCATGTCTAACTGGGAAAAATATAAAGTGACCTTGCAAAGTTCGTTTTCCTAAAAGCGAAAGTGGAGCTTGTGATATTTGCCCGGACGGAAACCACATCTTTATAAATTGCACGCGTTTATTAAACATTAATAAACACAGTCCCACCACTACACACAATGCACTCACCCCAATAAATCTGTTTCTCAGTCCTTGGCAGCCTTATCTCTCCTCCTGGGAGATTCGTCCTTCTCCCACTCCCAACTCCGGCTCTCCGACTGTAAGGAGGCGGCCCCTTTTGTTCCCACCCGGATATATTCCAGGTGGCTGATGACGTCCATCCGGCAGCACTTCCTGGTGTGGCGGAAGTGCTGTCCTTTGCACGGGAAGCACTCTGGGCGTCTCTGGCAGGTTCCTCCGCCATCTTGCCAAGTGTGGCGGAAGTAACTATTTTCGAGTCCTACAAGGCTTGAAGTGTCCCCTGGCGGTGGCCACAGGTCCCAACCGGCCAGAAGCTTTTTGTTCTTCTCCTGTGGTCCTCTCCTGCTCCAGGGCGGTTGCCCCCTTGTGGCCCGGAAGCTATTCCTGCCACCTGCCACCTTCCGGTCCTTTTAGGCATCCCGACCAGGTAATGACCCCGGCCAAAGCGAAAGTGGAGCTTCACCGTGTGCTTATGTCAGCGGGGGGGCAGCATAAGCTGGCAGACACAAACAGTGCCTATCAGATTTGACGTTATTTTTTCCGAGTACAAATAAATGGCAAAATATTCATAAGAAATAAATATTTGTAAAAATCCACTATTTGTGCTTATCCAAATACCGTACATTACCCCTACATTACAGGTTAAGGCAAAACATTTAATCTGGACCTAAACCAGATCCAGAATGTCACATAAAACTGAACCAGCTCACGTTCAAGTTCTTCACTTACAAATACATTACGTTAAGTTAAGTTCACCGTTCTTAGAACTTGTTCAATGAACGCGCTCTTATGAACTAGTTCATGCACAACACTGTCAGCTTCATACACCATTGCTGGCCCTACTACCGTCTTAAAAACCTGACCTTACGCTGCTAATAAAAAACAGACCAAGATCATATCCTCACTAATGACGTCACCCATTCTTGTCTTATCTGTACTTTTTGCCTAATTCCGTAAGCTGTCAATGGCCTCAAGCTTAAGAATTAATCTGGTGTGTAGAACCAAAGCCAAATTTACTTTGTAGCACACTTTTCTTCTGCCTACTAATGTCAATCAATACTTCTAACAATTTCTTTCACCTTCTATAGCCAGCAGAATCCCTGCAGAGACCCTCTTACTTCTGTTTGTTAACATTTGTTTTGTACTTTCCACTAGAATTTCCCCTGAGATTCTGGACAGAGATTCCACATTGCTTAATTCTCAAAGAAGAGACAGCAGTCTCAGTAGATCTAAATATATAGCAGGACTTATTATTATGGCAGTACATCACATGCAGCTGCATGCATTAATCTCCTCTGCAAACCACCAGAATGTCTTGTGATCTACTGGCCCTTAGCTCCACTGTCGGAAAGTGAAACAACATGAACAACTGATGCCTTGATTCACCACTCCAAAATAGATGGCTGTGCAGTTGTCTGTTGCAATCAAGTGTCATTGAATGCTAATAGCAGGGGCACCCTGGTGGACTTTTAAGATCTAAACTTCGAGAGTTCGACAGTATACACCTAAATGCTTTGTAGCAGCCCAGCCGTCCAGACGTGAAGAAATTTTCTGGTACCTCTCCCCAACGAATGAAGAATCCACAATTGTCTCTGCAATAACTTAAAACTGACAGAAGTAATGGGTGTCCATTATTGTTTATTCCATATTTAGCACAAATCACACTTTGCTTTAGAGCTTTTGATTTCAACAGAATATTTCAAATAATAACACAACAAAAATGGCATAAACAAAAATGATGGGACCCTTAAGCTAATATTGTGTTGCACATCCTTTAGTGTCAATCACTGCAAACAAGCAATTCCTGGAGCTCTCCATGAGACTTTTGCGCCTGTCAACAGGCCCACTCTTACTGAGCAAATTGCTCCATTTGTGTCAGGTTTGAAGGGGACTTCTCCTGACTGCATGTTTCAGTTCAGTCCATAGATGTTTGCCAGGATTCAAATCAGAGCTCATAGAAGTCCTCTTCAGAATAATCCAATGCTTTGTTCTTAGCCATTCTTGGGTGCTTTTAGCTGTGTGTCTTGGGTCATTATGCTGTTAGGATGATCCATGACTTGTGACTGAGACACAGCTTTCTGAAACTGGCCAGTATGTTTCACTCCAGAATGTCTTGATTGTCTTGAGATTTCATCGTTCACTGCAAAGACTCAAGGCACCCCATGGCAGGCACAGCAAAGCAGCCTCAAAAACCGTCTTTTTCGAACATACTAACCTCCAATTCCTGTCCTTACTTTTCTTTCTCCAAATACCCAATTGCCATAAAATCAGCTCTGTAATAGACGTTAAGCCATCTGTAAGCTTAGAATGCAGATTCTTCAAAACTTTTAAGGAACATTGAAATATCTTCGTAGTACACGTATAATTATTCTATCCATCTGTCCTTCCAGTGTTGCACCAGTCCCAGCGCAAGGCAGGAACAATCCGTGAACAGAACGCCAGCTCCTTGCTAGCCCTGCAGCACCGTGTCCTCACATATTTATTAACAATATAGATTATTTAAATGAAGTTAAAGTTTTATCTGTATAATATAATAAACATATTTTGCTGCATTTCATCTTAAAAATGATATCGTCATCATATGTAAATACGCGCTTTATAAAGTGGTGCAGGTTGTGTAATATTATAACTGTAGTGCAAGTTTACAATGAGGTGATTGTACTTATAAGTACTAACAGTTCTACTAGGAGCACTTGATTGAGTGCGTTTATAGTTCTTGGGATGAAACTCTTTCTGAACCGCGAGGTCCGTACAGAAAAGGCTTTGAAACGTTTGCTGTGTGAAAGCAGTTCAATAGACAGCATGGCTGAGGCAGCGTGTGCTTGATGCTGTATTCCGATAATTCTGTTTCCAGTCAGCTGCTGTAGATCTTTGATTCCCCACTCAGATACAGTGATATTAATACTCCGAGTGGTGCAGTGAGAGTAACATGGAAAAAGATGATCCGATGTGGCAACCCCTAAAGGGAGCAGCTGAAAGAAGAAGAAGGTGCAGTGAGAGTAACAACGCTAAAGCAGCTGTTGTATTTAGAATAATTTGACCATTCTGTGGACCATTATATTGTTACTGGTTAATTACAATCAGATGCATTAAACTAATAAACAATATGCGGTTAATTTCAGTGTATTTATAAAGCCGCATCAGGAAAAGAAAGGATAACCACACAGGAACAGGAGCACTGCTTTGGCACTGGGTGCCGCCAGTCTGCAAAACCGAGAGCAGAGCTTGTGTACGACAGGGTATGAGGTACCGTGGAAATGTGCGTGGCTTTACACCAAGTTTAGGTTTTATACATCGCGATTTGAACGTGGAAATGTTATTACACAACATTTCTGTGTGTACGCACCGTTTATACATGAGGCCCCAGAAGAATATGATAATTCTGTGCCCATAACAACTAAAAGGTAGCTACAATAAAGCCAAATTAAAATAATGAGTTTTTAGCAGTTTTTTTAAAATGATCCATAGCACTAGCCTAGTGAATTTCTATTGGTAAAGCATTACAAATTTTGGGTGCATAACAGCAAACAGCCACCTCACCACTTCTTAGGTTGGCACCTGGAATTACAAGCAGACCACCATTAGAAGATCTAAGGTTACGACTTGGAGTGTAGGGGGACAGGCATTCTAAAATACAGAAACGGAGCAAGATGAATTAAGGCTTTATACACCATTAGTAGTATTTAAAGTCAATTCTGAATGACACAGGTAGCCAATGTAACGACGCTAACACTGGTGTGATGTGCTAAGATTTTATTTTTCTAGTTAAGTTTCTTACGGCTGCATTCTGCACTAACTGTAACCTACTGATGTCTTTCTTAGGTAATCCTGTTAGGAGTGCATTACAGTAATCTAGTCGACTGAATCCAAACACGTGAATTCATTTTTCAGCATCTTGTAAAGATGTAAGAGGTCTAACTTTTTCTATATTTCTTAAGTGAATGCAGTCCTAATAATCTGATTAATATGTGATTTAAAATGTAGGTCAGAGCCAGTAGTTACCACTAAATTCTTTACCTCCTTCTTGACTTTCAAGCTTAAGGGATCAAGTTTATTTCTAATAGCCTCACTATATCCATTTTTGCCAATAACTAAGATTTCTATTGTCTCATTATTTAGTTTGAGAAAGTTGCTACTCATCTGTTCAGAAATATAAGTAAGACACGGGATCAGAGAGCCAAGAGCATCAGGGTTGTCAGGCACTGCAGATAAATAAAGCTGTGGTAGCTCAGCTTGTGCTTTGAGATAATCTCACCTAATTGAAGCATGTAGATTGAAAAGAGCAGAGGATCCAGAATAGATCCTTGTGGTACACCATATAAAATATCACAGATTTCCAGAGTATAATCAACACAAATAACAATGAATTTTCTAACTGTTAAGTAAGACTGAAACCAATTTAAGACATTGGCAGAGAGGCCCACCCATTATCTAAGGCGATTTATATGAATACTGTGATCAATGGTATCAAATTCTGCAGTCAGATCTAAGAGGATGAGAACAAATATACGGCCTCTGTCTGCATTAAACCTCAAATCATTTACTACTTTAACCTTTGCGATTTTTGTACTGGGACTTGTGAAGAATAGCACGTCTATTCAGGTAATGATTAAGCTGCTTATAAATTGCCTTTTCTAGAATTTTACTTAAGAAAGTCATGTTAGAAATTGGTTTAAAACTGTCAAAGGCAGAGGAGTCGAGATTACTTTTCTTGAGCAGACAAAGGTGTCCAGACCATTTCAGAATATCTTTGTAGAATCAGCAATACTTGATTTCTTTCTCACTTGCTTTACTTTACTTGACATTCATGTATACAGGGGACAATTGCTTTTCATGTAATCACTTTTCAGGAGGCATACAGGAGGTTAAGAGACTTTTGCATCTGGTGAGGGAGGCAGAGTTCAGCATGGCGGAATGGACTGACAGCAGTGATGTGCGGTGAGGTTCATGGCTGGTGAGGCACTGACTCCTTCAGAGTGACATTTACAAGGACATGAACCCCAAAGAGTAGCTTATTCACTGTTTATTTGGCAGCCAGCATGCACATTGACTACTGGTTATGTTTCATAACTCATCTGCATTCTTTACACACACATAGGTAAGGTGCAGATTTGGCTAAGAAAGAACGTTACATTTATAGCGGTGAGAGAGAGCGGAGAGAGCGCATTTGCTCTGCCGCCTCCATGTGTTCTAAATTTGCCATTACAATTCCACAATTCATACTCATACAATAAAAATGAAAGTATTGAGTGGTGTACAAAAAAAACGGATTTCAATTTTGACCTTAACTGAAATATTTAGTTGTTTTTAAAAGCTTTTACTGTAATTCTGATGCTTTAATCAATTTTAATACAGACTGTTCAACAAAAGGATAAACAAGAAAAACAAAAGAATATTGTATTTAAGGTCAAAATTTAGTTTTTCTTAGCCTTATCCTATCTTTTTATAAAATTGAAAACTGTTTATGGTCTTACCTTTATTTATAAATGAAGTCCATGCGCCTATCCTTCTCCAGGAACATCTCTGTCACTTTCTTGTAAAAGTCCTCCTTATTTTCCTTTAGTTTTAAAAATCTTAATCTTTCATTTTGGCAGTCAGTAGGAACAAAAAATAAAAATAAATGGACCACTGCAGTACACTTGACTTTCTGATGTCGCTAACTTATTGACGCCTCTGCACAGAACAACAGCAGCAACGAGCACCTGTTTGGCTCACATGCGTCCCCTTCGGTGCGGCATGATACTGTCTGCCTCACCTTGTGCCTTTTCACTGCGGTTTGATGTCCGATCAGCAAGGCTAAATATGTCGCACACATTCATTAAAGATATTAGCCAGGCTGTGGAAAGTCAGGATGTATAATAAACATCTCTCCAAACATTATATTGGCAACACACAGAGAGACAGCAACAGGCACGCGCCAACTGCATGTATCAGCCCAGTGTGTGAGGGAGAGCGCAGTCCAAGCTGAGGTGAGCCTCGTTGCTGCCGCACCTCGCGTCACTCCCCTGTATTTGAACAGGAAATGAGCCAATTCAGTGATTTTGACTATAAAAATTATCAAAATTATTGGAATCATACAGAAAACTAATTTATAGCACAGACCAGTGGACACATTTATTTTATGTTATCATTATTAGTTTTTTAACTTTTCATGATGACTGCCTCCCCTGACTGCCACTAGGAGGAGGAAAAGGAATGGTTCCTTGAAGGGTGATATAAAAAGAAGGATGGCGATTTCTGGGAGGTTTGATGACAGCAAGAGGTGGTGAAAGCCAAATGTGAGAGAAAAAATTCTAAAAATGGAAACGGCTGTTACAATGAGAGGTTTATTTGTTTAATATCCTTCATAGTCATTTTGCATGCACTTATTTTGAATTGTTTAAGAATAAACCATTTCCTACAACCACTTCTTTATCCTGCTGTGCCTTCCTTCCAAACCAAGTTTAGGGGGTCGCTGTAGTACAGAAATAGCTCCATGCCCCAATGGTTAGCTCTGCCGTCTCATGACTGCTGGTTTAATTATCGGCCCGGCTGCTGATGGTGTGGTATTTGCACTTATGCCCTCGATCTTTGTTGGCATTCTCAGGATATTTTGGCTACATGACTGATGAGTAATGTTGATTATAAACTAGTTCAGTGTGAGTGTGAGTTTTAGTGCACCTTAAAGGATATGTTTAGCATTTATCAAGTTAAATCTTACGTCTTCACAATCAAGGTATACTTTAATTTTCCAGATACTAAAGTGAAGCATTTTTATGAATTTTCAAAAGGGTCTAGCCCATTTTGTGTTTTCCAATGCGGGTGGTCTAAAGTGAAAACAGATGTCTTAAAACTTGCCAAATGAGTCCATTTTCCAAGCCAAGGGTGTCACTGAGTATTGATCCGTGCCTTCAGGTTGTACTAATATTGCAAAACGGCATTTCCATATCATTTTAGTAATGAAGAAAAGGAAAAAGCAAAACACTTTTGTGCACTTAACTTTGCTGCCCGTGTTCTTCATAGCAACCTCAAGACTGTCCCCAAAATGCTATTGTTGACATTATTGAATATTGATACCCTGATGTGAATTGTTCTGTAGACAATTAGACAATAATCTCTGGAAAAATATCACACAATTACTCACAATCTTTACAATTCTACGCAAAGCAAGTGTAAATGAGGAGAAGAATAAGAGCTGGGGGTCCTCCTCAATGACCTAGTTAATTGCAAACAAAAAAGAGTTAAACGACATAAATAAACGGTCTCTGTTCTAAAGTTGCCTGGTATTGGTTAAAGCACAGGAGCTCTGTCTCCGTCTGTTGCAGGCCCAAGAATGAACGCTGCTTCATGTGAGTGGTCAGGATTTATGGGGGTTCTCCCAGAAGGCCAGAGCTCATCTCATAGTGGAGTGGAGTGGAGTCACTTACATGACAGGAGCCATGGAATTGACCCCCTAAGCGCATTTGTGTGACACAAGCTGTACATCTGGAAAAAGAGGGATTGAGGCAATTTTTTTTACAGAACATGAAGGACTAAACTTTTTTGGTAGGTGATAAGTATTACTGACACATTTCCAGCATTCAGTGTTAAAGCAGCTATTCTTCCACAGTTCAGCACACTCATTAATACCAACTCACCAGAAGGCTTAATGCCGATCCTGGCACTGTGAGTCAGGAATGACAGCTCTGCGCTACCACTCTACCTGCCTTAATCCACCTGAACTAAAGATGCAAAACTTCAACCTGATTAAAACTAAATATATGTCTATAACGTCTGTTCAGTTCTAGTCCCGTGCACCTGCATGCAGAATGGTACCTGAGGCAGCTGACAAGGTCTTTACAAAATAAAGCAAGCATTTTTTTCTTTTTAAATGGCATGAATAAACTTCTTTTTGATTCAATCTGTGTGCCAGCATTGGGAGAAATGTCATAAGTCCACCCTCAATAGCCGCTGCAAGCAGACAAGAGAACAGGAAATGTAAGTTTACATCAAGAAAACAAACCACTACAACTCAGTCAAAAGATGACTCCTGAGGGCAGGAAGTGCCTTTTATACTCGGCAACATTTTTGCCAACCAGTCCTGAAGCTCTGCGTTACTCTCTAACCAATAGCAGGTCATGTGGGGACATTCATTAGAATGATCTAGAAGGGAACATTCCATTCAATCCAGTCCAGTCCTATCCACTTAATTCTTACAAAATATAACATCAAGTCGAGTTTTGAAAGTACCTGAAGTCCTACTGTCTACCACACTACTTGGTCACTTGTTCCAAGTGTCTGTGGTTCTCTGTGTAAAGAAAAACTTCCTAATGTTTGTGCGAAATTTACCCGTAATAAGTTTCCAACTGTGTCCTTGTGTTCTTGATGAACTCATTTTAAAATAACAGTCTCGATCCACTGTACTAATTCCCTTCATAATTTTAAACACTTCACTCATGTCACCTCTTAATCTTCTTTCTCTTTCAGGGCTGATGTTGACTTTTATCGAAATTCAGGGGTAGAGGATGGTAATCAGCTGTAAACTCACCCTTACTTTTTAGTTCAACTCTCTTTGCTTAAAGGAAAGTTACAAAGCTTTGTTGATTTGACCTCGATTCCCTGCGTGTGTGTGAGTAGTGAAAAGCAAACAGTCTCTGAAATGGCATCAACATCTGGCGAGACTAAAGCAAATGTGCAGAGCAAAATACTCCATGAACGTTTTACGTATTATCGCTGAATCTGACTCTGAGTTTGATGCAAGTGATCTGAAGATGGATATCGAAAACAAAAGTGAGGTACCAGCATCAGCCTATTGGTCCCCAGCTGATCGTGGTTAATCGAGGGTTAGTTTGGCTGACCACACGCTAAGGTGGTGCTGCCGGATCATCTGCTGTCGCGCTGCTATCAGTCCTCCGTGCTGTACTCCGCCCTCCCTCAATCAGACTTAACAGTCACTTAAAACAAAAAAGGCTTCAACCTGGCTGGGACGCTACAATAGTTTCGAATTTTACTGCTTTCATATTCTTTACCTTTCTCCGCATGTGTATCGCGCCATCGTTTGTTTGAGCCTTTCGAATTCCACTGCTTTCATAATATCTTATCTGCCTTTTTTTCTCTCCAACGCTTTTGGGTCTCTTTTCTCCGTGCTGCTCTTTCTTCTTTGCTTAGTCATTGACGTTTCATCTAGAACGTATTGTCCTTATGCGCTTTATATGTGCTGAGAGCACAGGATCTGTGTGTGCTACGTGCCTTTACACGACTGAGTGTTATTTGATATTGTTTGCGTCTCGCGGGTCTTTTAAGTATCTTCCGAGAACTTCTGAGAAGATCACGTCTCGTTGCCCTGCTTTTCCTTTCCAAGTTTTTTTTTTTATAATAGAGAGAAATATTCAGCCCTCAAAAAGTTAAACTGTAAAGGCTCAGCTCTTTTAATCTTTCTTCATAATTCATCCCCTGTAGCCCTGGAATCAGCCTAGTTGCTCTTCTCTGGACCTTTTCTAGTGCTGCTGTGTCCTTTTTTGTAGCCTGGTGACCAAAACTGCACACAGGACTCCAGATGAGGCCTCACCAGTGCATTATAAAGGTTGAGCATAACCTCCTGTGACTTGTACTTCACACATCAAGGCACTATATAACCCTAATGTTCTGTTTACTTTCTTAATGGCTTCTGAACACTTTCTATAAGTTGATAGCTTAAGAGTCCGCTGTGACTCCTTAATCCTTCTCATAAGGTGTACTCTCGATTTTCAGACTTCCCATTGTATATTCAAACCTAACATTTTTACTTCATACGCTCACAGACAGACACACAGACACTTATCCTTTTATTAAAGTGGATTTTTGGATTTTGTTTATAATACAACAATGGCAAAAGATTAAGGAGCCAGTCTATAGATTTAGTAACACTGGATTACGATGGTGTGTCCATAATTATATTGTTTCATTATTCTTAAATTAGTGACAGAACAGGAAAATCTACTAATAATCTCTAAAACAAAGCCTCCATTCAGGGTAGACAAGTACAAATCTCACAGTACCTGCTGAGCTGCTTAGATAACAAACACACCCTGATTACAATTGTAGTTCACTTTGTGCCTTGCAGCTCCAGTGTGGCCACAGAAGCCAACTCAGCCAGTGTGGGGTTTCTATTTGTATATAAAATAAAAGTCATTGAAATGTGCTGAAATATAGTAAGAATCACAGCAGATTATTGCCTATTGTCTGCTGCCACCAGCTCTCCTGTTAAATCTTCAGAATCCCAAAAATGTGTTTTCAGTGGAGATCATAACGATTTAATCTGATTTAAGACACAGTTGTTCTTAAGATGAACTTGAAACACAAAACTCCCTTTTTGATGAAGACTTGTTAAAATAAACAGCGGCCCAACACCACATAACCATTTAGAAGGCGCTTCAAACATTATAGTTCATCCTGTCCAGAGTAACACATATGACAGTGTGCCAGGTTCGGAAAAAGTCAAATTGAATTAAAATCGGGAATGCTGGATTCCCTTTTGGTCTCCCAGTTCCCTGACTTTGGTATTGAATTCCAGTTCTTTCTGGCATGACAACACATCACTGTATGTATTTTCAAAATAACAGATCTTCATGTTATCACAGACTTGTACAAATAATTACCTATGAGGACCGTATATACTCGCTTTTAAGTTCTCCCGCGGATAAGTTGGGCCTTGATTTTACTGTATAATTTCCAGTGTTTTATAATGTTGGTCATATAAGTCGAATGCGAAAAATTCACACTATTGGTCCAAGAGATTACGATATGCTAACGCCCACCTGAGAGAGTAACCACGGAGCACACGGCCATTTTTTTCTATGTATTGTGCCTACGTGACCACACGGTGATACCCAAACTATTCCAAAGTGACGTTTGCACTGTTTTGTGTTTTTTGTATCTCACACCCTCATACACCTTTATCGTAAGAGCATCCCTTATCTACGATGAAATGTTCAATCAGAAGAAAATCTGGTTTTAAATTAAAAGTCATTGAAGTAGTGAAAGAAATTGGCAAAAACATTCAATGTGTCTGAGAAACTGGTGCAAGATTGGAGGAAGCAAGAAGATGTAAAAAAAAATGCTCGCATTTTTGAACGGGTGTATAAGTGAGGGTCTGATTTTATGATCAATTTTTCAGTTTTCAAGACCCAACTTATATGCGAGTATATACGGTAAGTCAAAATTCAGCCTGATCAGATCAACCTAAAACTTACAGCGGGTTGACAATGAAGGAGAAGACAGTGGTATCTCTCCTGAGAACTTCTTTTGGATTTCTAGCAAATTGAACCCTGTAAATCCATGTCTGTAATGGTCATACAAGGCCTTTCTCGACAGTATGAGATGTAAGGCAGGCATGTCTACGTTAAACAGGTTATGCTCAACGCCAAGGACTCAAACTGCTCCTCCAATTGGCATCCATGTCAAAAAAGTTCTGTTTGAACTAGTGTAAAACTACTCTCCACATCGCTCAGTTATAGCACTGGTTCAGACTTCTCACATTCCCGACATTGTAACGGCCGGCCCAATCGTCCAGCAAATACGCTGCCCAGACCTGTGGCCTGGCAACCTCATGGGCGTTAGATTTAGACAATCCGTACTTCTTCCAATTACTTCCCCAATCGGCGATCAAACAGGCAAAAATGGCAAACAGTAAGTTAATAAAGTGAATATATTGTGGGCCACCCAGGCTGGCACTGCCACCTGAAACCGACACAGACAAACGTGGGACACAAGTTCAAGACAGAGACGAGTTTTTATTTTCTTTTTTCCTCGTGGGAAACACCTTCCCCGTTTCCCACAAGCCCAGCACAGTCCAAAGCACCAACACAGCACCATTCAATAAGTCTTCCTTCAGTCTCTCTTTCCTCCTCCACTCCTTGGGTCAAGCTTCGTCTTCATCCTCCCAACTCTGGCTCCCTGAACAGTGGCTGATGGCTCCTTGTATAATGTACCCAGAAGTGCTCCAGGTGCTTTTCCGGCAGCACTTCCCGGGTGTGGCGGAAGAACTGTCCATAAGGGCTCAGCGGCTCCTGCTGCACCACCACCTGGCAGCGCCTGCAGATCCCAACAGGGCTGCACCAAACTCCAACTCCCATGAAGCCCTGCAGGAGTCTGAGGCACTGCTATAACACTCTGGCCACGCTTGCTCCCCCAAGGGCCCCGGGCGCACGCTACAATAAATTAATGAAAAAGAAGTTGAACAAAATACACAACAATATAAATATTTCACCTCTCCCCTCTGCTAACACCCACAACCCCACAAGTGAATGGCGAAGTATTATAATAAATGGTGCAGCCCTAAAAATACAGTGCAAACCCTCCCTTGATCCTACACTGAACATAAAACAGATATGACGCACAAGAAACCCATAACACACGTAAAGTCCAGGAAATTGTCCAGAGAATGATTAATGGAAATGACCTTTAACTGCTTAGAAACTGTCCAGTGGTAACTGCAATATGGAAGCACTTGATTGTTCGCTCCTTTCCTGAAATAAAAAAGACACAGTCTCACCATATGGTCCTCAGCGTGTCCTGATACTACTGAACTACTGTGAGAATGGCAATATCGTTACAGGTCCAGCATTGGGAGCAGCAAGTTGTGGAAAGGTATGTGATGACCCGGATTGGTGTTTCTCTGTCTCTTGTGATGTGTTTTGGGTTGTGTTCTGTGGCTGGACAGGAAAATTAACTTGAGGGGTCACGGTCCTGCATCATTCCCCTTTACCCTTTGTTTCCAGGGAACAACATTTACACAGACGCACCATAGAATACACGATGGGGACGACACTAGATGCGACTCGGCAAAAAACACATTAAGAAGTCCCCATTCATGTAGCACCGCTACAACATTATAAGTGTTTTGGCATTCCTGTTAATTTCTGTGGCTACCAACGGAAGTTCAGTCAGTTGACATGTCTAGTACTTTTATTGATGAAAAATATCACACTTTAGGTCGATCCAGTCTATCCATTCATCTACTGGACCAGTTTATCCCATTTCAGTGTAACAGGGGCCTGGACATACAGTGACCAGACTAGAAGTCAAGCCCTCCTTGAGCCATGATGTGTTAATCCCTCTGTCACCACACACAACATTTTTGTCAAACAAAATACTTTTCACATTGTCATGTGCATGTGCTTCGGAGGCCAGCTTAAGGGCTCTGCCGTTGGCAGTTACCAGTTGAACCAGGGGTTGGCACTGTGTTCTGATGCCTTCTCTTTTCCTCCCTCTGCAGAACAGAAGATTGACGGGCATTACACCGCTGACGTCACCTCCAATGTCTGTCCTCCTGGGCCTGTCTGAAAAGATGTCATCAATATCAATGTAAAAAGATCATTTTTTTAATTTACTTTCATTTTACGGGGTTATGGACTTGCCCCAATCCTTTTTCTGTGTCATCTTTATGTTTTAGATAGATAGATAGATAGATAGATAGATAGATAGATAGATAGATAGATATGAAAGGCACTATAGATAGATAGATAGATAGATAGATAGATAGATAGATAGATATGAAAGGCACGATAGATAGATAGATAGATAGATAGATAGATAGATAGATAGATAGAT
>JANRMT010061414.1:22766225-22786441 GCA_026402145.1 Polypterus bichir lapradei
GATAGATAGATAGATAGATAGATAGATAGATAGATAGATAGATAGATAGATAGATAGATATGAAAGGCACTATATATAGATAGATAGATAGATAGATAGATAGATAGATAGATAGATAGATAGATAGATAGATAGATAGATAGATAGATATGAAAGGCACGATAGATAGATAGATAGATAGATAGATAGATAGATAGATAGATAGATAGATAGATAGATAGATAGATATGAAAGGCACTATATGACACAGATAGATAGATAGATAGATATGAAAGGCACTATAGATAGATAGATAGATAGATAGATAGATAGATAGATAGATAGATAGATAGATAGATAGATAGATACTTTATTTTTAACATGGCCTTCTCATAACTTCACTGTAATCAAAATCCTGACACTCGGTATATCCAACTCATTATATTAAATATTCATGGTGGCTCTAAAATCTGTACTAACCTCTACTCTCTCTTCTGTTTCCTTTTCCAGTATCCTTTTGGTGGTGGCGCAATCTACTCAAAGCACCGTGATGTTCCAACAATGATGGATGGATTAAAAGCCAGAAGTCTGTATGACCATCAACATCAAGTGACTCCGTGAGAACCCTAACTACAAAGAGGACTGTTTCATTTATGTTAGGTAGAATGCCTAGAGGGGACTGGGCGGTCCCGTGGCCTGGAACCCCTGCAGATTTTATTTTTTTTCTCCAGCCGTCTGGAGTTTTTTTTCTGTTTTTTTCTGTCCACCCTGGCCATCGGACCTTACTCCTTTTCTATGTTAACTAATGTTGTCTTCTTTTAATTTCTTATTTTGTCTTTTATTTTTCTTTTCTTCATTATGTAAAGCACTTTGAGCTACTTTTTGTATGAAAATGAGCTATAGAAATAAATGTTGTTGTTGTTGTTGTTTATTAATCTCAAGGGGAAATTCAAATACTCCACCAGCAGCATACTGATAAAGAACAATATTAATTTAAAAAATGATGAAAAGGCAGGTATAACAGACAATAACTTTGTATAATGTTAACATGTCACATAGTGTGGTGGAGGAACGATCTCCTCAGTCTGTCAGTGGAGCAGGACGGTGACAGCAGTCTGTCGCTGAAGCTGCTCCTCTGTTCAGTGGATGCAGTGGATTCTCCAAGATTGACAGGAGCCTGCTCAGCGCCCGTCGCTCTGCCACGGATGTCAAACTGTCCAGCTCAGTGCATACAATAGAGCCTGCCTTCCTCACCAGTTTGTCCAGGCGTGAGGCGTCCCTCTTCTTTATGCTGCCTCCCCAGCACACCACCGTGTAGAAGAGGGATATACAGAGAAGACAGCTTGTTTTGTGTCTGGCATTACCCGTCTGTTTTGTCTTCCCATTCTTTGCCTGTGGATTATTGTTCTTGTCCTGAATCAGAGGGGTGTGCGGGGCTTAGGGCTGACCAACCCCACGCGGGGCCAGTTACTGGTATGTGTGGACTGTACAAACTTGCAAGTGAATTTAATAAAAATAATGTTAACATACACCAGATTTTCTCATTACAGTATTCAGCTAAATTTTATGCAAGATAACATGTGGACTTTATCAAAATATAACGATATAATCTATTAAAAAAATGCAATTCATAATTCATGATAATATCACAACAGTGCGAAATGTGATGCGGTGTCATGCGGAAATTAGCAGGGCCTCTTGTAGAAAAAGACACAAATTGCAAGTATAATCTGAGTCTCGATATGCAGGGTGTCATAGTCGTAACTCACGTTGATGTCATGCGGGCCTGTTATCATTAGCGATACGTGTTTTTGTGCATTAATATGTGGACTATGGAATGTTTTCAAAGATGTATATGTACAGAATTTAACCTTGAAGAAGGATCTTAAAAGGGTTCCTCTTAGAAGCATCTCAAATATATTGTCGCAGTAGGGGGCGCTAGTGCTCCCTTGAACCCTCAGGTACCACGCCAGACATCAGGTAACAGTGCTACAATTCTGGACAATGGAGTCTTTATCCACAGCCGGGCTGGACACCATGGGGGCTGCTAGAGGACGCTGCAGGGAGGAACAAGGATTATTACAAGATTACAAGTCACGTGGACAGAAGAAATGATGTACAAACGGGTTGAAGAAAAGGAGTTTTTATCTGACCCGGAAGTGTTGCCAGTCACATGGACAGAGAGAGAGAGAAACACTTCTGGGTCAAGGACTATAAGAGACTGTGAGAGATCCCAGACGGGCGAGCTGAGTTGGTTGGAAGGGAACAACGTGTCTGGGAGAGGAGGATTGATTATTGTTATTGTGAATTATTATTATTTATAAGTACAGGTACTCATCGACATACAACCTATGCAAGTTACGACTGGTCGACTTTACGACGTGTTCGACAGTTTCCCCCGCCAGCTGTTGGCAGCGCCTGTTTCCCACGGTCCCAAGTCTCGCTACGCAGCAGTAATAATATACGCAGCAGTGTTGCCCCACGTGTGTTTGTGTCTTGTTGTTTTGGCAGTTTTCGATAATAATATACCCCTGACATGTCTACCAAGAGGAAATTGTCTCTGTCCACTCCTCAGCCTGCCAAAAAGGAAAGAAAGGCCATTGATCTAGATACCAAAATGATGATAATAAAACAGTATGAAAGAGGAAAGAAAGTGAATGCGATCGCATGTGATATGAAGTTATCACACTCTACTGTGTCGACTATTTTAAAAGACAAAAATAGAATTCGTGAAGCTGTGAAAGGTTCTGCACCTTTGCGATCAACAGTGATTACGAAGCAACGTACCTGGCCCATCCATGAAATGGAGAAATTGTTAAACATTTGAGTCATTTTACCCACGCACCCCCTTGGTTTGAGAAGTATGAAAAAATATGAGTTCATATGATAGTTCATAATACCCACGCAGCACTAAGTGCGCGTAAGAGCGGAAGTCATCTGTTTTAACAAGCAGCGTATTGCACTGACACGAAATAGCCTGCCCATTTAATTATTTAGGAATGGATAGATAAATTAAGATTTTGTACAAATAATGCTTTTTATTTTTCTTCCTCGATGGATTCTGGCACCTCCAGCAACAGTTGCGAGCACCCCTTTGCGAGCATCCCCAATCGGGAAGCGCTGCTTTAAAGGAACGTGGCGGAGAACACACATTTCGTCCTTATTGCGAAATTTATTTAAGAGAGAGAGAAAAAAAAACAAAACAATTCAGACGAAGCTCACTATGTTTATGAAAAGAGCAACTCCTCCCATCACCCTGTCCGCAGCCTCGCCTGATGAAGGCGATATCGACAACCCGCAGCCAAGCACCAGTGGTGCCAGGAATTAAATGTACAGTATTTCTTATTTTTGTATGTTTTCCACATATTAAGCCAATTGTACTGTAGTATGCTGTGTTTGACTTAGAAAGTAAGAAAATGTTAATAAAATATTACTTTAATATGATTACAATATCATTACCCAGTCTAATATTCTTACCTTTATTTAACATAGGCCGACTTACGTCCAGATCAACTTACAACCAGTCAGTCGGAACCAATCGCGGTCGTAAGTCGACGAGTACCTGTATTGTGGAGTGGAGGGTACTTTGTGCACATTATTACTGTAATAAATTTAATAATTGGACTTTTATCTGGTGTCTGGCGTCTGGTCTGAGAGTTCAAGGGGCCGACAGCGCCCCCTATCTGTAACAATGGGTATTTGTTTTTGTCATTTGTTATTAATAGATTCCTGTTTTTATTTACATCTTCTTACTGGGCATTTCAGTGCTACAATGTAGTGATAAGAAGGGAAGTAGTGTTGCTTGCCGTCTCTCCAGTTATTTTTGGGTCTTACCACATCGGTTAGCCAGAGTGTGCCAAACACACAAGGTGTGGACTCTTTGTCCTTTATCTCCTTTGTCACTTTGCCCATCATTTTACTGTTTTTGCTATGAGGCTGGCAGCCCCCACGGTATTGTAGAAGGTCATAATAAAGTGAGGCGCCTGGCATTGTTCTTGCCTTGTGCCCAATGCTTGCTGGATTTGGCTCCAACTCGCTCACAACCCTAGTAAGATATGATATGGAAAGCTCAAGGGCTGTGATCTTCATGTGTGCCATCCTGTGCCACTTTCTTAGCAGACATTATGCTTGAGGCAGGACGCATCGATCCACAGGCCTCCCTGGGTCTGCAACAGAGGCAGCAGTCTGACATTTCTAGCAGACCTTCTCTGTCTTTTTAAAGCAGGACTGGCTGTTCCCAGTGGTGCACACAGGCCTCTGCGGCTTACTGAAATCACTCGCTCCACTCAGGGCTGGTGACCTTGTGGCCTTAACGTATCAAATGCACATCTGTGCAATCCTCAAAGGACAGAGAGTCAAAGGCAACTGTCAGATGTGAGGCTGCAGAGAATGGATGGGGCTGAACGTCAGACACGCTGCACCCACCTCAATGACAAAGCAAAACTGACAATGTTAAAAATGATAAGCTGATTTGTGTTTTCCGCTCATTAAAATGAAGCTGCATATTTTAATACATTCCTGTTTACTGCGGTGCTGGAGTGTGGTGACGTGTTGCATGTTGGCTGAATTTCACTGCACCCTGCACACGTGATGATATGACTACTTCTACTGCTGGTACTACTACTGTGGCTCCCACACATTCATTTAGCATTAGACTTGCGCAGTAACCACAATTATTGTGTCATTGCAAAACAGCAAGATGCCACTCCTATGGCCAAAAGGCACAATAAATTCAGGCCAGATTAGGACCGTACAAATTACCTGATTGTTCAAAGTCGTTTAAATTTTACACTCTTCACACACGGTTTTAGGTATTCAACATCCTTATGTGCCATTGTCACGATACACACATCTCATCAAGTGGTCGTCCTGGACATTCATCTGGACCTCAGTACCGTGAACGATTTTAACGAGACACAGAAAAGAGCAGAGACACCAACTGGAAGCCCTAAATAACACGTCCAAGAGATGCAACCTACCAAATCTGCTAGCAGCTATGCAGATGACCAGGGTGTGGCTACCAAAAAAACCAACCCACAGAGTGGAAGAAAGACCAATAACAAACAAGAGGAGCCCAGGGACCAACCCACTTCACTAGGAGTTGCTAGTGAGAGGTGCACAGTCGGTGAATGGCCCCTCAACATGGTACCCTCCTTCTATACACTGTAAAGCCCGGGCGCGTACAGCCGCCCTAACCCCCGACATAGACAGACAGAACACAGGTTCAACACATAACACCCAGTTTATTCACAGTTTTGTGCACAGCACACCAACACAACACACAATTCAGTCCCTTCCTCGCCGCCAATCCATCCGCCTCCACTCCTCCTCAGGCTTTGTCCTCTTCCTTCCAAACTCTGGCTGATGAATGGTGGGGAATGGCCCCTTTAGATAAGGACTCCAGGTGCCCATTAAGAAACTGGGTGGGAACAAAAACCTGCAGCCACCATGGCCCTCCAGGACCGACATTGCCCACCTGTTCTCTAGTAGTAAAAGTAGTGGACAGACCAGTGAAGCTTAGTTTGTCATTTCTTCATTAATTTCATAACATAAATTTAACAACAGCGTCCGAATTCTCGTTCTGTTCATTTATGCACTGACACTTGATTTGTAGATGGACGGCTTTGGTTCTTATCGCATTTCCATTGACTCCCCGCTGTGAACGTAATTACGTCTGTATGAACACAGTCAGATCCATTGCAGACGAGACACGACATGAATCTCTCTCTTTATATTCTGCGTGGTCCCCGAGAGACGTGCACTCATAATGCTGACGTGGCTCGATCAGGGTTGGCTCAAGTCTCTCTTTTGCTTATTTAATAATTTTGCTGTATTTCAAATACTCTTTTGTGTATTATGTTATTAATTCTGTTTTGTTTTTTTTTGTTCTTTATTTTGCCTTATACAATTTCTTGTATTAGGAATTTGTTAGTTTTCACATACCCCTTGGGGTCAGAGCGCAGGGTCAGCCATTGTACAGAGCCCCTGGAGCAATTACATGTTAAGGGCCTTGCTCAGGGGCCCAGCAGAGTAGGATCTCTTTTAGCAGTGATGGGGATTCAAACCGGCAACCTTCGGGATACCAGCGCAGATCCTTAGCCTCAGAGCCACCATGTGAATTGCTTATTTAATGTGGTTTATTATTTTTCATTTTTGTGCTTTAATATTACTATATATCAGTGTCTTCTGTTTTCTGCCCTGTCCCATTAATGTTGAGCCTAAGGTAGCAGGGCCACCTGATGATGCAGCTTGGGGGGCTGCCACATCAGTACAAATGCAGAAATGGCAGTGTTAACTGTACCTTTGGTATTGCATTTACAAACACATAACTCCAGTTACAGACACATAACTCCAGCTGTCAAGTCTTTATACTGGCTCGCAGTTAAGCTCAAGGTTGGTTTTAAAATCCTCATTTTATCTTATAAAGCCTTATATGGCCAAGGTCCTGTTTACTTATCTAAACTTATTACAATACAATACAGTTTATTTTTGTATAGCCCAAAATCACACAGGAAGTGCCGCAATATTATTACTTACAAATCAGAGTGCACATTAAGATCTCAAAATGCTGACCTGCCTTTGATTCAAAGGATGATAAAAATAGCAGAGGAAGGTCGAGCTTTTAGTTGAAGGGCCTCTAAACTGTGGAAAGGTCTGCCTGCAGTCTCAGCTTTTAAATCCTGGCTGAAGACTCACTACTTCAGTTTAGCACACCCTGACTAGAGCTGCTGATTAGCTGTGCATACTGCATTTCTGTTTGTTAGTCATTTGTACAGAAACAAAAATATCTAAATATTTATAAACAGTTATTAACCTTCCTGTCTTCTGTTTCTCTTCTCGGTATCTTGATGTGGCACTTGGTGCCATTGCTCTACTGCCAGGCTGCTCACTTGCGTATGGAAAAGACACCTTGGATAAAGGAGCATTAGAGTCATTGGGTGGAGAGATTCCCTCCTCAGATTGGCCATCCCAGGACAGACTCCACCATAAAAAGCCCAGGAGGGCATTGGTGGCCAGTTGACTGAGGTCTCCAGGACTGTGACTGCGCCTCACTTTGTGTTTGACTTTCTCTTTTACAGTTTTAATGTCCTTCCGTTGTCAACTGGCCATAGTTCATTAATTAATCAATGGACAGATATTGTTGGTTTCCATTCATGTTTAATCAGCTTTTATATTTATCTCATATTTTAACAATCTGTATTGTTACAGTATGTGTATTACTTGCGTATTAGTAATTAGTATAATCTATACTTGTATTTTAACAGAATTGTTCGCAGTGCCCTGTGCTTGCACTCAGTGAAGGATGCGATACAAAAATAAGTTATGTACTTGTATTGCTTTTGACTCATGTATTTGTTTTGCCTTGGTAGAGTTCTATATTACTCTACTTTCCCCTTTTGTATTATTAATGTGTTGCCTTTGTCAGAATGCCTAAGATCTCACAGACTTGCCACTGTTTATAAGGTATTGTAGTATATAACTTCTCCCCAGCTTCCCTTTTACATTTATTATCTCAGGCAATTAGGTATAGTAAAAGACACGCAGGAGTTAAGTTACACTTTAAATAAAGTATTATTGATAATCTCTCTATTATATAAAAAAATCTTTTGACGCGACAAGACTTTTTAGGAGACTTGACTTTTTTTTTTTCAAGTCCCGTGATACAAGCATATTGCCATGAGATTTTTTCAAATCACGCCTTCCTAGCAACCATTTTCAAACAAGACCACGGTATTCTCACCTCTCAGTCTTGCAAAGGCTTTTGTCAGACACACTTCCTGCGCTCTCAGCTCTTATAAGTTTTAACGTTTTCTTCACTTTAAGTTCCCAATTAAAGAAGATGTATTATGTCCAAATGTTATTGAAGAATTTCATCACGAAGGGTTATCAACAGAAAAAATGAGTACACGGGCAATCCTAGCACCGACAAACGAGAAAGTCAAACGAATTTATGCCAAAAATGTAAATCGGTAACATGGCAAATTGGTTAAATGCGTATCAATAGACTCTTCTGAAACAGTTGGTGGTGATTGTGCAGAAGATGAAAACATCAACTTACAATGCCACAAAGAATATCTACAACCGTTAACACTATTTGGTCTTCCACACGAATTACTGTAGAAAGGAGGATGTATCCAAGAAAGGTAATGTAGTACATCTTCCTCAGATAACATTAGACAACAAAGGAGATCTTGATATGACATTTGTTTTAAAACGTTAACAGTTTCCAGTTAGAATAGCTTTTGCAAAGACAATTAACAAATCTCAGAGCCAAACATTCGAAGTTATACGTCACGTTGATGCAAATGTAACACTTAAAATCTGTTTAAATTGTACATCTGCATCCCCATACACAAGTGGCAGAACCGCAAAGAGGCTAACGTATAGCGCTGGTCCGAGGGTTGGCGAGTGAAGCGAGCAGGGGGCAAAGCCCCCTAGTATTCATAAAATATAACAACAAGCAAAGTACAAGTGAATATTGGTAACCATACAACCTGATAAATGCTGATGTGTAGTTTCAGGCGGCACACAGACTGGTTTGTTACTTAAAATGTCTCTAGTTAAGGCATCATTTGTGGTCAGCTTTCTTTAGACCAGGCCGCATGCCTGTCTCAATATGGCTGCTGAGCTGTGTTCTTCATTGTGTTGTCCTTTTCATGGAAATGGTGTGAGAGATGCTCCTTCATGATGATGGTGTAAGAGAAGAGAGGGAGGGGTAAAGCAAGTAAATTTATAGATTCTCTGTCCAAACCCTACAGCCAATAGAGTGTCGCGCTACAGAATGGCCTCTGATTCAAAACCAAACAGGCAACTTTAGACCAAATGAGTTCTGGTGCGACACAGTGGTTTCACTCCTGCCCCCAGTACCATTTGTTAAGGTGAAGCTTGCCAGCTAGGTAGTTGGCCTCCATGGGGGGGATTACTGAAGGAGTCCTGCGGAGAATCACTTGCCAGACTGATTTTAGGCACTTCAGTCCGACTCTGTCATAAAATTACAAAGACTCAGTCCTAAAGACTGGTGTAGGGTTCTTAACCACCAAACCATTACTGTTCTTATCAATAATGTAACACTAATATTACATTACTTTGTTTAAGTTACAAATAAAGACATACAAAATATTTACCAGCTTATACACAAACTTTCACACCACAATACTCATGTATTTAATTTTGCAGTTATTGTTAATTTTTGGTTTTCCTCACTTTTGACCCTGTGCTTATGTTTAAGGTGATATTTTTGGTTTATGACTGAATTTGTTTGCTTTGTGTTTTCTCTTTTGGGCTTTGTGCCTGTGGTTCCTTGCCTTGATTCTTCTTTGCACTTTCTGGAATCTTGGAAAAACATTCTTATAAAATGGAAGAAGAAAATAAAGTTTTCTAGTAGCCCCGAAGTTTTTAAGTTTCCTTTCCTCCATATCAGGTTATTTTGAGATTTTTGCTGTTTAAAAGCCTTAGCCCCTTTTGTGGTCCGGTGCAGGCCAGAAGCCTTCCATTTGAGTTCATCGGCTACTCTGCCTTTGGCGATGAGCCCTGAATTGGGAGAAGTGCTGGTCTGGCTTGTGTCTCCCTATGCAGCCTGTTGACAGTTTTGTGTGGCGTGGTGTTAACAAATCCTCAGTATGATAGAGCGTGGCCTGCAGCGGACTGGGAACCCATCCAGGGCAGGGACACTGGCAGGTTAGACTCATTGGGGCTTATTGTGGCTCTGTATTGGAAAAAACGGGCTCAGAAAAGGAACAGGTAAGTGAGTCTTATTCCCTCTCATTTAATCAATTAAGGTTTTCTTCAGAAGCCATTTCTGCCTTTCATCTCCTCTTCAACTAATTGAGTTCATATACTGAAGCTAATTTCGTTTTTAATTCTGCACTTCAACTTTTAGCTTTACTGAGCATTTAATTAAAAGCGCCCTATTCATTAAATAGTGGTAATTTTCTGATTCATTGTTTGCCAATGAAAAAAATCCTAAGCACGTCTAGAATGGCGATGCAGCCTTGAAGAACTCATCTGAGAACAGAAAAACTGAAAAAAGTTATATGAAGACTTCTGAAGAGAAAAGGTAAGCTTAACTGTAAGCAGCTGCTGCGATGTTTTATGAGGTAAAATGAACGCACATCATGCCAATGTTTGCAAATCTTAAACAAATTCTACCAAACTCTCAATCTGAAGGCTGACCGCTTTTACTGAATCATCTGAGTGAGCTCTTAGGACAATTTCACTACTGGCTTAGCACATGAGCTCAACAGACTCAGTGGCCCCATTTCATTTGTCAACATCGCTAAGTTCTTTATTAGTTAATTTCACATCACCCACAACCCACCATGCTGTCAACATGTTAGTTTTCCATTGGCAATCTCTGTTTGGAATGAACACAATGCGATTAAGCAAGACCCTGTCCTGAAGCACAGTATCATGGGTGAGTTTCCTCCAGTAAACTATCTTGCTGGAGACATATTGATGCTGTATGTTTTAACATTTTTCATATCCAAATAGCCCAAAGTCCTTTGTCAGCCATCACTCCACTCAAACATCTAGTTAAACTACCTTCAATTGCTGTTCTTCCTCATGTATTTAATCCTTCGTTTACCATTTGATGTTATTTTGGTTATTTTATTACTCAAGCAGGCCTATAAACCATGGAGCCACCCAACCAACCAATATATATTCATTCATCTTCAAACCCATACCATTCAATTGAGCATCTGTAGCCTACTCTGTTAGCATTCAATAAAGAACAGAAACTAATGGACTTGGCTCTGTGTTCTTAAAGCATTAATATGGCAACAAGTGACACAGAGAATTGGAGGAAGAGAAAGCCATCACGTGAGCTTCAGTGTGCTTTGACGTGTGTGTTTGTCACTCTTTGACACAGGACATATGCTGGACTGAGCCTCAGCCCTCTCTAGCACCTTTATGGCCACCTACACTTGCTTCTCTTGAGTCATCTTCTTGGATCCTCTTCTGTCTTACTTACCATATACGTTGTCACATTATTGTCCTATTTACGAGTTTACTAAGAAAAAGTAAGACAGTTAGAAGACTTTCAAAACTCAACTTGATGTTCTTTTAGAAGAATTAAGTGGATAGGACTGGTGAGCTTTGGTTGTCTGAATGGCCTGTTCTCGTCCAGATTGTTCTAAAGTACATCCATCTCCTTTCATGTTACAGTTGTGGGGAGCTACAGTGTGTTTTTACAGCACTGACTAAAGAGCAGAAAGCAATTCTTTATGGGGTTATAGACAGAATGGGTGCCAGTCCACCACAGGGCACACACACATTCACTCCAGAACTGCCGATCAACATAAGACACATCTTAGGGATTGGGAGGATTCACGTATGAATCGTGTATACTGAGACCTTGATGTATACAGGCATGAGTGTTGTAACAATGATGAGGCAAAGACATCATAAAGGTTTGGGCCAGCCACCTGTATATTAATTGTTCCATGGCTACAAAATAGGTTTAAATATGAACACAGATGTTCATTGATCTGATTCCAAAACAGAACTGATTGTATGGAGGCAAGATGGTGGATTTAAAAGCCAGTACAGGAAGTGGCATCATCGTAGGGGCCGGAACCAGAAGTGATGTCATCGGGACTGGAAGTGATGTTATCATTGGCCGCTGGAAGTAATGTAGTTGGATCTGGAAGTGACTCAATCATTGGGTGCAGAAACCAGAAGTGATGTCATCGTGACTGGAAGTGACGTCATCATTGGCCCCTGGACACTGGAAGTGATGTAGTTGGATCTGGAAGTGACGTCATCATAGGGGCGGAACCAGAAGTGATGTCATCGTGACTGGAAGTGACGTTATCATTGGCCGCTGGACACTGGAAGTAATGTAGTTGGATTTGGAAGTGACTCAATCATTGGGTCCAGAAACCAGAAGTGAGGTCATCGGGACCGGAAGTGGCGTTTTTTTTAGAGGCGCCACAACCTGGCGGGATTTCTCGAAAATGGTCTTCAAGGAACTGTGAGACACAGTCTGCACACTCCGCCGCCCGCTGGTCTGTTGTAGAATTACAATTACTCAATTACAATTGCCTCCTACTCGACGTGTGTGACAATGTTTTTTCAGCAAATCTTTACAAGTGCCGGCATTTCTTAGACTGCTGCGGGCCATTTGGACTTAATGTCAATTTGCCTTTATTTTAGTCTAATGATAAAAGAAAGGACTTGCTGTGATTCTTATTCCTGTTGCTAAGGTACCAACTGCAATTTTGTATCCCTTTTTAACCCTTGGCAATCCTGGAATGAGCAAAGCCAGTAAATTCATGTGTTTTAACATGTCAAACAGCACCAGGCAATCGTGTTTTTATTTACCAAACTTGCTTATTTCCGTACTTAGATATGGAGTGGCTGAGGCATCTCTGCAGCACCAGACACGGAGCAGAAGCCAGTCGAGATATGAGTGACTGATCCAAAACAGAGCTCCCTCACTCACAAACCCACTGCCAAGGCCATTTAGAGCCAACAGGCATGTCTTTGGGATGTGGAAAGAAAGTGGGATACCTGAAGAACGTAAAAGTACAGACGCCACACAGACACTCTGGGCCAGGGTTTGAACTCCTGAGGCTGCAAGGTGGCAGTCTTTCAAATTTAAACTGAGCTGGTTTTGATGGTCTTCTTCATACCTGATAGTGTATGTATGGATTTCTAAAGAGCAGCAAGTCGCCAGTCAGTATTAGCTAACATCTATGGGCCCCTTCAAACTAGTGTGGATCACTCAGGTGGGCACCACCACCTGAACCTGACACAGACAAGCGTGGGACACAAGTTCAAGGCACACACGTTTTATTTTTTTCTTTTTACTTCATCGGAAACGCCTTCTCCCGTTTCCCACAAGTACAACACAGTCTCAGCGCAAGCACAGCAGAGTACTTTTCCTTTTCTTTCTCTCTTTCTTTTCTTTCTCCTCCACTTCTCTGTTCAAGCTTCGTCTTCCTCCTGTCAACTCTGGCTTCTCGAGTAGTGGCTGCTGGCTCCTTTTATACTGCACTGCCCAAAAGCACTCAGCAGATCTTGCTGTGGCACCCCCTGGCGGCACCAAACTCCAACTCCCATGAAGCCCTGCGGGACTCCGACTCACCACTGCAACCCAGGGGGCTGCCATCTAGCGTCCCGGGGGAGGTAATGCTCTGGCCACGCTTGCTCCACCAGCCCTTCCAGCATGGAGGCGTCCCACCCCAGCTGCTCCACAAAAGGTGCTGATTATTACAGAAGACACATGTCGGCAGAGAAGGTGGCTGCAGCATCTTTATAAAGCTCAACACCCTGTGGTGTCAGAGCCTACCTACTCAGCTCAGTAAGTTGAGAATCCCACTGTGGTCAGTCCTTAATCACAGGCACCTCTCACTGAACTAAATGTTGTTTCTCACTTTCCAAGCTCAGAATTAGCACACAGTTCCAGCTTTGAATTTCTGTGACATTTAAACTCAAAATCTGTTCTAGTAGTTTAGCTTACCTAAGTGGATTCTGCCATTAAAGAGTTTATTACTGTAATTACCCAATATTGCGATGGTGGCATGTAACACACCCCACAGAGGCTCCTCATATGCAAAGCTGCCTTTGAGCCTTTTCAATGGACATTAAACAGCCTGTTAAATAGGAAATCCACCCATTTATGCCACACATGCTGTATACTGCCTGTCGTAAATACTAAATTTACAGATTGATTACATAATAAGGAAAGGAAAATGTCAGACCAGCAATGAAGGGAGTTTACAGCCAACAGCGAGTCACTGATTAAGAGACCTTTAACAAAAAGAAGGCCTGCAGCCACTGGTGTCCTCCATGGACTGAGATAAGTAACCGTTCTTCAGAGCAATGATTACCATGTCAGTGTCCATAGTCCACATTTACAGCTACCATACCCAGTGTTCATATTCAATAATCAGTGATCCATTGATTTTCTGAACTCACAGAGTCAAAAGTGGCGCAGAGAGCTGGCATCTACAGTAGCAACAAAGCCACAAAGCATTGTCGGGCAACCGGTGCACCGTGCCGTGGAACTTTCTTGGGGCGGCGCGAAAACTTTTGTAAAATATTTAGTGTTTTTGAACTTTTGGTTGATTAAAAAGATAATGTTTAAAAAAAAATATTTTATGTTGGAAAAACAGATAAGGAACACTTACGGAAATGAAGTCTAAGAAACGCGAGAGACTTCAAATGATCGACAAGGAAATGCGCGTCTGTCTTTCGAAAATTGATCCTCGCATCAATCTCATATGTGCTGAAAAACAATCTCAACGTTCCAATTAATTAAATTTAAGATTTATCCCTTGATTCCCATTCATTTTCCAACCCGCTGAATCCGAACACAGGGGTCTGCTGGAGCCAATCCCAGGGCACAAGGCAGGAACCAATCCTGGGCAGGGTGCCAACCCAACCCAGGACACACACAAACACACCAAGCCCAATTTAGAATCACCAACCCACCTAACCTGCACGTCTTTGGACTGTGGGAGGAAACCCACGCAGACACGGGGAGAACATGCAAACTCCACGTAGGGAGGACCCGGGAAGCAAACCCGGGTCTCCTAACTGCGAGGCAGCAGCGCTACCACTGCGCCACCATGCTGCCCTCTCCTTTGATTCCTTTATTAATAAAATGTCTTTCAAATTTGTAAAATTAACTGTTTTTATTGGCGATTATCCATAGATTGTGTCGTCACCACTTTATTTATGGGCAGTCCCTCAGGTGCGCCGCAAAAGAAAATTTTTGGACTTAGTGCGCCGCAACACGAAAAAGGTTGCCTTTCACTGCCATAAAGCTACAACAGACTGCAAGCAGAATGCCAGTCCGCAGCAGGGCACACTTTTGCTCATCCTCGTCAACTTAACTGCATGAATTTCAACTGTGAGAGGAACACGTGAACAAATGGAGAACATGTAAACTCCACACGGACGGGCACCACCTCCTTCCACCTCTATAGAGTAATAAGCCATACTGCATAATAGTTACACTTTGAATTGTGAATGCAAATAAAGAAACTCCAGGACATAGATTACGAAGGCCGTAAGAATTTGATAATTATTCCAAAAGTAATTTTAATGAGAAAATAGCCTATTGAGCAATTTTAATTCTCATTAAAGAAAAGAATTGGTCTGATAGTAATCAGATTTTCAGGAGCCGAGCCTTCAATTCTGACACTTCATATGTTATTTTCTATTTTTATTCCATCCACCCATTATCCAACCCGCTATAGCCTAACTACAGGGTCACGGGGGTCTGCAGGAGACAATCCCAGCCAACACAGGGCACAAGGCAGGAAACAAACCCCAGGCAGGCCGCCAGCCCACCGCAGGGCACACACCAAGCACACACTAGGGACAATTTAGGACCACCAATGCACCTAACCTGCATGTCTTTGGACTGTGGGAGGAAACCGGAGCGCCCGGAAGAAATCGACGCAGACACGGGGAGAACATGCAAACTCCATGCAGGGAGGACCCTAACTGCGAGGCAGCAGCACTACCCACTGCGCCACCGTGCCACCCCTTTTAAAATTCATTTCGGCTTTATTTTCACCTTATTTATCAAAGTGGGAGATACAGTATCAAAATCATATCTTGCTTTTTTCTTTTACAAGAGGAAACCAAACCTGCGTGTTTAAATGGTGGAAACAAGTAGAATATTTTCAGTACTATGTGTCTTTTAAACTGAATGCAGTGCTAACTGACACAAAATAATGACTTCTAATTAGTTTTAATAACTTTAGACATTCATACCGGGGTACACCCCAATGAGAAAGCACTTCAGCTATTGTGTTCTTTAGGGTGGAGTGTCCATGTGGACTACTTTTAATTACATCTTTGTAAGTGATACAGCAAGTTCAACACGTTTAGCTGCTTGTTAAATCTTCTTTCCATCAATCCATTACAAGGTTGCAGGAAAGCACGGCCTATCTCGGCAGTACAGAGCCAATCAGCTTAACCATATATCTTATATATGACAAAAACAGAAAAACCTGCATGGAGACAAGAAGAACAAGACGTGACCTGGCCAGCCACCAAACCTAGAAATATGAATTGTGAATCAATAGCACTTGCAACTGTACTGTCCTAAAATAAATTATTAGTGCTGTATCATTTAGTTGAACAATTAAAGGATTCCGGCAAACCTGCATAAACATGATCACTGCACAGTTCAGGGACAAAAGTCACTTAAATACTTTACCAAAGTAAAAATGATTATCCTTTTGTTAATATATGAGGCTTCAGGGTGCAGGAAGCTAAGCTGGAGCCATCACAGGATGGGATTTCAGTCCAGCGCAAGGCACACTGAGCCACACACCCTCAGCAGGCCAGTTTAAAGTCACCAGGCCATTGAACATGCATGGCTGTCATGCTGAAAACAGTTGGATTAAAGGATGGAAGGATCTTCTGGAATATGAAAGAAGGAAATAATAAAATGCACTTCGCACCAAGAGTCTAATGCATATTTACAGTGCAATGCTGACTTTCAGTCACTTGAACAAAGAACACGTATTTACCTTACAGCAGTGGTTCTCAATCTGTGGGGCGGGCCCCCCTAGGGGGGCGCGAAGTAACAAAAAGGGGGGCGCGAAGATGTGAAAAAAAGAAAACATGAATCAAAAATATGAAAAAAAACATCTGTTGAAACCAAAACAAATTAACTTAAACTACATTCTGATACTAGAACAATAAATATAGAGTTAGATAAATGTCGATAAGAGTTAAGTAGTGTGGGCCCAGGAGGACGTGAGGAGGGCTTGTGCCTCCTCCAGACCGCGAGGGGGCATCCGTCCTGGTTCGGTTGGGGGCCACGGGTCGAGGGCATGGAAGCCCTACCCTGTAGGGGCCCGTGGTCACCGCCAGGCGGCGCTCCGATGCCGGTTTATCCCGTGTGGTCCTCGGCCGGGGCTGGAGCCCGGTCGGGACGCCTTGCAGGACCAGAGGAGGGCGTGTGCCTCCTCCAGACCGAGTGGGGGCGTCCGTCCTGGTTATGCAGGGGGCCTCGGGTACAGGGCTTGGAAGCCCAGCCCTGTAGGGACCCGTGGCCACCGCCAGGCGGCGCCCCAGTGCCTAATTATCCCGGGAGCCCGGCACTTCCTGGTGTGGCGGGGGAAGACGACAGGGGACACACGGACGGCTTCCGGGTGCGCAGCCGGCACTTCCGCCACACAGGGGTGTGGCCAACGTTAAGTGCCGGGAAGCAGCTGGAGCCCATCCGGGTTCCCATAAAAGGGGCCGCCTCTCTCCAGTCAGGAAGTGGAAGTCGGGAGGAAGCAGACTGAACTGGAGAGAGAGGACGGGAGGCGGCCAGGAAGGCACAGAGACTGTGGGCCCTGGACTTTGGGGAAATCGGTGCTGAAGGCACTGGGGTTCGTGAGTGCACGTGACATGGACATTTGTAAATAGTGTATATAGTGTGAATAAACAGTGTGTTGGGTGCAAAAATGTCGTCCGTCTGTCTGTGCCGGGGCCAGCGTTCACAATAGGTATAATAAAATATGCATCTACATTTCAAAAAAAATGTTAGGGGGGCGCGATTAAAACTGTTATGAAAACTCAGGTCGCAAATACTTAAAGGTTGAGAAACGGTGCCTTACAGTATAAAATTGAGCTAAATACACTGATTACAATCTAAAAATAAACCTGCTCAATTAAAAAACACAATTCTAAATGATTTATTATAAGAGAAGATATACATATTATTGTGTAAATGTGAGGTGCTTGGGGAAAAAGAATCGTTCAATTTCTAGTAGCATTCTCCCTAAAACTTACAGGTGTTGTTGCAGGGGCACCCTACTGTTAACCCTTGTGGTGCTATAAGGTATATGGGACCCATTGAAATTGTTTCCTAACCCCCAGACACCAACCCACTGGTAGTATTGGATCTGCTAGACCTGGGGGCAATGCACTTATGGCAAGTGTCTGTAAGACAATAATATCCTTGTTTCCACATTCCCTGAACCTCATCCCATCATACCAATCATAGCTATCATTTACATCACCATCAACCATGAATGCCCCCCATTAACTCCTCCATGCTCATCCATCCTCCAGCAATAGCTGTCTATAAGACAACAATAACACCACTGCTTCAAATGCCCCAAACCTAATCCCATCATTCTAATTATACCAATTATCTACATCACCATCAACCATGAATACCCCCCATCAACTCCTCCATACCCATCCAACCTCCAACTATAACTTTCCCATTCACGTACTATCCCTTGTCTCATCAGACCAATCATTCTAATTTCTTTTCAAAAAATAAAAACAAATAAATAGCTCTGCATACTTTATGTGGCTTCTTTCCGAAAAAAATCCAGTTATGGCAAAGAAAATTTCTGCTCAGATGGCCTTAGACATCATTTTAGAAGAAAGCAGATGGAGTGCTCGCTTTGGAAGATGAAAATTTTTCAGAATACGAGGATCATTGTTTCTGTCAATTCGGAATCTGAGAATGAGTTTGAAGAAGACGCTCAGACAAGCGGAGAAATACGGATGTCAAAAAACGAATTGAATGGTACTCTTGTCCATGGAAAGAGCCATCATGCCATGCTGCCGATGTGATAAAGACACAAACAGGGCCAGTGGCAGTCACACATGTACATGACATCATGTCTTCTTTTGAACTTTTTATTTGACACACCATCCAGAAAATTTGGAGGGCAGGCCTGTTTTTGGAGAGAGGTGGAAGGAAATGGACCAAACCAATTCACATGCATACTTTGGGCTTTGGGCAGCACGGTGGCGCAGTGGTAGTACTGCTGCCTCACAGTAAGGAGACCAGGGTTCGCTTCCTGGGTTCTCCTTGCGTGGAGTTTGCATGTTCTCCCTGTATCTGTGTGGGTTTCCTCCCACAGTCCAAAGACATGCAGGTTAGGTGCATTGGTGGTCCTAAATTGTGCCCTGTGGTGGGCTGGCACCCTGGTCAGTTTTTGTTCCTGTCTTGCACCCTATCCTGGCTGGGATTGGCTCCAGCAGACCCCTGTGACCCTGTGTTAGGATATAGAGGGTTGGAGAATGACTGATTTTGGGCTTCTTATACTTTCTGGTGTTTTCAGATCCAAACGGGAGTCCACTGAATCCCTGTGGAATGCAGAAACTGGCCAAGAATTTTTCCATGCAAAAACGTCTCTGAAAGACTTTTATAATATTTCCAGGATTATCCGCTTTGATAACCGAGACACCCAACCAGCTTGACAACAGAGAGACAAGCTGGCTGCAATCAGGTCACTCACTGTGAGACAAGTTGGTGGAACGCCTTCGGCTGTGCTACAACCCTGGGCCCAGTGTTACTGTTGATGAGCAGCTTATACCATTTCAGGGCCGCTGCCCATTTAGTCAGTACATGCCGTCTAAAGCTGCCAAATGCGGAGTCAAGATCTGCACTGCCTGTCATGCTGCTTCATCTTATGCATGGAACATGAAGATATACACTGAAAAGCCTGTTGGAGGAGCCCCAGAGAAAAACCAAGAGATGCAGGTTGTCCTGGTCATGACACAGGGACTCCGTGTTCACAACCTCACATGTAATAATTTTTTTTTTTACTTCGCAAAGGTTGGGACAGGAATTCTTGAAGAGAAAGCTGACAATGGTAGGAACAATAAGAAAAAACAAGCCAGAGATGCCACCTCAGCTGATGAGCACAAGAAACAGCCCTGTAAATTCAAGTAAGTTTCTGCTTACAGCCAACACATCCCTGGTGTCTTACATCCCAAGAAAAGGAAAAAAATGTGGTACTTGTGAGCACACTGCGTAGTGACCAGAAAATGTGTGGCGGGGAGCATCACAAACCACAAATCATTCTTGATTACAGTGCTACAAAAGGAGAAGAAGATAACCTGGATAAATTAGAAAGTGGTTACAGCTGCAAAAGAAGAACCCTACGCTGGCCACTTGTAATATTTTTTCTATGCTTCTAATGGGTTTGTCATTTGGATGGCACTAAATCCAAATTGGAATAAAGGAAAGCTCTAGAGAAGAAGACTCTTTCTTCAAGAGCTGGACAAGGAACTGATAAGATCTCAAATGCAGAGGAGACAACACATACCAAGGATCCCTACCCCTGCAGGCATTGTGAGGAGGATTCAGGAGGAGGATGCTGGAGCCACAAGACCAAATACCACCAACTCCAGAACCAGAAGTAAGTGGGAATGAGCCTGAATAAATATAAATATATATGTCCCAGCCCCCAGCCGGGTTCAGCTTCCAGCCATCCATCACTATATATATATATATAGTGATGGATGGCTGG
>JANRMT010061414.1:22844129-22872077 GCA_026402145.1 Polypterus bichir lapradei
CTATCTATCTATCTATCTATCTATCTATCTATCTATCTATCTATCTAATATATAATGACTTTCTCCAATCTATCTATCTATCTATCTAATATATAATGACATTTTATTCAATCTATCTATCTATCTATATTGGTGCTTCTTAGCAGCAGGGACAGGGAGACTGGTCACAACTGAGGGAACAATGAATGAAGTCAAACACAGAGCGGTCCGTGAAGAAAACCTTCTCTAAAGTGCACATGACCTCAGACTGAGGCAACAGTTCACTTTTCAGCACAAAAATTACCCAAATAATACAGCCAAGACAAGGCTGGAGTGGCTTCAGAGCAAGTCTCTGACTGTCCTTTAGTGGCACAGCCAAAGCCCACAGAACATGTGCAGAGACACTTGAAGATGGCAGTTTACAGATTCCATCCATCCATTATCCAACTCGCTATATCCTAACACAGGGGTCTGCTGGAGCCAATCCCAGCCAACACAAGGCGCAAGGCAGGTTTCAAGGTTTCAACCAAACCTTGATCTTTAGAAGACTTGCAAGCGAGGATAACTAATGTGATTGCTGGTATTACTGAAAATCAGCTTGAAAATGTTTTCCGAGAACTACAGAATCGTATTACCCTTTGTATTAGTGATTGATGGTGGACATGTTGAAAATTAACAAGAACAATAAAAAATGTAAGTGTTTCTTCTTTCTAATCCTTTTTACAGATTCTTTCTGTCACATATACTTACAAAGTTACAACTATTTTAAATTGCACACAGACTTTTTGGACACCCTGTATTTTTACTATTATTAAAGTTTAACTCTGGTGGTCTAGCTCTCTTTCTCATAGGTGGGGATGGATTGGCAAGGCAGGAAACAAACCCCGGGCAGGGTGCCAGCCTACCACAGGGCAGACACACCAAGCACACACCAAGCACAATTTCAGATCGTCAGTGCACCTAACCTGCATGTCTTTGGACTGTGGGAGGAAACCCACGCAGACACGGGGAGAACATGTAAACTCCACGCAGGGAGGACCCGGGAAGTGAACCCGGGTCTCCTAACTGCAAGGCAGCAGCGCTACCCACTGTGCCACCGTGCCGCCCAGTTTATAGATTCTTCCCATGCAATTTATCAGAACTTGAGAAGATCTGCCAGGAAGAATGGAATAAACTAAATCCAGGTGTGGAAAGCTTATAGAGACTTACCCAAGAAGACCTGAAGCTGTAATTACTGTCAAATGGGCTTCTATAAAGGACAGAATTATTTATATGAATGAGAGATTTCATTTTTTGATTTTTAATGAAAACCTTTCTGAAAACATGTTTTCACTTTGCCATTAAGAGTGCAGATTGATGGGCAAAACTGGCAAATTTACCCATTTAAAATGAATTATACATGACAATAATGTGAGTGTGCAAAAAGGGAAGGGTATGAATAATTTCTGAATCCACTCTGTATAAAGAGGCAGTACTCGCGTTACTCTACCTTGTCAAATGCAAAGCTGTAAATTGTGTAACGTTGCTCATTTGGGACATTTTCAGGACACTTCAACTTTTCCTTTTCTTTTTCAATATAGTTGCGCAATGTGTCCACAAATCTCTTGTCGTGTATACCAGCAATTGAAGGAAGTACAAAAGATTTGAATGGTGTTTCCTCAGATGAAGCAAATTCTTCTGACATTACTAGAAAAAGACACAAATGCCAAAAAGGAAAACTGCTTTAACATCAGAAGGAAATTCATAAATACACATAGAGACAAAAAAATGTTCATGTTCTCTGACACAAGGAAAAACAAATAAAATAAAAGGTAAGAGAGGTTAATACATAGGAGACAACCAGTTCATCAAAATGTATTTTATAAAGCACTTTTAAATCAGCATATTATCACAGAGCACTTCACAAAGCAAAGTAGTGTAAAATGTATAAAATATAAAATCATTCAAACCATGATAAATTACAAGAAAAAAAAACTCTGAAGGTCCTTCATAAACAAAAGTGAATTAAATTGAAATGGAAATAGAGTAATAGCCTGACAATACACGGTATGAATAAAGATATAGCCATTAAAATGAAAAGTAGAAAATGTGTGCTTTGTGCATATTTTGCCTATTTATATATAAGAGCTTACATTATTACAATTATGGCTGCTAACACTCAAATAGCTATATATACACAACACAGAATTTAAACATACATCAGTGATATATTAATTACTAGCACATGGTCTTCAAAGTTGCTTAAGACAGATGAGATTTGTAGCCTTTCTCATCATCGCTGAGTATAAAAGACCGGAACAGACCCTTGATGGTGCCAGTCCATTGCAGGACACATTTGGGGCACTTTACATTTATCCACTACCTTAACCTGCAAGTTTTGGGGAAGAGGAAGAGAAATGGGATAACCTGGAGATCAATCCCCACATGCATAGGCAGAATGTGAAAACTCATTGCAGAGAGAGAAGCAGCAACGCTAAGCTCTCTGCCACCTTAATAAATGAAGTGTTAAGATTGTCAGACTGGCTTTATCCAGTTCAACCCCCTGGTCAGTGTTGCCAGTTCTTCAGTCATGTACAGTACAGACTCACACTCAACTGAGTCAAACTCGGAGGGCCAGTTGGTATTAGCAATCAAGTGTCCTTTAGAGGACCTGATCCAGGGGGGCATTTAGACAGCCTAAGAATCCCAAACCTCGCGTCCACCACGGTGTTGCTTTTATTATTATCTGTTGGATACTTTATCTGGGACTTTATCAACACACAACCCCAGACTAGACTTACCACTTCGGTCAGATAGACATGAGAAAAACAAGCAAAACCCACTCAGACGGTTACCCAGGTCTGAATGTTGCAATGCTAGACACTGCGCTAACAGACTGCCCAATTCTAGTATAACCATTAATTATTTATCATCTACAAACGGCGTGCACTTGATAATATTTTATGAGCGCGTTCATTCTGTACTTATATTAGACAATCGAAATTTTACTAAGTTCCGGAGCACAGTTTACTACTTTGACATATAAAGTATGTCTAGTACTTCCCCACTTTTTATTACATTCAATAGATTTACAAATTCCACATGTATTTAAGAGAGGGAGTAAATTTTCACTTTATTTTAAATTTTACAGAAAATACGTGAAGCAGAAAAATGCACTGCACAACGTTAATTTCGTTAATCGATTTTCTATCTTAACAATGACTTACTATCTGACGTGCGGCGAGACTTGTAATTGAAATCTGTTTGATGTAACCACGTCGGTTGCCGTGGGCACCAATGCGCTGCAGTGATTCACGGGAAATTGAGTTTTCTCCCAAGAGATCGATGCATAGATGGTGTAAACTAATGAGTAGAGTCGAAAATAGTAAGCCTGCCTATTGATCCAGTAAACATGTATCGATGTATCATTTTATCACGTAATGTTTACATTACATAATCGGACATATGAATTACAGATTTCAATTGTGTTTGATATATATTAAACTACACTTCCTATAATGCTTATGGCATTGCGATAGACAGCGCACCGTACTGCGCTACTAGGACATGCTAATCGTGACTTTGGCAATACTACAGTTCATTTGCACTAACTGTTGGTGCGTATTTTTTTTTTTTCAAGGGTTCCGCTAATTAGGTAAGATTAAAAAACTATACAGGGTCTGAAAAAATGGCCTAAGAATTTAGAAGTCGGGGAAACAATGAAATAAGATCCTTCGTATTTGAAGAGTTCTCATCCATGCTCATTACTTTTGGGCAAGTTCTTGTTCTTAACTTTACCAAAGTCTCCTACTTTGCAATGGGTTACTCCTTACAAATTAAATTGGCACTTGAGTTAGTAAGGTGAATAGCTTGCTTTCTAGATTTATTGAGAATTATATGCTAAGAGTAAATGTGCCAATTAGAGTTACAGTTTGTAAAAATAACAAATGAGAACTGCACCAAATTAACGTCATTCTGGACCAAAATCTTTAAACGCCTTTCAGACAGCCTTGGTGTCACAATCCCCCCCTGATCCACTAACAGCTGTGTTCGGTGGGCTCACGGAGGGGCTTAAAGTGAAGAAGGACAAACAAATTGTAATTGCCTTTACTTCACCATTGGCATGTAGACTTATCTTGATCAAATGGAAGAATCCTAACTCACCTCTTTTAAGTCAGTGGGTAACTCATGTTATATATTATCTAAAATTGGAAAAAATCAAATTCTCACTTAAAGAATCTGTACAAAACCTTTTCAAAACTCGGCAGGATCTAATCAATAACATTTTACAATAAGCATTTAAATTGAGGAAGTGGATTCTCTCCCCTCTTTTATATTCTATTTATGTTGATTAATTTATTTATTTACGTACGGGGTGTCCATAAACTCCGTGTGCAATTTAAAATAGTTGTACTGTAACTTTGTAAGTATATGTGATAGAAAGAATTCGTAAAAAGGATTACAAAGCTTGATGTATCTAGTTTTTTCTTGTCTTTAGAAGTTTTATTTTTGATGTATTTGGGGAACTGAAAATCCACGAGTCTGTTGAACATGAAAGAGATTCTCCCAAAGTTAATGTGTGGTGTGCTTTGGCAAAAAATCGAGTCATAGGGCCATTCTTTTTTGAAGGGAGTGTGGTTGATGGTGATAGCTATTTAGAAGTGCTGCAAAATCACTTTATTCCTCAACTTGAACAATTAGGATTGATAGAGAATACAGTGTTGCAACAAGATGGAGCACCTTGTCACTTTGCGTTGCATGTTAGACAGTTTCTACATGAGAAATTCCCTAACGGATTGATTGGAAGAGGTGGACCATTTTCTTGGCCTCCACGTTCGCCAGATTTGACTCCATTGGATTTCTTTTTATGGGGACATGTAAAAACTAATGTTTATTCAACCAAACCTTGATCTTTAGAAGACTTGCAAGTGAGGATAACTAATGTGATTGCTGGTATTACTGAAAATCAGCTTGAAAATGTTTTCCGAGAACTACAGAATCGTATTACCCTTTGTATTAGTGATTGATGGTGGACATGTTGAAAATTAACAAGAACAATAAAAAATGTAAGTGTTTCTTCTTTCTAATCCTTTTTACAGATTCTTTCTGTCACATATGCTTACAAAGTTACAACTATTTTAAATGGCACACAGACTTTATGGACACCCTGTATTAAGTTGAACTCTGGTGGTCTAGCTCTCTTTCTCATAGGTGGGGATGGATTTGTTTCAAGCCTATTTTTGTTAAACTTGACTTGCATGTATGGAATGTTATTTGATTTTAATAAAATTAATAAAATGTTAAAAAAATAAACAATTTAACTTATCTACTTTCAGCAGTACAGTAGCTCATCTCATACCTAATGACAGCATGTCACTCTTTTCTGGGAGATGACGATAACTTTAAATTTGGAGGTGCTGATTCTCCGCCCAACCACATCACACTCAGATTCAAAAGGCTCTAGACCAGGGGTCCTCAATCCCAGTCCTGGAGAGCCGCAGTGGCTGCAGGTTTTTGTTCTGACCTGGTTGCTTAATTAGAAAGCAATTCTTGCCAATAAAGCACTAACAAGCTATGAAATTAAATTAACTCTGCTATGTCAGGTCATTCTCATATCCTAGATTTTCTTTCCCTTTCTATCATGCAAATGATTTGAAGGCTAAAATGGACGAGTAATTCTCAGTCCTTCACTTTTTTCTCTTCATTTTTCTTCCAAGTATTTAATTAAACCCAATAGTGCAAATAAATACATACAGGTGTAAATGTAAATAAGCTAAATGGAGAAATGCTGCTCTCTCTTGTCATTTGCATGTTATTGATAATAAGGAGCAATTAAAATAGCTGTTTAAGACAAAATTAAGCAATAAGGGCTCAAAATCACTAAAGTGAAGCAGAAGTGTTACTTTAGCAATAAGTGCTTTTTATTAAGCAAGTGGGTTGGAGCAAAAACCTGCAGCCACTGCGGCTCTCCAGGACCGTGATTGAGGACCCCTGCTCTGGTAAAAGAAGACAACTAAATGGAGCAATGAGGTACAACATGAGTCATTATAGACCACAGGTGTCGAACTCCAGTCCTGGAGGGCCGCAGTGGCTGCAGGTTTTCATTCTGACCCTTTTTCTAATCAGTGACCAGTTTTCACTTCTAATTAACTTAATTTCCCTTCATTTTAATAAACCTGTTTTTAAGGATTCAGTCCTCTGAATTAATTCTTTTCTCCATTAAATGGGAGCCAAACAGCAATGAGATGTGAAATGAGCCGACAGATGACCAGCTAAATTGGAACATCAAACTCTAACCAATTTCACTCCAACTAGTTTCTTAATGAGGAGCCAATTCTTGTTGTTAATTAAACCCGGTATTTAATTCCATGGCTTGTTTCTGCTCTCATTCTGCCACAGCAGACATTTCCAAAACTGTGGAACCATCAAAATGTTTTGGTGACCTGAGTAGATTAACCTTACTGAGACCTTCACCTTTCTTTATTTTCAGATACTGTAGTTAGCTGGTCACACAGCATCTTGTTTTGTGTCTCATTATCATTAGGCTGCTAATTAAGGGAAAAGAAACAAACAGGAGGTTCAGGTCAAGTTAATTAAAACTAAGGCGAAAGAAGTTAATTAGCAGCAAAAACTGGTCACTAGTTAAGAAGATGGTTAGAATGAAAACCTGCAGCCACTGCGGCCCTCCAGGACTGGAGTTCGACACCTGTGCTCTAGTGTATATCACAGTCTGATGAAGCCAATAGGACAACATAATCTACAAGCAGAAAAATGCATCCCTTCCAAACCTTCAAACCTGCACCTTGATATCCTGTCCCTAGAAATCATAAACAGGAGTTGGGTACAAGACGTACCCTTGGCATAATCTAAGATCGCGACATTGAGCAAACTTCACTAAATCTCTCACTCTGTAAATGCAGGGACCGAATGGCACACAACAGTGGTACCAAAACTCCATACTCTTTGAGCGCTTGATGATACTGTGAGGTACATATTCATAAGCTTTTCTGAAATTACAAATAACATATAGACAAGACTGACAAATTCCTAGGCCCCTTCAAATATCTGTGCAATTCTACAAATGCTGTCACATTCATTCCAGTTCTCCTTAAGTGCTTATCTCTTGAATGTGCAGTTTGCATATTCCTCCTTGATTTACATTATTTTTTCTGCATGTCCCAAAGATGTATGTTGGATTAATTTGTGATTCTAAATTACGGTCAGTGTGAGTCAGGGCCAGCACTACGAGGTGTAACTGCATCTGGGCCCTGATCTAAACAGGCCATCCAGCAAGGAGAGAGAGGTCGTCAGTAGAATAAAAAACCTTAACTTTGCATGTGGCAGCGTGTTTTACCCAATTGCCATATTTGTTTAATAGGTCTTAAAATAAAACAGTGATCTATTAGGAAGCCCTAATTTTAAGCGTGTTCTGCCCAAGTTAGGTAACTACTATTGGTTAATTGATTATTGTGTGACCCTCATGAGACTGAATAACAGACAAGCATTCTTTGTAGCTACTGTGTTTGTTAGTGTGCAGCAAATGGGGAAAACAATTCAGAAATGTAAGTTGGGTAATTGGAAATGTAAAGAACACAAAAAACAAACACTAGACTAAAGAGTGTACAGTTCTTGGCTGAACGTTCTCCATGCAGCAGTAGCACATACCACTAAGTGCCAAAAGCAGTCGTCTGATGATGATTCCCAAAGTACCACTAATGTTGTCAGTACATCCACCCAACTAGCCCATCACGGAAAAAACACTGTGGAAGCAGCTGAGGCCAAAGTTGTGAAAGCAGAGCTTTCATTGCAAAACAGGAAGAGTAATTTTGATATGAATGATTGTTTTGACTCTGCACTTTGCCCAGACTTAATGACCAACACCATCAGAATGGATATAGTAAAAAGCAAAGCCTTGCAAATCAAAGATTTTACAGTTATTTCATTTGCAAATTATTCTGTCAGGGTTTTCCTTAAATGCCCGATGATTCAAGTGGCAAGGTACGCCCATGTTTTTCGTTTTTAAATAACTCATAGCCTTCAGGGCCGGATTTAGACTTGATAAGGCCCTAATCTATTTGAGACATGGGGCCCTTTTATAAGTCCAGATATGCTGTAGTATATTTAAGTATATATGACAATTGCTCACTCGGACAATTTGTTTTGGGGGCCCCCAAGAAGGCCTGTGTAGCTTATACGTAAATCCTGCACTGGTAGCCTTAGTATCAAGTTCGATCTCGGATCACATATTTCTCCAGGTTTCAATGACCGATTAACTTTTTAATCTTTCCCTTTATCTTTTCTAAGGGCAGCCTTTTCTCAACTTGTCTCGTTTCATCTTCCTTCCCTCTTTCTCCTCTTATTTATGTTACCTGCTATTTCAATTTCAGTTATACAGCTTATAAAGGTTATACAGGCCAAAACGTTGTGTCATTCATCTTCTTTCCTTTTCTGCTGTTGCTACCAGTCCTTCCATGATTTGCTCTGGACCTGTGGGAAAGAATTGGACTAACAAATTGATGGATATTATAGTCTGCCATACATAGACTCTTCTTCAGTCTTAAGGCGGTTGCCAGTGACGTTTTTACCAACATCATCTGAACTGAGGTGTACGGCAAAGACGCTGAAAGACTGTCTTTATTAAAAACAAAATCTCAGAGTTTTAACATGTATGTAGGCATCAAAGAAATTACTCCGATTCAGTGAATGCGTAAGTTTGCCCCGCCTACTCTGGGTTGCTGCATAGTGCCCATATAGGACTACAATTTCTAAAACAGAGTACAGTACTGTATTGTAATTACTTTCGGTGAAACAATCTAAGAACTACCAGTCCCATAATACACTGCGAATTTATCTTTTGGTGTCATTTACATAGCCTGTGAGCTTCATCAATTGTCTTTTTTTTTTTATACTAATTTTTGTTAGCCACTCACGTTTGGTAAACTTCAAGTGTTTATTAAGGTGCGACTAAAAGATTTGTTATTTTTGCGCAGGCAGAATAATAGACAGCCACCCCCTGCCCTGCTTGCAAGAAAACCCCGTAGTGCGCAGCGGAAGCCCTCTTCTCATGATCCGCCATTAGCTGTAGGTTAGTGGTAAGTTTTCGCTCCTGCATTTATCTTTATATTCTTTATTAAACCAGCTAGTCTGTATTCCCAATATCACCTTCAAGGTGTTTTTTTGAAAAGTAAAATGTTTAATTGCTTTTTTCTTGTAACTAGGTGGACGAAATTTAAAGATGCAGATCTTTGTGAAAACCTTGACTGGGAAGACTATAACCCTAGAGGTGGGTTGAGCGGCGTTGTCCAAATGTTCTGTCATTGTGATTCCGTGCCACCTTTCAATTGCTCATACTTCCAGACAAATCATTTTCAAACAAGAAATGTATTTTGTAAAACGTTACAGACCTGAACAAACGCATTCTGACACACACGTGCACGGCCTGTTCCTGCGCATGTGGGTATCCTTCGCCCAATACACGTTTTAGCGGTACAGTTTGCGTGTCTTAGCACTGAACGCCGGTTACTTTTGATGTCCAGTCTAATATTATGTGCTGTCTGTTTTCGGCAGCTTGCTTCTCCGTGTGTATGCACAATGGCCTGAGAACTCGTGTAAAATGATAATATACTAATCTGCAATTTGATCTTTTCTCCAAATATCGGAAGAGAGTAAAGCGGATTGTTAAACGTGTTCTAACGTCATAGAGTGCTGTTCTTCTCTTTGGCCATACGAAAAACTTCTCTGTCGGCTTTTTTAAATTAGTTAAGTTCGGATGTCGTATCACACCGTTTGTAGTGATACTCCTCAGCTTAGATTTCAAACAGTTTTCACGTTTTTATGTGATAAAGGCTAGGTGTTTTAACAGGTACCTAACGGACTATACAACTTGAAATATATTTGCAGTAGCGTCTCATTTTTGACCACGTCTTTAATTTTATAGCATGACTATGAAAATAATCCCAAAGAGTAAATGGCTAGTTAGTTGGCAGTGTGGAGCTGTGGTATTCTAAAATTGTGATAACTGTGAAAATACTTAAGCTTCATTGTTGTTTTTACAGGTTGAGCCTTCTGATACTATTGAAAATGTCAAGGCAAAAATTCAAGACAAGGAAGGTAAACTGAAAAGCTCTCTCTTATACATTTTTATATATTGGAGGTCTTTAATGTGTTTAATGACTATTTTAGTGTGAAAATCGCCATATAAAGCCATTATAAAATTACAGGAAACATGACATCCAAATCTCCCCCTCACGTTTCCTATTTTTCAGACACATATATTTAAAAAAATATATATATTCATGGGAATGTGTGTGTGTGTGTGTGTATATAAAACACAAACAATACTAAAGTATCTTTGTCAGGTAGACCTGAATGTTTACAGTTCAACAACCATTTATGCCAGGGCTTTGCAGCATAGAACTTGTGCCATTCCAAATGGGGAGGGAATCCTACATATTTTTGGCTGATAATGAAGTAACGCAATCTGGTCAGATACATAAGATTTTCTATTACACGGCAAGTTGTAGAGGCAAGACTACCCAATTGACAGTACAATTTCCTGGTTGTAATGTAGCAGTTTTTCACAGTGAATGCCAAATAAAAATTGATTTGACAACAAATTGGTAGTATGCAGCACTTGTTCGGCCAGTGTCCTGGGTGTCACGAATATGACCGTTATTTAGAAGGAACTGTTCTGGACAGGTGTGTTGCCTTACTCAAAGATAAAAACTGAGTAGTTACTTTATACAGGTACTTGTTTATAGTTTGCATTTAAATGGAGGCAATGGCAATAAATGTTGCTAATCAAAATTAAGATACAGATGGAAAAAAATCAATTATGCTTCATCCCTGTTTCAGGTTTTATGCTGTTAAATGTTAATCGACTGATAGCAAACAATACTTGTTAGCATTTTAATCATTTGGAAGGTTTTCTAGTTTTCAGATATGTCCTATTTTTCAGAACGTATTGGTGCTTGTTGAAATATACTATAGTCTAGTCCAGTGTGCAGTAATGTTTGTTTAAAACTAATTTTTGCTACTACTACCATGCCCTCTGAGTCTGTAGCATTTTTAGATGAGTTTCTTAAATCAATCTTTTTGCTGCGCTGGACCATGACATTTAGTGAAGGTTCTTGTGTTTTTAGTTGATACTATCTGTAGTTTGGCTAGACTGTTCCAGACCCCAGGTTCACATGTTTTGACCCTATGCATATTGTTAACTATTCTTGCAGATTGGACCAAAGGCAACAATACTTTCAAAAGAGAGATTTTAGGGGTGATGCATTTAAAGATCATTAGTCTTTGCTAAGTACTGTATTCAGGGTAGCATGAACGTTGGCACCCCAGGATACGTACTGGGTTTCAGTTCTAGCCTAAGGATTGTATGCTGCTTGCGTATCTTGCTGGTTATATCTCTTACTCAGAATTTTCTCCTGAATCCCAAATACATGTAGGTTAGGATGATCGGCAGCCATAAACTCCTACCTTGTAAGTGTATGGGTATTACATTTGAGTCCTGTTCCAGTATGGGTCCTGCCTTTTGTCCAACACTGCTGGCATAGACTCAAAATTGAATCAACAGGCAAAGTAAATTAGCAGTTGGAAAAACTGTATACAATGTAAAACTGTTTGTAATACAAGTATAAATTAAATATTACGTACTGCAATAACTTATTTCCACAGCGGGATTTTATTTCTAAAACAGCGACTAGATCATTTTTCTTTCTCAGACTGGAATTATAGAAGACTTGTAATCTATGTTCGTATAGCATGCTTGTGAAACTCTGACAGAAGCAGATGGCCAGATGTTAAGATGTCAGTTTTCACATCTTAAAAATGATAGAGAATAACAATTAGAAAAATTCCACAGATATGAGGAGCAATCCTTTGCACTGCATGTCCTCTTTACTACACCGTGCTGTGACACGTCTTGTTTGCATTTCCTTAATGCTTAAATGAACTGTAATGTTGTGATTCGTATAGTAAACTCCCAGTGGGTCTCATGTAATCGTGCTCTCACCCTGAGCTTTTATGTATCTCTGAATAAACTTGAATATTTTATTAATTTCCTTTTTTTATTTTAGCTAATTAATTTATCCCAAACACAGAATTTCATAGTGTTTTCCCAGAATGTAAAAAAATCAAGATGGCAGTTTGAATCCAAGAAATCTTCAACAAATTTATGGTATATTCATGCTTGAAAACCTGTAACAGATATTTAGACTGCATAATGGTAGTTGATTCAAACTGCAAAGTTTACTTGTTACAGTTTCACAAATCTTGACTTTGACATTCAGAGCATTTTTAAATAACTGGTTATTGTTTGTCCTTTATAGGCATTCCTCCAGATCAGCAGCGATTGATCTTTGCTGGTAAGCAGCTGGAAGATGGACGCACTTTGTCTGACTACAACATTCAAAAGGTGAATATCTTTGTCAAGTGTCTTATCAAAGGTTTTAAAAAAAAAAAAGCTCTGAAACGTTTCTACACTGAGTTAAGTTGGCAGGGTTTAGGAACTGTTAGCATTAAGGAGTTGTGGCAGACCAACTGTGAGCAGGACATCCTGAGCAAGACTCCTCTACTATTAGAGTATCTTTGACGTGATAGACAGGTCTTTTAACCACCATCCAAAAAGTAGACACTCTGATGTTTGGAAGGAACATCATAGGCTTTGAGACTGCTAGTGTGTAGTATGCAGTTCAGGAGGTAGTTCTCAAGATATACATACTACTTGGCTTGTTTACTGGCAAATAGTATTTAGTGGAGTAGAACTGTATGCTGCTTTTAGTGTTAAATATTTTTCTTCGATTTGCCTTTAAGTGTATTACAGTTGTGTTCTTTCATATATTTAAAACATGATGTTTAACATATGAACATATCGGTTTGAAGTAAAGGATGAGAGAAAATGAAATGCTGCTTTTGTTAATTTACTTAGGCTTGACAGAGTAGCTCAATACTTGTGACTTGTGTTTTTGGCTAACAGCAGTTTCTGAAGGCTTATTGTGATACTGTTTAATTATCTGAAAGAGCCACCCCCTTTCACAATATGAATGTTAAAGGTTCATAACTAAATGAAAAGTTAGCTCTCTTTTTGATGTAAAAAATACACAGTGACTAAAAGGCAAAGTGTCAATGAAAAGTAGTGGATTGGTTAGGGGTTCTAAAAAGCTGCAAACCAGCCATGCTCCTTTCACTACAAAATATTTTTATGGAGAGGCTGACAATCTTTCAACTGGATTCTACAATTGATGAAGTACCATCTATCTAGTTACTAATTTATGAAACCTAGGTTCTATTTTTATTTCTTCCAAAACATAGAAAACCTTTTCTTATGAGATGGATTCATTCTGTGTAACAGAAGTCAAATGTTGCAAGATGTTTTATATTTCTTCTAAACTACAGTGTACTTTTTTTCTACACCCATTAATAGGTTCAGTATGCTAGTACCTCGGTAGCTATAAACACTTTTTTTACCGCAGTGTGGTTTTTGGTGGTGGCCATCTGTGCTGGAGTTGCAGCAGAAGCAGACATGGCATCTCTTAAAAGTCCAGTACATTCAGTTTGGACAGAGTGCAGCTTGCCAAAAAGTGACTTAGGCCAGTTCTGCACATGAAAAGGAATATGCAGTAAGTCAGAAAGAGAGGATGGGAGTCAGATGTATCAGTCTTGTCATACCATTGCTTGAGAGCCGGACTTGAAGCATGATTGGAGGGCCATCTTGCCCTTTCTTGCACCCATCACAAGTTGGGGAGAGTGAGAGAATGAGAAGCCCATCTTGTGCCATACAAGGTGAAAAGGACCTCTCTGCTCAGTTTTCATCTTCTGTACCAGTTTGTGCCAGTTGATGCTCTGTTTTGTCCATTACTATTAGGCCTTTGATGTCTTAGGTTGCATTTCTTATAACTACCTCATAAACCTGTTTCTAAATTAAATAGGGAAGTCTTTTATAATAGTAAGGCACAATTAAACTCACTTTATATTCTTATTTTGTTAGGAATCAACACTTCATCTTGTGTTGAGGCTTCGTGGTGGTGCCAAAAAGAGAAAGAAGAAGTCTTACACCACACCCAAGAAGAACAAGCACAAGAGAAAGAAGGTCAAGCTTGCAGTGCTCAAGTACTACAAGGTGAGCTGACAGTTTGACAAGTCCTCAATTTATGCTACTTGAATATTCAAGTTTTTTTTTCTTTCTTTTGCCCTATGTAATGCATTTTCTTTTCTTGCAAATGTGTGTCCATTGGCTTTGTACATTTATTGAAGTTCACACATCTTCTGTATTTGCTGTCAATTTCTATGCTAATTTCAAGGTTAAATGCAATTTTAACCATTCCTTTAACTTATCTGTAAATGACAGTAACATTTTCTGCAATATGCTGTATGATGTATTAAGAGAACAAGCAATGTTTAATTTTTTATTTTTATTTTTTTTTGGGACAGGTTGATGAAAATGGAAAGATCCACCGCTTGCGACGTGAGTGCCCTGCAGATGAGTGTGGTGCTGGTGTCTTCATGGCCAGTCACTTTGATAGACATTACTGTGGCAAGTGTTGTCTAACTTACTGTTTTAACAAGCCTGAAGACAAGTAAAATGAACACCAAACTATTAAACAAAAGTTTATAAAAGTAACACGGCTTTGTTTCATTGAATTTTGTCAAATGTTGTATAGGATACATTTTCATTAAAAATATGAAAGTAACCATCAGTTTTAATAATATTGTGGTCATTGAGGGAACTGGGGATGTGTGTTTGAAGTCTGATGCAGCACGTCCAGTGCTCAGGTACATATGACCACTGTAGTGGCTGTAAGAGTAAGGGGGCTTGCCCTGTTACTGAGTTCAAAAGAGCAGAATGAAATTTTACAATGTTTGATACCAGTCTCCATTGTTCATGTGAACAGTATTGGGCCTGTTTTGTAATGGACTATAAATGGTAATAGTACCAAATTTGAAATTAGCAATATCAATCAGTTGCCCAACTATTACTTAATAAACTAGTATTGGCATTTATAAATATCAAAATACAACAAAGTGGTTAAAGTTTAATGTTTGGGAGACTGTGTGTGTGTTGTAATCTTGGGTGGAGTTTGGCCTGAGGTTTACAAAGGATGATGTCATCAAGAACCACCAAGTTTCTTACCATGTGCACATTCCATATTTGTACTCTTGACATTTTCATTCCAGTAACTAATAATGCTAATGTAATACCAAAGTCATCTAAACTACTAAAAAAGCACAAGGGTGGGTGTTTTAGGTGAGTTCTGAAACAATGGATTAATGTAAAATTAGTAACTTATTTTATTTACACAGTAAGCTTTGCATTTCAACAAATGTTATAACTGGTAAAGTTAAAGCACCAGGAGTCTGTGACATTTGTAAAACAAATCAGACTCAACACATCTGTCGCATCACTGTGCTCCTAAAAGCACCTATGAATCAAATTCTTAACTAATTCTTTATTGGGATAAAAGTGGCAGTAATTAAAGGTGGTGTGTGTTATTATTTAAGTAATAATCCTTAATTTAAAAAAAAAAAAAAAAAAAAAACAATTACGCAGTGGAGCATTGAAACTCACTCTCCTGCCTTGAACAGACAGCATTTCCAGACACAACTGGTGCTGTTGCATTACCACTGGGTGCCATTTTCATATGTAGTTTTGTCTCAAGTATTCGTGTGTCTTGTGGAGTAAGTGGTGTGAGAGTGCAGTACTGCCATTACTGTAAAATTAATACTGTTACATTTTTGGAATTTAGGTGTCAACTTGTTACATCCCCACTGCTTTTCTGCATTGTTTTAATATCTTCAGTCATTGGTTTAACAGGCAAGTGGGTTGTGCCGGACCCCCCATGTTTCTTTTACCACATTTTCTTTGGCCTTCTCATCAGGCCTGTCCAGTACAGATTGGGTGCACCTCTTTTCCCAGTCATCCCCTGCCTTTCACTCTGCTGTGGTCTTTTTCTGCATTGCTACTTTACATATTCAGTTGATCATCCTCTGCTCTTTCCAGCTGTGATTAATTTAACACCCATATTGGCCATTATTTAACATTCACAGAGCAAACTGCCCTTCCTGTAGCCTTCTACAATGTCTCCAATGCCAGAGAGGCCCTTTCAGAAGATGGCACTGAGAGACAACTCCTGGGATTTCTCCCATGGACCTCGCTGCCACTGCTGTGCATGTGATCCGAGACTATAGATGAATTTCTAGGCCTAAGGTTTTACAGGTAACCTGTTGGGTTTTAGAGCCAGTGGAACTGCCTGTCATGTACTGTAAAACAGAAACTGAACAACACTTAAGATCAGGTGACTTGAGGTCATTCTGCTCATAGTGGGCCAAACCACTCCTTCCCAGTGATGTGGGAACCACAGTAGAAAGTAGTTGTAAAATGCTCTCATACTTTTATTCACAAACAGCATTTTTCATTCAGCCACAAATTGACCATTTTTAAATGTGAAACTGATTGGATTTTTTTTTTTTTTTAAATAGTGAATTATTTTCTTGAGGTGCTGTCGTAGCCCACAACTTAGTCATGGGCAGGCCATGTCAGAGTTGCTGATGCCATCGGCAGACCATGTCAGTTTACACGGGTACATTGAGTTTAGTAACCAAGTTTAAAAAAACCTTGTAGCACAGCCATGCCTGCCTGATGGAGCCAGTGGTGTACGAAGGGTCAACAAGCAGGGAGTGTTCAGCTGCAGTCACTGCAAGTTTTCTTATTCATTCTGTTGTGATTTGTAAAACAAGACCTCAGACAGATGTGTCTCATGTGTTTGTGAGGTCCAAAACACCTGCATGCATCATTCTTTCTTGCTGCATTGGTGGTCAGTTCTCCTGGACAGAGCCCACCCCATGACTGACGATAAACTCAGACTTGCTTAATATTGTTGGAGTGAGGAGCTGAGCGTGTCACACACTTACTGATCATCACAGGAGCACACTGCTGGCTGACTGCCTACGACTTGCTAATTCAATATAAGTGAAAGGCTACACCTGGAAAATCCATCTAATGTGACATGGCTGTCATTCTCTTAGAGCAGGGGTGGGCAAAGTCAGTCCTGGAGGGCCGCAGAGGCTGCAGGTTTTTGCTCCAACCTAGTTGCTTAATTAGAAAACAATCCTTGCAAATAATTTAATTTCATTGCTTGTTAGTGATTTAACTCTTGCTATAATCGAGCCATTCTCATATCCTAGATCAGTGTTTCCCAAACTCGGTCCTGGGGACCCCCTGTCGCTGCAGGTTTTTGTTCCAACCAGCTTCTGTTTTTAATTGAACTCCTGGGCTAATTAAGTGAACTGATATTTCCCATGTTCTGTGTTTAGGGAACAATATAGAAATTAGAAAACTAAGTTTGCTAAAAAAAAAAAAAATATTAAAATGTACCAAACAGGAATAATGTATTTTTTTTTGTTTTTAACAGTATTTTCATCTTATTTTCATCACTTTTCAAGGTGTTCTAATTGTTTAATTAATCTGTTATTTACTAATTAGTGGGTCTGATGCTAAAGTAGTTGATTATTCAGTGTTGTTTGTCTGCGAGTCTGCTCTGCTTGTTTTTAAATTGTCATTATTAAGATACAACGAAGGGGGAAAACTGCACAGAGAAAGGGCAAAGTATAATGAAATTAACAAAAGAGAGGTAAGCATTTAAATCTATAGCAAAAGAAGAAATATTTATAAATGTCTTATAAATGTACAAATTATGCTGCTGTGCTTTTCTGAATGTAGAATAAAAGAAAAAAATACCAGCTAATTAAATGAGCTCAGTGTTATCAGGTGTTGTCACTGATTAGGAATCTGGTTGGAACAAAAACCTGCAGCCACAGGGGGTCCCCAGGACCGAGTTTGGGAAACACTGTCCTAGATGTTCTTCTCCTTTGTAAGGAAATCATCCAAATGATTTGAAGGCTAAAATGGATGAGTAATACTCAATCTTTCACTTTTTTCTCTTCACTTTCCTTCCAAGTATTTAATTAAACCGAACCATGCATGATAAACACACACAAGTGTAAATGGTAACAAGCTAAATGGAGAAAAGCTGCTTTCTTTTGTCATTTGAATCTTATTGCTAATAAAAAGCCATTTAAAAACCAAGAGAACAGCTATTTAAGAGTAAAACAAGCAATAAGGGTTCCAAATCGTAACGAGCGAGACAACTAAAGTGAAGCACAAGTGTTGCTTGAGCAGTAAATGCTTCTTATTAAGCAACTGGGTTGGAACAAAAACCTGCAGCCACTGCGGCCCACCCCGTCTTAGAGTAACTTCTATTGAATTTTGTGATGCAAAAATGAAGGCTGTAAAGTTTGAGGTTATACCTTGTGATAGCACTTGGAATAAAGTCAGTTTTTTTGGTCTGCCTGGCTGATTGACAGAGATGACGTGGTTTTCCACGACAGCCTCCCCAGATTGGATGTTAGCCCATTTTACTACTAATAACGGAAAACACTGAAAAACAGCAGAGCAATTCCAAATTTAAACTGGAATGTAGAAGAATAGATCTTCAGTGTAATTCGTAGAAATCAAATGAAGAGGGTCTGGCTGCCTTTCCAGGCATCACTTCAGAACATGCCAACCAATCTACATTAAATTTGGTGTGTGTATTCATTTTGGTTCTGGTCAGATTATAGGGCTACTCATTTGTTTCTTTGAGAAATCTTGCTTTCTTACATTCCGAGTCCCAAATCAAGGTTACATACAAACAGATTGTCACGAAAGTTTAGCAATACAGTACATTAAAAAGGTAGCCCAGTGTACTTACTCATTGACTCAGTACTGCCCCCTGGCTGCTAACTCACAGACTTCGACAGTTAAAACATTTTTATTGAGGGTATACATTGCCCTTCACATTCTGGGGAGTAAATTCTAAGTTCTGATCCTTGCGTTTCCTTTTTTTAATTTATTTTCAAATATTGTGCCTTCTGCATATCAAATCTGCAGTTCTGTAATGCAAGTGACAGAACCGATGAAACGGTTTTCATCCCAAAAATCCCTCTGATTCCCAGTAATTGTCTGTTTTCTTTTAAATGTCTGCTTTGCTGTGACCGTAAACTAATCATAGGGTCAGGCCCTGAACATTGCAGGCATTGATAAACGGATTGTTTCTCTCATGTACTGCTTGATGTTGCTTACTAATACACAAAGTCAAACAGGCCTGTGCTTATGGACTCTCCACAAAATACAATAAAAAACGCTAATAAAGCGTATGCTTAGTCACCCTCAATGACTTTTATATAAGTAACAGTACAGTATATTACTTCAACTTACATTTTATTTTTCTTTAGATGTACTCTCAATATGAAAGTGAAATACACGTTAATTCATTAAAGTGCTGTGCACTTCTCATCATTGATGATGAACGTGCTGATGACAGTGGTGCTATGGATTCTGAGGTGTACAGAAACATCTTACCTGCTCAACTTCCAGTCAACGCCTCCAAACCATTGGACAGTGCTTCATCCTTCAACGTGGTAATGATCCCAGATATACTGACTGCTAAAGCAACGCAAGATCTTTTTAAAGCCAAAAAACTGAAAATTCTTGAATAGCCAAGATACTCGCCCGAATTCAATCCAACGGAGTTGGCCTTCCATATGATGAACAGGTAACTTAAGGGGACAAGCAGGAGCTGAAGGTGACAGAGCATCACCAGCGAAGCTCCCCAGCACCTTGTGAGGTCTATAAATTGCAGACCTCAAGCAGTCACTGCAAGGGATATGCAACACAGTCCTAAATATGGCTGCCTGAATACACCTACCATTGTTATGTCCTAAACATTATGGTGCCCTGAAAAAGGGGTGGGGGGGGATCCATGTAGAAAAAAGCATTGTCATTTCTACATAGTGTCACCGAAATGAATGCAAATACCTTTAAGTGAAAGTCTGCACCTCTGAATTGTTGGATTTGTAATTTTAAACTGTGGAGGAGAGGGCTAAATCAAGGAGAAATGTGTCTTTGTCCCAAACATCATGGAGGACACAGTAAATCATATGCTGTTTATTCTTCTTCAGTTTTGAAGTTGTAATCTACCCAGCTTGTATTGAATACGCGTTTATAGTGCATCTATTAAAACGAGACCACTGCAGCAGGAAACAACCTTCAATGGTGTTAAGTATTTGTTATTACTGCTGGCTTGGCCATAAATAAGCTGAACACAAAGGGTAGCGTGTGCTTGGAGTACTTAGTTTAAACAAAACAAAAACGGTTTTCAAATTAAAATAAGGTATTTTTTTATGAAAACTACAGAAATGTTGCAGTTACCCTTAACACATCTTGTAACACCTTTTCGGTCATTTTAAAACCCCGGATCCCAAGAGATCACTTGCTGCTTTTCCACTTCTTTGAAGCACACCAACTCATCTCCAGGCTCAAAGTTGACGTCGCCGTCCAGACTCACGCCACAGTCCATGCCGGTCTTCACTGACTGCACATCATCCTTGTGATGCTTTAGTGTTGTAAGAGAGCCTGGAATGGAACAGTACTTCTATAAAACGGATTTTTTAAAAAAAAAACAAAAAACACAACAATATTCATTTTTCTTGTCCTCATGTAGAACTTCTGTATGATCAGCAGTGCTGAGGGGCGTCTGTTATTACGCACTAATAAAACAACAGCACAGTGCACTGGTAACCAATCCAGGCCAGTAGAAAATCAGCTCAATTTCTCCTACAAGTCTACGTACACAGGTATACAGTACAAACCAGCGTGCATGTGTATATAATTAGAAAAATGCATAAACACACACACTATTTGTAATTATGCAAATCGGTAACACTTTAGGTACTGCAAAAATGTACAGTACAGGCCAAAAGTTTGGACACACCTCCTCATTCAATGTGTTTTCTTTATTTTCATGACCATTTACAGCACTCCATCACTCTCCTTCTTGGTCAAATAGCCCTTACACAGCCTGGAGGTGTGTTTGGGGTCATTGTCCTGTTGAAAAATAAATGATCGTCCAACTAACCTGACTTCTGCACAACACAACTGCTGGTCCCAACCCCATTGATAAAGCAAGAAATTCCACTAAATAACCCTGATAAGGCACACCTGTGAAGTGAAAACCATTTCAGGTGACTACCTGTTGAAACTCAGCGAGAGAATGCCAAGAGTGTGCAAAGCAGTAATCCGAGCAAAGGGTGGCTATTTTGAAGAAACTAGAATATAAAACATGTTTTCAGTTATTTCACCTTTTTTTGTTAAGTACGTAACTCCACATGTGTTCATTCATAGTTTCGATGCCTTCAGTCATGAAAATAAAGAAAACACATTGAATGAGGAGGTGTGTCCAAACCTTTGGCCTGTACTGTATCTATTACTCCATTACTCTTGTGTAACACAATTTTTGGTGTTAATTATGCTTATAATGCATCAGTAAAATGGCAAATAACATGGCCTATTAAGAGCATTTGATATGAATATGAAGGATTTACAGGTCAACTACTGAAGCATCCAATATCAAATGAGACTGGTCTAACGTAAGCCACTTTGGACTGCTCTAAAGTGACATTTTTTTTTTAGTAGGCCACATTGCAAAGATGAATGAACACTTTACTTATGCTTTATAAGTTCAAATACACCAAAACAAAAAAACCTTTATTCACGTCTTGTTGCATAACAATCTGCAGGCATGCGAGTAAGCGAGGCATTTTTGCAATACCTAAATTAAAACGTTACCTCCAGCTCTAAAGGCCATTTCGATTTCCTGATAGACTGTTTATTCAGTTAGACCAGAGACACCAAAGAGGTGCTTCTGGACTGGAGAGATCAGAGAAGGTGAGACATTTGAACTGATAAAGAACAATGGAGGGTCTTGAGAGATGGCGATGCTTCTGTTGCTTCACAGGATTTTAGCATGCCACCAGTTTAAAATTACAGAAGATGTCAGAGGAAAATACACCAGGAATCATGAGGATGTCATTCAACTTCCAGACAATAAAATAAGAAATGGATAGAAGTAAAAAGACCGAATGAATATCCAATAATTTCTAGAACAATATGGGACATTTTTTTCTGATAAAACAATAGTATAATATTATAGTGATAAATAAATCAATTTTGCTTAAAAATCACATAGAACTTGTTCATAATCATTATTTTCCTGCACATATTCATATATAAGAAAAAGTAAAACAATTAAACTTAAGAAACGGATATAGCTGGGATTTGAGCCACGATGCTTCTGACATGCAGTGTATTTTGCACTGCTGTAGACAAGCACTGTGAAATGTGAAACATCACCATGGCTTTCTTTGAGGTTTCCACAGGTAGTCCGTCCATTTTTTTGTGTGCCTTGGGGCCATGTGACTGGTCCATTCCCGAAAACGGTTGGTCTTTAGGGTGCCTGCACATAGCCAGGAATGTCTCGTCAGTCAACCAGGCACATGTAGTTTTATGTAAACACTATATATATCGTGGTGGATGGCTGGGGCCCGTGCTCGGCCGGGACGCCCCTTCAGTATATGCCCCCACCCCCCCACCCCCCCGGGACGCTAGATGGCAACCCACCCTGGATTACAGCGGTGCCTCGGACTCCCACAGGGCTTCATGGGTGTTGCAGTTTGGTGCAGCCCTGTTGGGATCTGCAGGTGCCGACAGGGGGTGCTGCAGCAGGAGCTTCTGAGCCCTTAATGGCAGTGCAGCTGGAAATGAGTCCTCAAGCACGGATAGCACTTCCGGGTGCCTTATAAAAGAAGCCAGAGTCTGGAGGAGGGAGACAAAGCTGCCAGGGAGGAGTGGAGGATTTAAAGGAGAAGATTTGTGCTTGTGCTTTTGTGTGTTTGTGGGTATGGGAAAGACGTAACCTACAGATGAATAAAAATAAAAAGTTTATTTATTTTACGTGTGCCTCCGGTGTCAGTCTGTGTCGGGTCAGCACTCATATAGCACCTTGTTACAATATTAAATTATATATTATATATTAGTGTACATTCAAATATCGTCATAAACAACAAACAAACTTTTTCCTAAAAGTTAAAATACATATGAATGGAAAGGTAACACGCATTATCTACAGATAGAAAAGAAGAATTTGACCCTTGGATTTTTTTATCCCGTTATTTCTTCATTGCATCAAATCAATTTTGCCCCAAAATGACAGTCAGATGTAGATAAAATGTATACATTTTTGAGACAGATCATAAAATAAATGTCTTTGTGATCGTCATTTCATGTCTGAATGTGCCTACCTGACGGCCACCATTTATAGTGTCGCAACTGTTAAAAAAAAAAAAAGCTTTGGTCTTTTTACACTGCAGGCTTGTCATGAGCTCTCCACATTATTACCGTATATACTTGTGTATAAGTCGGGTCTTGAAATCCGAAATATCGATCATTAAAGCAGACCCTGACTTATACACCCGTTCAAAAATGCAACACTTTTTTTTTTTTTTGTAACATCTTTTTGCCTCCTCCAATCTCGCACCAGTTTCTCAGACGCATCAAATTTTGTTGCAGCGGCGCTGTTAATAATTTCTTTTGCCACTTCAATGACTTTTAATTTAAAACCAACTTCATATTTTCTTTTGATCGAATGCTCCATCGTAGATAAGGGATGCTCTTACGATAAAGGTGTATGAGAGTGTCAGATACAAAAAACACAAAACAGTACAAACGTCACTTCGGAATAGTTTGGGTATTATAGTGTGGTCATGTAGGCACAATAAATAGAAAAAAAAAAGGTCATGTGCTCCGTGGTTCCTCTCTCAGGTGGGCATATCATCATCTCTTGTACCAATGCATGTGTTTTCTACATTCAAATTATATGACCGACATTATAAAATACCGGAAATTATACAGTAAAATCAAGTCCCAACTTATCCACGTGAGAACTTAAAGGCGAGTATATACGGTATCAATAAAATAAATGTAGAGAAACAGTTGATGTTTGTCATAAAAAAAATAATTTCTGAGGTCCACTTAATTTATTTCAAAGGGAGTCAGTTGTATGTTGAGGGCCTGAGCCTATCCTGGCAACATCAGAAACAAAGCTGGAGCCAACCTAGAAATTGCAGGGCCCTTTTATGCTCGCCCACACACAGTGACAATCTGAAAAAATTGCCTTAATTAGCCTCACCTGCAAGTCTTTTGAATCGCAGAAGGAAAAACCAGAGTCGCCGGAAATAAATTCAAGCAGACATGAGGAGAACATGCAAACTCCACACAGACAATGATTAGCTGCAGGAGTCAAGCCAAGGACTCTTGGTCTGTGAGGGGGCAGCATTAACCACTGTGCCACCCTATTTATGCAAACATATGCACTGATTTGCTTTAGTAGCAATCATATTGCAGGCATCTTCTCACAAAAATGGCCCTGTGCAGGTAGAATTTCGTGGATTACTATTCTGATGGCAACGTTAGGAAAATGTAACAGACTTTTCTTGATGTGAAGAGACAAATTAATAATAATATTATAATTATTTTTATTATTATTAAATAATAATAATAGTAATTGTTATTGATAGGATAATAAAACCAATGTAAAATGATGTTTTATAAAAAGCCTGTTCCTAAATTTAAAATTCAGAACAGAAAACCGATCATTTCAAGTGATTACTATTGCCGTATAATGTTGTAAAAAGCTTTATATTTTAAAAAAAACTCTTGGGTTCTGATAAGTTAGGAAGTTATCGTGGCTTTATTAGGTTTCACGGAACAGAAACATTTTGAAAGAATGTTTGAAATAGACCTGATGGCGTTTTATTTGAAGCTGCACTGTTTATCTACTAACAAGACTTTAGTAGCGGCAGATGTCATAGTCAATGTCCCCTGCCCCCCCACACACACCCCATAATGAACACACTCGGTTACCTTTCCATATTTCATCTCCACTTCGCAGCAGTTTAAACTTCATCTTCCTTTCTAGATGACCCTTCTGTACTCGACAGCCTGCCACTTGCACTTTTTTCTTCCCCACAGTTACATTGAAAATTGCCAGAACTGAAGCTTTTCCTGTGAGTGATGCAAGACACAAGGGGTTAGAATGGGAGTGTAGAATGCTGGGAAATGTCCTTGATCAAGTGAGGTTTACACATGCTGTGCAGTCACTAAACATTACAAGAAAAAAAATGCAGAGCCACCATAATGAGTCCAAAATGAAAATTTTAAAAACACGTTTTTCATGATTTACAATATAATAACATTTCTGTAAAATATATATCATCTGACTTTAGTATATGAATACTCGGTTTAAATATAAAGGATTTAGAGTTTCAAAATTATGTCAAACAGAGAAGGAGATGAGATGATGTGAAACTACATTTAAAAAGCCCAGAGACATACAGAAACATTCACATACCTTCTTAAAACAATACTCCACCCAAAAATGATATTTGTTAATTAGTTACTTACCCCATGTTGTTTATTTGGATGGTAGAGAAAAAAGCTTTGAGAGAAAAAAAGTCTATAATGAAATATATAATGAATATATATAATGATATTTATCACTATGGGCTTGAATTCTATTATATACTTTTTTTCTCCAATTTGTATGTAAACACGGAATTAAACAACATTTATTCTCAGCCATCACTACAAAACTACATGGTCAGTAACATATGAAAAAAAAAATGGAGAAAAAAAACATTTTGGGTGCAGTATTCCTTTAATCCGAATCTGTACTGGCTACATGGCAGGGAACAGTCCACTCACAGTCAGAGGAGGACAATTTAAACTACCCTGAATGTCTTAGGGGACTTAAATTGACTTAAAAATTCCAAATATACCCAAGCAGAGAATAAGAAAAAATTTCCTTTGAAAAGTAAATCTAGCAGTGTTGGATGTGGATGTCCCCATTTTTTATATAAATACATGTACTCAAGTAAAACGGGAAAATGTAAAGTGGAATTTATACTAAAAAGTTACTGCTGGCCATTGCAGTCAATGGTATCTCACAGGCAGTCCCAAACTGTTTCAAGCCTGCACAGCTTTTTGTGCGCATGTGTGCCACGTATGGATGACCATACCCAAGTTTAAAGCTGCTGTCCTGATAGATGGACTCACTTTGCGTGGCTTGTGGGGAAGTAACGGTTTAAGAAGTTCAATTTCAACTTTTGTCTGTTTAAGTGATTGTTTAGTCTTCTTTGTTTAAGTGTTTTTGTTTTTTGGAATATGTGTACTGTATATGTCTTTTGCGTTTTGTTTAAGAGCTACAGAATGGAGGAAAGTGTAGCAATGAAAATCATTTCCCAACTTGGCAATTGAAGCAGAGGACAACTACAGTTGAATGAGTAAGGGTATGCATACAGATCAGTTTTGATCCGTGGTTGTGGATATGAAGGGACAAATGTACAAGATGACTCAGACATGTGCAATCTCTGCTATATACAGTTTACTCCGAAAATTATTTAAATTCAGCATAAGTAATAAACTGTTAGAACAAAACAGAAAAATAAATTGTGAGAAAGGCTGTTGGTTGGATTAGTGTTTTTGCCCACCACATCACCTTTAGCACCTATCAGCTACTGTGCTGCCTATAAATATACATTTATCCCAGGAAATGCACTATTTAAACTGCAACTTTTAGTACAGGACAATATTTATCTATCTACACACACATACATATATATAAATATCTATCTATCTATATCTATATATATTTCTACCGTGGGCTGGGATTGGCTCCAGCAGCCCCCCATGACCCTGTGTTAGGATATAGCAGGTTGGATAATTGATGGATAGACATATATATTATATTTTATATATATATAATATAATATTATATATATATAATATAATAAAAAAACTGAGAAATCACATGTACATAAGTATTCACAGCCTTTGCCATGAAGCTCAAAATTGAGCTCAGGTGCATCCTGTTTCCCCTGATCATCCTTGACCCTGTAAATTCAGTTGATTGACCATGATTTGGAAAGGCACACACCTGTCTATATAAGGTCCCACAGTTGACAGTTCATGTCAGAGCACAAACCAAGCATGAAGTCAAAGGAATTGTCTGTAGACCTCCGAGACAGGATTGTCTCGATGCACAAATCTGGGGAAGGTTGCAGAAAAATTTCTGCTGCTTTGAAGGTCCCACTGAGCACAGTGGTCTCCATCATCCGTCAGTGGAAGAAGTTCCAAACCACCAGGACTCTTCCTAGAACTGGCTGGCCATCTAAACTGAGCGATTGGGGGAGAAGGGCCTTAGTCAGGGAGGTGACCAAGAACCCGATGGTCACTCTGTCAGAGCTCCAGAGGTCCTCTGTGGAGAGAGGAGAACCTTCCAGAAGGACAACCACCTCTGCAGCAATCCACCAGTCAGGCCTGTATGGTAGAGTGGCCAGACAGAAGCCACTCCTTAGTAAAAGGCACATGGCAGCCCACCTGGAGTTTGCCAAAAGGCACCTGAAGGACTTTCAGACCATGAGAAACAAAATTCTCTGGTTTGAAGAGACAAAGATTGAACTCTTTGGTGTGAATGCCAGGCGTCACATTTGGAGGAAACCAGGCACCGCTCATCACCAGGCCAATACCATCCCTACAGTGAAGCATGGTGGTGGCAGCATCATGTTGTGGGGATGTTTTTCAGCGGCAGGAACTGGGAGACTAGTCAGGATAAAGAGAAAGATGACTGCAGCAATTTACAGAGACATCCTGGATGAAAGCCTGCTCCAGAGCGCTCTTGACCTCAGACTGGGGCGATGGTTCATCTTTCAGCAGGACAACGACCCTAAGCACACAGCCAAGATATCAAAGGAGTGGCTTCAGGACAACTCTGTGAATGTCCGTGAGTGGCCCAGCCAGAGCCCAGACTTGATTCAAATTGATGCTTCCCATCCAACCTGATGGAGCTTGAGAGGTGCTGCAGAAAGGAATGGGGAAACTGGCCAAGGATAGGTATACCAAGCTTGTGGCATCATATTCAAAAAGACTTGAGGCTGTAATTGCTGCCAAAGATGCATCGACAAAGTATTGAGCAAAGGCTGTGAATACTTATGTACATGTGATTTCTCAGTTTTTTTATTTTTAATAAATTTGCAAAAACCTCAAGTAAACTTTTTTCA
>JANRMT010061414.1:22872177-22937902 GCA_026402145.1 Polypterus bichir lapradei
ATATATATATAAAATCCAACGTCTATCTGTCTGTCTGCTTTTCACGAGAGAACTACTTAACAGATTTAGATTGAGTTTTTTACTATAATTTGCTTGAACATTCTGGTTGATTTTGCAAACTTCTCTCATCACACTAAGTATCATAGTTTGCTTGCGGTACTGATTTATTTACGCAAATCCGAGAGGCATAAAGCGGGCCAAGGAGATGGAGGGAGTGGCGGGGCCCTCTTCACTCACGTGCCAGACTCGGGGTGTACCTTACCTCCGCTTATCTAGCGAACGAGAGAACTACTTAATGGATTTAAATCAGGTTTTTTCTATCATTTGCTTGCACATTCTGGTTGATTTTGCGACTTCTCTCATCGTGCTAAGAATCATAGTTCGCTTACAGGAGCGATATATTTGTGCTATTCTGAGACAGAGGCTGCGGGCAGAGGGAAAGGGGAAGCATGACATCAGGAGTGGGGATCTGGGCAGGGCCCTCCTCACTCACACGCCACCCTCCGTTCGAGTCGCTCTACCTCTGTGATTTGGAGTGTACCTTGGCTGGGCTTAGCTAGCGACACCTGCTTGTTTATTGATGTTTCAAGTTTGTCCTGTTTCACTACTACGTGGGTGGAGCTGCGGGGGATGGCTAGTATTTAATGAACAAACTTCTTAAACCCTTAATTATTATTTGTCTTGCCATGATAATGAGGAAAACATAAAAAGTATGTTTACCCTCATTGTTTGTTTGACTATAAACAACTTGCACGATGCTTTACTGTCAAAAGAACGCTTGTGTTGAAAAGGAGGTGCAGCCTGGCTTGAATTTGACATTAAAAGGCTTCTATTTATAGGGGAGGAGAATCAAGCATCATAAAAGATGTTTGTGAGTAATCAGATCTTCTATTTTGTTCGATTGAGTGATACAAAATGTATTTTAAAGTAAGGATATCTGCCTTGGTGCAGCATCTTTCTAAGTGAAGATCACTAATCAGCCAGTAAGAGAGAAAATAAAAAACCTAAATCCGTATAATAATTACATTCCATGTAATCTTTAGTCCAAATGCACTCATCTCTGCTCAGCTTCCAGTGTCCTTGTGTGTTTTGTATATTATGGTAACATGAACTGAATGCAACTGAGATTGTGCTACTGCCTTAAAAAGACTGAACATAATATCCTCGGATTTATTTTTATGATGTAACCTTGCATTTTGTTAGCCTTCTAGAATACCTGCAACATGACCATGATATGTCAGCATAAACACCTAAATAATTAAGTTGAATATAAAACACACTTGCCTATTTCATCTTCTTCTACTGTTGGCGGCAGTTTGTTGCACAGTTCTTCTTTAAGATCGTCAACGAGTTTGTAGATGACCTTGTGCAGTTTAATTTGTATTCCTTTTTTTGCAGCTATCTGTTGTACAGCTTTGCTGACTTCCACATTAAACCCATACACAATGCCTAATATGAGGAGAAAGCAAAAATGAAAACTTTCACAATGTTAGACTTGACAGATCAATGTAAATATCTTTTAAATATCTCTTCTTTCCAAAAGCTACAGTACCTGTGGACTGTGAACACTTAATAAGATATAAAGTCAATAAGAAAACTCTCTTCACCATGTATCTACTGTATTAACTCACCTTTCAAATCCTTATTAACATAACATTCTTAAACCTGCTTAATCCAAGTGATGGTCGCCAGGGCTCAGGACCTATCCTAGCAGCACAAGGCAGGAACCAGCCAATCACAGGGCCCACCTGCACACACACACACTCAAATTTACACACCCACAGGGCCAATGTGGAGTTGCCAATTAACTTAACCTGAACTTCTTGAGGTTGCAAGTGAAGCACCCAGAGGAAAACCTACACAGGTGTGGGTAGAAAGTATAAACTCATTGGGTGTTGGATCAAAACTCATGAGATAATAGTACTAACCACAATGTCAGTATGTTTACCTAATTTTTTTATAAAAAAAAAAAAAAAAAAAAAAAAAAAAAAAAAAGAGTTTTTTGGACATTAGTTATACTTGTTTGTTCAAATGCCTTAAGAGGCTTCATCCTAGCATAAATATTAATTTTTATCATAGTATTTGGATGTCTAAAGATGTAGCCTGTTTTACTTAACTTCTTTATTATTAAAAAAATAATAAAGAAAAACAAGTGACTTATGTTTAGTTTTGTATCTTACATGGTCTATTAATAATAAAAGCCTAAAGGTGTTAATTTGTATTCATTTATTATCCACCATATTTGCTAAAATGTGAAATAAAGAAAAATAAAACACTGAAATTCAGCATTTTACAGGAAATCTGGAGTAGATCTATCGGCATCAATAGATTAAGCTTTTAGAATAATATTTTTAAATTTAAAAAATGCATTTTTTACTTAAGCTATTTTAATGCTTATACTTATTTCTCAGCCTAATCTAGTTCTGTTCTTTTTTCCTCGGTTACACAGAGTAGTATTATTTTGCACAATACCTGAGAAGGTTTCCGCAAGGTTAACATCATTTTCACTTATGTCTCCAACTGCAACATATACAACGTCAAGCTCACACTCCTCATCTGCATCATAGGTGTCCAAAATATCCATTATCGCCTCCACTGATCCATCAACATCACCTGAGTTAAATAAAGAACATACTGATCAGGGACAACCCACACTTAAGAGGTGTGGCAGAAAAGTAATGAGACTGGCAACACTGCAAGCGATCTGGCAACACTGCGCTGTTGTCCTTGATAGAGCACGTGTATCAGTACCCTCCCATAGCTCAGTGCGAGTTTCAACTAATTCCGTTAACTACGTGATTTTTGTGACTGCTATTAGCGAAGTTGTGTTTTTGGTTGTGCGTCACGCAAAATGGAACAGCGGAATTTGGAGCAACGTTGTGCCATTAAATTTTGTGTTAAGCTTGGAGAATCGGCAAGTGTGACGTTTGAAAAGTTAAAACAGGCCTATGGGGAACATTCTTTATCCCGAGCTCAAGTTTCTCAGGGAGGCCTTCAACTTCGAAAACCAATGAAAACATCGAACGTGTGAACACTCTTGTGAGATCAGACCGTCGTTTAACATTAAGAATGTTGAGTGAACAATTAAATTTGAACAGATTTACCGTTCATCAAATTTTGACTGAACATTTGCACATGCGAAAGGTCTGTGTCAAAATGGTGCCGAAAAACCTCACAATTGAGCAGAAGGACAATCGAAAAAACGCATTCCTGTGGTTCCCCAGCCCCCTTATTCACCTGACCTCAGTCCGTGTGACTTTTTCCTTTTTCCTAAACTGAAAAATGTCCTCAAAGGACGTCATTTCGGGACTTTAGAAAACATCCAAAAGAGTGTAACGGACATGCTGAAGACCATACCGGTTGAAGACTTCCAGCGCTGCTACCAACAGTGGGAACAACGTCTCCATTGGTGTGTAGCTGCCCAAGGGAACTACTTTGAAGGGGATAACATTGATGTTTGAAAAAAATAAAAACTTTGGTAAATAAAAAATCAGTCTCATTACGTTTCTGCCACACCTCGTATATGAATGACTTTCCTAGTAAAATTATTCAGACTGCAGTTCACTTAATTCATGGCAAACAGTCCATATAATTTTTACTTACATCCTTTCACCATACCATCTAAAGCCATGTAAACTGTCCAAAATACAAAACACACTCTTGAAAGAAAACAGTGCCAATGTTATAATATTAATAAGCTTATGTTCTTCAGTATTCAAGCCTAGTCATCCATAACTAGAATGACAATATATTTGGAACAGGCATTTCATTTCAACTTCACACCATAAATCAGAACTTTCCTCTAACTCTTTACTTCCAGTTGTTCCTTTACTGTCTTAAAATAGAATTTATGTCGGCTAGCATTCCACTTTGTTAATTTATGCAGAAATATAATAGCTAGGTGAAACTGTGTATATTCTAAACTGTAATGCATGATCAGCAAGGAGCCACATCCTTTTTTACTCATTTACATTCTTGAAATGGTTTGGATTTTTCTAGCACACCAAGATTAGCTCTACAAGCAACATTCATCAATGACTGTCAGACTTCAGATCCTTAATATTAAATTGTAGTTTTTATAATTCAAAACTGCTTTATCAGAGATCATATTTACAGTATATGTGTACAGACCTCCACCGGAAGGCACTTAAGAAATAATCATTTTTAATCAGCCTGAGGTACTCACACAGTGTACTCTTTACCAAGTGAGCAAAAAATTAATGGAACAGAAAAAGGGACTCTCATTGGAAAGCAGGGGCATCTGCTATTCTGCTAGCCATCAAAGTTTTATTTTGCTGGCATGTTCTGGGCATGGCCAAGGCTGCTGGGGAGGTGAATGGCATGTGCTTGCTTGTGACCAAAGGGGAGTAGGAGAATAGCATTACCTCCTTAAGGATTGAGATATTGAGGATACAGAATTATTCTACATACTTAGAAGTTTTATTTATCCTCCATTTTTTTTTTTTTTAATTTGTTTAGTTACTTTTGTAACACTGAAATACATAAATAGTACAAAATTGCTGACACTGCCCTCTCACTGCTTCTCATTCTTAGGAAAACACTTCCAGTTTCCCCCAAATTGAGCCATGTAATGGGATCTTTCAGTGCGGGGCGATAACAATTCATCCATTAATTTCCAAACCTGCTTATCCGGAACAGGGTGACAGAAATGTTGCAGCCTGTCCCAGCAAGCATCACACCCACTGAAACATAAAAAGAAAATGTTACTATGGGCTTCTTTCAGTTATTGTATGCAGGAGTGCAAGCTACATGTATTCTCTTTCCAGCTCTGTCTAGCTCTTTATATCTCTGAAGCAGGTACTATGGAGGAACTTATTGGTTTTAGTTTGGCCTAAAGGAAAAAAAGAGGAACAAAAAGGCAAACAAGTGAAAGAAGTCTCATTCTCTTTTTTAAATTCTAATCACTTTTATACTAACCATCCCTGATTTTTTTTCATATATTTCACATTATATTTATACTTCTCATTACTTCAGATTACAGACCGAGTTTCACCAAATAACCTATAATTAAACACTTTCATATAGACCTGGCCCCTCAAGTGAAAAGTGCATGACATTTAAGATACCAAATTAAGCACCTGATGGACAATCAAAGTTCCCCAACATAGATTACATTTAAATTAAATGTAGCCTATTGGCAACAAGTTTTCAGTTTTAATCGGGTGTTATGAATGAGCATATTTTTTGCAAAGGTGCAAAATTTTTCTATGTCAACAGCAGTTTAGAGGTTAGATGTTAGCTCTGTTCTTTTTCCTCTACCTGTAAAATAAAAGCAGAACAACGTGATATAATAAAGAATCACCTTTGATGACAATTGGCAAAGTAAGCTGGTCCTTCTCAGCCTTTTCTTTGGGTCTGCATGCCAAAAGATGCTTATTTGCCTTGTACATAGCAGCTCTCCTCTGCCTCCAGGTAAGATGACTCAAACTTTCACGCTCCTTTTTGTAAACGTCCCGGTGTTCTTTCTGTTTGGTGTCTATTACCTGCTGATCCTCCTGCATTTTCTCCTGTCCTTCCACATAATTCCTGAACTCAACCACTTCACGAGCTCTATGCTAGGGAAACAAAGTAAAAAATAACACACACATAAGTAAATATTACCCTTTTTAAACTACTGATCTACCATTAGATTATATAGACACATACACGTGCATGGGGGAAGTCAATGGGCTTAACCGTATGTCATATGCTGAAATTAGGGTTGACTGGATGCACTAATGCTCTTTCTCCCTCCTCAATAGATCCCCAAAAGGGAAGCAACTATAACTCCTCATCTGGTTTCTCCAGAGATTCCACTTCCGGACATAATACCAACCCCTCCTCTGACATCACTTCTGGCAAGCTCAGAAGAAAACACCTCTTCCTCCCTCCTACCTATAAAACCCCAACTCCTTCAGTTCTCAGGCAATCCCATTGGACTATTGGACTAGGTCACGATTGACTACTGTGTTTTTTTGCAAATCATTTATTCTTGTTTCAAGTATATGGGGTGGATCCCCCAAAACTTTTCATGCATCTCGTCTTTTTGTTACAGTGGTATAGTCAGCAGGATCCGTTGAGATGATGGAGCAGCAGGACCTTTTCTATGTCTTGATAGAGTTGGCAATGGAACTACAGTGCATGAAGGTCCAGATGGGAGAATACAAGACGCAGCATGCTGAGGTAAAGGCCCGGGCAGAGGCACGTGTGGCCATTGACCAGGAACAGACGGGATGCACACACATACACACACACACAGTATATTTCAACCTTTCAGTGCAGGTTGGCTTGATTAAAAACTCTAAATTCACTGGTGTTAATGAAAGTATGACAGTCTATAGTTGTGGCCTATGATTTGGTCCCTGCCATGGACCAGATGCTGCTGGGACAGGCAAAAGCTTCCTGTGACCCTAAACTGGAATAAGTGGGTTCAGAAAATTAATAAATGGAATCTTGGGCTATCTAGCCTTAAGTTAAAATATCTCTGGTACTAGAACTTTACCGTTTGCTGGGATTGGCTCCGGCAGACCCCCCGTGACCCTGTAGTTTGGATATAGCGGGTTGGATAATGGATGGATAGATGGAACTTTACCCAGACATTTTCTAATGCTTGTAATGTGAATGAACAAACAGACTTCTCACCTCAGATTCTACTTCTAGGATTTCATCTCCAGCAGATGGCAAGTTTTTCCAGCCAACAATCTCCACAGGTGTGCTTGGCCCAGCCTGTGCTATTCCTTTGTTATTTTCATCATACATTAAGCGCACCTTAGCCCATGTCTTACCAGCTACCAGAACACAACCTTTCTTCAGTGTACCTCTCTGAATAATAGCAGTTGTTATAGGCCTGAGTTAAAGAGACAAATTCAAGAATAACCTGAAAGTTGACTAGGAGACAAGTAGGTTGAGATACCATGACAAAATTATTCATTATAGCACAGTTTACAATACGAAAAGATGCAAAGGCATTCATATTTATTTTCAGACTTGAAACAGCATGGAAATATACATATATAAATATAAAATATGTGCTATACAGTACATGTCTACCTAATTTTAATTTAGCGCAAAGGAACTGAAATAGAAGTTTCCAAAGAAAACTCAAAAACACACAATACATCTACCTCCTGTGTAATTTCAATCCTGTAACATTACAAAAAACAGCCCAGCTCTTACCCCTTGCCTTTGTCTGTTCGACTCTCAATGACAATTCCTTCTACCATTCCCTTTGGATCTGCCTTTAGCTCCAGCATTTCTGCAAGGGCAACTGTGGCTTCTGCCAAAGCCATTATATTTTCTCCCTGTAAAAGTAAATATTGAAAATACAAGAATATGATCATTTGCAAGGTCAGAGGACTGTGAAAAACTGCATTTGCAAGAAACCATATCTCCACTATCTCTCACGCGACTGAGATACACGACAGTGCAGTGTGTGTGTGTGTGTGTGTGTGTGTGGTAGAGGAGTTGGGAGTAGTTCTATAAAATGCACAGGTTCCTGATAGTGGGTGCATAAAAAAAATTAGTAGCATGTAGGGTTGTCTGTAAGTGGCAATCGTGACCTTTGTAGAAAGTGTGCATGTTGAGGGCAGAATTCTGATGTAGTAAGTGTAAATTGAGTTGTTTTGGATAAAAGGATTCAGGCACAGTAGTACTAGTGAGGGTAAAAGATGCGTGGAAGAAATTCTGGGAGCTGTCCCCCATTATGACTTCTAAAGGAGCCTCTCTAATATTGACGGGGAAAGTTTTCGAAACCTGCGTGAGGGGTAGTACGCTCTACTGGAGTGAGACATGGCACATAAATGGCTGAACATGAAGCAAAGCTGAAAGAAAAGAGATGAGAATAGTCAGGAGGATACGTGGAGTGTCACAGAGTGTGAGAAAGATTAATTAAATTAAGGAATTAAGACAGAGATGTTGAGACAATAGGTGTTGTGCTGAGGAGAAACAGACTGAGGTGGTTTGTGCATGTGGAGCAAATGACAGAGGATGATTAGATGAAAAGGGCACCTAGATGGAGGTGTAGGAAATGGGGCCCAATGGAAGGCTGAAGAAGAACAGGAAAATATACTTGTCAGCTAGCTGCAAAATAATTGCTTTTATTTATTTAGGTTTTTTTTTTTTGTTTTAAAGAAAACAAAGACGACATGGAAACAGATAGGGAATTGAGCTTGTTACTTTAATGATATTTACACCATGAAATATAAAAATATGCCTAAATTACAACCAAATGGTTACTACGTACTGTATCTATTCTGCAAAAACAGAAACTCTAACAAAACTTCCAGTTCCTGACGTAAAGCAAATACTAAATTTCAATTACTATGTATTTAGGCTTAACATTAAAATAGGCAATCAACACAACAAATGTTTTGAAAGAAAAAAAAAAAAGTCACATAATTCATAAAGTGAAACATGTTGATAAATCTTCTATTTAACTTCTAACCTTGACTGCTGATATATGAACAGCTTGTACGTCTCCGCCATATTCCTCGCACACCACACCGTAGGACAGGAGCTCCTTCTTCACCCGCTCTGGATTGGCTTCATGCTTATCACATTTATTTATAGCTAGGATAATAGGAACTACAACAAAGATCATAATTTATACATTTTATTATTATTTCTTTTTGATTGAAAGTTCTAACTCTCAGACTATCCTATTTATGTCCATTTTAATAAATAGACTAATGACAACAAACTAAGAAAAAACCCATCCATTATCAAAACCCACTTATCCAAGGCAGGGTCACAGGGCAGCTGGAGTTTATCCTAGCAATCATCGCACACAAGGCAGGAACAACTCCTGGAGGGGGTGTCAGTCCATCACAGGTTAAACACGAACACACACGTGCCAATATGGCAACACCTAACCTACTTATACTTTAAGGAAAATAATCAACTTTAAAAGGAATGATTCTCTTTACTACTGATAGAAAGAAGTACAATAACTGGAAATGGAAGCACATAACGTGTAACAGAAGGCTACATACCATTTGCAGTCTTTGCATGATTTATAGACTCTATAGTTTGCTTCATCACCCCATCGTCAGCAGCAACAACCAGGACAACAATATCTGTCACATGGGCTCCTCTGGCTCTCATGGCCGAAAACGCTGCATGTCCAGGGGTGTCAAGGAATGTAATCTTTTCTCCTGATGGCAGCTGAACTGGAGTACAAATTAAATTGCATTTACGTTATTCAAATTACTTTCTTTGGGTAGCAGTAAATCATGTCACTGATAAACACCAAATACTCACAAAATACCAAATAATCACATTTTACATTGGCTTTAAAAGGGTTCCTTCCATTTACATTGGCAATACAGGCAGAATGCATTCTGCTTCTGCTTCAGAGGCATACCAGTACTGTTTGGATTAAAGATCCTTCAAGTCTACTATCCAACACTTTATCGCTCCTGGTACAGTCAGAATAATCTTTCATTTTGTGTAATTTTACATTAGGTCAAAGACACGTCTATTGGAAGGAAACAACAAAACTGAATCTAATTCTCAGACTGAGGTTAAATATTGTCCAGGTGTTCAAATGATTCATCGTGTAATACTGTTCCTGAATCTTGTATGCTGTCATTTCTTCTTGTCTTCTATATTAATTTGAATTTTTACCCAAGGTACTCTGTATACTTGACTTTATCCTTTCTTCTTTTTTTTTTTTTTTAAATCTTCTCACCTTTAAACTTTTCTGACCACATTTGTGCAAAGCACCTCCAGCATCTAGGGTCTCTAAAAATTGTCTTTAAATTCTCTGGTCATAAATAAATTACATTTTTCTTTTTTTAAAAGGTAATACAGCTAATATATCAAAGGGTTTATAGTATTTTTCAAGGGCACTCTGACCAAACCACCTTACATGTAAGAAAAGTTCATTCTTAAGTTTCAACAGAAACAAAACAATACTTCTACAGGTATATTCATTCAGAATCAACAAAAAATGTACCTGTGCAAAATAATACTTTTTAGTTTAGAAAGAAGTGGTTCACAAGATACAAATGAATAATAATTTACCACAAATAAAACAAAGCTGAGTAAGTGCAAACCATTTTAAAATGCTTTTAACAAAAAGACATCATCCTTGCAGAGAAAAACTCACCAAGAAAAGCACCAATATGCTGGGTAATGCCCCCTGCCTCCATTGCTGCCACTTGTGTTTTTCTTAAACTGTCCAGCAAAGTAGTTTTTCCATGATCAACATGGCCCATAATGGTAACAACTGGTGGTCGCAAAACAAGCTGTGAAGGATCAGCAGGTGGCCTGATTTAAAAAAAAAAAGAAAAACATAGATTATTCTGCATTTTGGTGTATTTACTAAATCAGGAAATACTATTTCTTATATCAGTATGCCTACTCCATAATTTGTAAAGGAAAACAGGCAGTAAAGGTGCACAGACACTATAACCGAAATAGAAATGGATACTAGCATAATCAACATTTACTTCACTGTGGAGGCTCTAGGTTGTTAACTCAAGTCTAAAAACAGGTTTATCAACCCAGTCCATGAAGGGTCACAGTATTTCTTGTTTCAGAGGAAAGTCAACATTTATGCCAAAAACGAAGCATTTTGCTAATCACCAAAGTTCTAATTCAGGAGAACAATATGCCTTTGGAGATTCATTCTTGAGTAAACAAAGTGTACCAAGACCAGCCTCCTTTATGTACCACATTAAAGGAATGGGCTGCAGAATTCCAACATGGCGAGATGTCTCTTGAGCATGAATCAATATCTCTCAAGGGTTTGACATTGATGCAAGAAAATATATTCCAACAATTGAGTGATTTGCAATTGAGAATTGAAGAGTAATGACACGACACATGAGATTTCAGACACTATAGGAGCTAGTTCAATCTATTTTTCATGAATGGGTACACATGAGCAAACTCTGCACACTGGCTTTCCAGAATTCTAACAACTGAAATAAACTTAACTGCACCCAATTGGGGTTAAATATACTGCTCAAAATCAATACTAAAAATAAAAATGTAAACATTATAATATCATTTCCACGTGCATTACTGAAACCCAAGATAATTCAGTACTTATTTATTTACACAAACCTATCTATAACAACACATTATCAAACCAGGATGGTCAGAAAATCACTTTGTGACATTTGCTATCGTGGGATTTATACCTGCATCCATATATGGAGAGGAAATCAACTGATTAATAAGGCTCACAAAGTAATAATTGCAGGACAAGTCAAATTAATTAATATTTCAAATGTCACAAACACCTGGTGCTTTTATTGTTCAAATCACTCATTCATTTTTTAGAGTCGTCCCAACTTTAAGGCTAATCAACCTTGTCAACTCAAGATAATTGTTATTTCAGAATTCCTGTACAACAGCTTTTGTTCTGCTGTTTTCAAGCTACTTCACATAGGCGATCATACTTTGTTATTGCCTGTTTACTAATCTTGAATTAGACTGAATGTGTCGTAATTACTCCTAACTTTAACTCTTTCACTGTGTTAGCTACAATTTAGTTGTTATACTAATAAACGTTCCTTTGACTTTACAAGATCAATTAATGGAATAAATTTGGGGTTTGCAAATTAGTTTTTTTAGCAATGAAGTAACTGGAGATATTTTGATCCTGCTTCAAAGCATTAGGTGCTGAGCCACAGGAATATCAGGCCTATGTGGGAGTTTTCCAATACTAGCTAAAAGTATTTTATTTTGGAATGAACATCAAGTAAAGGTCATTTTGTCACAGTTGTAGGTTAACATGTAGATGTGTAGGAGAGCAGTGTTCCTCCTAAAGTTGGATTCTATCTCGTGCCTAATGTAACCACTGGCTCCCAGTGACCCTGAACTGTACAAACTGGTTAGAAAATAGATAAGCAGGACAGACAACTATAGATATGTTCATAACAACTGGTTGAAGAATGCAAAGCCTTTATTCCTTTATTTGGGCTATGTATGATGCTTTATTAAAGAGCTTATAATCTCACTATCATTTCAAGTCACTCAAACGTGCGTCGCTACAATGTAGGACAATTGCAGCTGATTAGTCACATCTTCCTCTCCATGATTCATCACCAGATCATGGTGTAGGGATTTCCATGTCCCAATGATCCTAGGAAATGTGTTGTCTGGGGCAAATGCCCATGATAGGGTCGCCCAAGCAAACTGGTCCTAGGTGTGAGACCAGATGATGTGTGATTCTTGAATTTGATGGGAAAAAATTAATGAGGATCAAGTAACCTCATCTGGAAAAGGGAAACTGGGGACCTGCCTTTCAGCCAGGCCTTGAGGATTGCTTGTCAGTGAATGTCTGGTTGCTGGGCCTTTAACCCATGGGACCTGGTCAGCAATATTTCTGTCCTCCAGTAGGCCCACCACCTGCAGGTGGAGCTATAAGGGTCTGGTGCATTGTGGCTTGGGCGGCTAGGTATACTCTGGCTTACTTCAACATTCAGCACTGGCTCTTGAATCAAAATTCCAGAATGTGTGCTTATGCACTGGCAATTAGGAGAGTACCTGGCCTTCTTGGAGACCTTTGGGGGAGTGCTTGAGGCTCTCTTACTGAGGACCCTATTGTTCCAAGAATGACTTTAACACTCACATGGGCAACGACAGTGAGATGGGAGAGGTTAGGAGCACACGCTGATACAGCAAATTGCTCCACATGACAAACCAACTCAGGATCCCAGATTAGACCCGAGTGCCAGCTGTGCCAGGTGACACCTCATCACCGTACTAGTTCAGATGGAGTGGAACAGTGTGAGGTTTTTTTTTTTTTTTTTTTTACAGTGGCTGGAGTGCCAATTCTGCCACTAACCCCCAAGTTTTTCCCTGCAGGTTGGAGGGCCTACATGCAGGGCTGGATGCAGATTAATGCCATACCCAGGACAGAGTAATTGCAGGTTATGGGCCTTGATCAAGGGCCCAACAAAGTAGAGTCACTTTTGGCATTTTACAGGAATTGAACCGGCAACTGTCCGATTACCAGTGCAAATCCCTAGCCTTTAGACAAAGACCACAACTTCTTACCTAATGAAGTACATTTGCAAACAATGATTTCAGTATCCATAATGCACAAGTAAAGGATGTGTTTTGTAGAACTGAAAGAAATGTTGCTAGCATGGAATTCAGTGTAACTGAAGTGGAAAAATCTTTGCAGCAAGTCAAGACCAACAGTACTGAGGAACCTTGTAACCTTGGGTGCCTGCGTTTCTAGGTGAAGCAGTCTGAATGACTATAGACCAGTAGAACACACATCCATTCCTAAGAAATGCTTTGAACACTTGGTGAAAACATTTTAAACGACAGAAGCTACGTCCTCTCAAGATATCCGCCGATTTGCTTGCTGTGTAAACAGAAGTGTAGAAGATGCTCTGCTGGTTATCTTGCATCATCTACTTTTGTTCTTGATAAACCTGGTGGACATAAGTATCAGGGCACTATTTCTTCAGCATTAAAATATCATTCACCCTCACATGCTGATTTATAAATTGAACAGTACAAATGTTAACACATTTATTATGTTATGGATTCAGGACTTTTTTAAACATCATTTGCAGATAGCCAAAACGCATGCACTCCTCAAGGTTGCATTCTATCTCACTTACTTTTTATGTTCTATAACAGTGACCTGAGACAGAACAATAACTACTGTTCCATTATCTAGTATACTGATGGCACTATGGGGATAGGACACATATTTGGGGAGGATTATAGACATCATTTCAGCCAAGTGGACCGTTTAGTAAATTGGTGCAATAAATATCTTACTCTGAATGTCAAAATGACTAAAGAAATTATATATGATTTTAAGAGTTAGAAATCTGTATGTTAACCTCTCATTGTTCTGGGAGTACAGGTAAAATGAGTGAGTGGATATAATCATATAGGGACACACCTAGATGACAATCTAAAATTGAACATTAACACAAAAAAAATCTCTATTTTAAATTAAATTGGTGCTTATTTCTCTTCTTTAAAAACTATTTAAAGTGAAAAGGGAATTAGTGTCCTTTTTCTGCAGTGTGACACAGTCTGCCGTCACTTTGAGTTTAATAACTTGGTTTAGTGGTCTGACAAATCGAAATATAAAAAAACTCCAGCAAGTTGCCATCACAAAGCGTGTGTCAGGGCAATGTTAAAGAAATCATCTCAGCTGATGACAGACACCCATTACATGTAAAACATCAGTAAATCAAGGAGGATAGTCACTTTAAAACACCCAAATGTCTTCCCAGTGCAATATGGCTTTTCATTAAGGAATATTTTCTTCTTCTTTTTTCGGCTGCTCCAGTTAGGGGTCACCACAGCGGATCATCTTCTTCCATATCTTTCTGTCCTCTGCATCTTGCTCTGTTACTCCCATCACCTGCATGTCCTCTCTCATCAAATCCATAAACCTTTACTTAGGCCTTCCTTTTTTTCTCTTGCCTGGCAGCTCTATCCTTAGCATCCTTCTCCCAATATACTCAGCATCTCTCTTCTGCAAATGTCCAAACCAACGCAATCTCACCTCTCTGACTTTTTCTCCCAACCGTCCAACTTGAGCTGACCCTCTAATGTGCTCATTTCTAATCCTATCCATCCTCATCACACCCAATGCAAATCTTAGCATCTTTAACTCTGCCACCTTCAGATCTGTCTCCTGCTTACTGGTCAGTGCCACCGTCTCCAACCCATATAACATAGCTGGTCTCACTACAGTCCTGTAGATCTTCCCTTTCACTCTTGCTGATATCCGTCTGTCACAAATCATTCCTGACACTCTTCTCCACCCATTCCACCCTGCCTGCACTCTCTTTTCCACCTCTCTTCCACAATCCCCATTACTTTGTACTGTTGATCCCAAGTATTTAAACTCATCCACCTTCGCCAACTCTACTCCCTGCATCCTCACCATTCCACTGACCTCCCTCTCATTTACACACATGTATTCTGTCTTGTTCCTACTGACCTTCATTAAACTCCTCTCTAGAGCATATCTCCACCTCTCCAGGATCTCCTCAACCTGCTCCCTACTATCGCTACAGATCACAATGTCATCAGCAAACATCATACTCCACTGGGACTCCTGTCTAATCTCATCTGTCAACCTGTCCATCACCGTAAGAAAATAACAAAAGGGCTCAGAGCCGATCCCTGATGTAATCCCACCTCCACCTTGAATGCATCCGTCACTCCTACCGCAGACCTCACCACTGTCACACTTCCCTCGTACATATCCTGTACAACTCTTACATACTTGTCTGCCACTCCCGACTTCCTCATACAATACCACAACTCCTCTCGAGGCACCCTATCATATGCTTTCTCCAGGTCCACAAAGATGCAATGCAACTCCTTCTGGCCTTCTCTAAACTTCTCCATCAACATCCTCATAGCAAATATCGCATCTGTGGTGCTCTTTCTTGACATGAAACCATACTGCTGCTCACTAATCATCACCTCACTTCTTAACCTAGCTTCCACTACTCTTTCCCATAACTTCATGCTGTGGCTCATCAATTGTATCCCCCTGTAGTTACTCCAGTCCTGCACATCCCCCTTATTCTTAAATATCGGCACCAGTACACTTCTTCTCCACTCTTTAGGCATCCTCTCACTTTCCAAGATTCCATTAAACAATCTGGTTAAAAACTCCACTGCCATCACTCCTAAACACCTCCATGCTTCCACAGGTATGTCATCTGGACCAACGGCTTTTCCATTCTTCATCCTCTTCATAGCTGTCATTATTTCCTCATTTCAGTAAGGAATATCAGAGATAAAAAAAAATTCTATGAGTGTAGAGCTTTTCATATGTATCATGTAACTGTTTTAGATTAAAAAACAATGTAAAACTACTGCAATTCATTAGCAAAGTAAGATGTAAATATTTCTGAATTTTTATGTAAAGTTACCCTGTCTTTCTCAGTATTTGTATTTGTTAGTTACTCAATGCAGCTGAGTAGGCAAATTTCATGTTTTCCTCTGGCATGGCAAAAATAAATAAATAAATAAATAAATTAAAAAAAAATAACACCAAATCAACCGAGTATCACTTCTAGTTAGAAGTGTATTTTATTTTACCTAATCATTATTCAAAATGTTTTATTCTTTATATCTCTTTGTATATACTGTAATATAAAATCCAAATACTGCTGATCTGCATTTTGTTGAATCTGTTAATTTAAATGGAAAAGTGCACCTATAAACACTGGAGAAACGTTTTGGAAGAGCTTTATGATTTTTAGATCATGTCCTCCAAAGTTTATTGCTGGTATTGCATATTGCAAAAAATAGTGTCCATTTTAATAAAAAGGGAGATGGTAGTTTATTGGTGGGAGTAAAAGAAATGTGGCAGGAATAAAGAAAGGGAGGAGAAAAATGAGCGAGGATGTCAGAACCATTATAAAGGTCAGTAATTTGTTCTTCTTTTATGCTGGATTTGTAAAATAAAGAGTGTACATTCACCTAATCGCTGTCTTTCATATAGATGTTACACTGTGGAATATTATGATTAAAAAAAAAAATCTGTATTTAGAAATATGATTGATATTTTCATGTTTTAGTACTTAGGATTTTTTTTTTTTTATTTGCTTTAATAAGAGGTTTGTGAAGCGGAGGGACTGGGTGTCAGAAATGGTGGTGTGTGCAGTACTGAAGTGCCTCAAGGAACTGTCCTGTCTCCTTTCCTGTTCACACTCTACACAGCAGACTTCCAGCACAATACCAACGCTCGTCATCTACAGAAATTTTCAGATGACTCCTCCATCACAGGTGGCATTAATAATGAAGACAAGCCAAAATACAGGAAGGTTGTGGAGGACTTTGTCTTTTGGTGCAGTGACAACATCCTGCAATTCAACATCAGCAAAGCTGGTATTGGACTTCTGATGAGCCAAGAAGCCTCTGAGACCAGTCAGGGGGAAGACATGGAAGCGGTGCAGAGCTACAAGTACCTGAGGGTTCCCATGAACAACAAACTGGACTGATCTGACAGCACTGCTAAGGAGACTCACATCTTTTGAATATATTCCAACAGCTTGCTGCAAATGTTCTATCTTCTTATACAATATGCTACTTTGGCTGTCCATTTGTCTGTCCAGGATATTAAATCCCCTGTAGCTCACAAATCATTTGAACAATTGACCTGAAATTTGGTACACTTTCGGGGTGATGATTGACCTCCATGGTTATTCCTATTTTTATTTTATTATAGAATCCACTCTTGCCAGCAGCCAGCAGGGCAGCCATGTGGCACATGTGTATGGGCACCAATCTAATCCCTAACACCTTCGCCGTCACTTCCCCTAACTTTTCATATCTTAAATCATTCTTGAAGCATATTGAAGACTTAAGTGCCAGCTTAAGTGAAAAATTAAGGAAAACGTACTAAGTAATTGCAACACAAACACTGACTTAAATCAGTTTTAACGCAAAAAGTTCCCGACGAAAGAAGAGGGCCGCTAGGGTGGAGAAAAGAAGAGCTGCTCAGGAAGCAGCAAGTGCATCAACCTCTGAGCATACGAATGCTAAACGTACAAAGAAAGAGGATGAAAACTATGAATGCTCAAGTCAAGTGTATTCACTGCAATGCACCATTACTGGTCAGTCCATAACAGACAGTGTTTTGTTCTACACTGCAGTCTCCTGGGGAAGAAACATGAGCTGAAAAGATGCACAATGCCTGAACAAACTTACAAAGAAAGTCTGCTCCATCTCAGGATGAACCCTGGACACACTGGAAGCTGCGGTGGAAAAGAGGATGATGGGGACATTGGATGTTATCATAAAAAAATCCCCTCATCCCTCCAGAAGGTGCTGTCATACAGCACTTTTAGCTACAGGCTCATTCCACCATGGTGTGCTAAGAAGTGCCTCTGGGGGGTTTTACTGTCCAATGCTATCATCTAATTTCTCCTGCTGTATGCATTTGAATTTCCTCTTGGGATTAATAAAGATTATCTAATCTAATCCTGTGTTTTTATTATTAAAAACACATTATCTTCTTATATAATATGCTACTGTGGCTGTTGGTTTGTCTGTCCAGGATTTTACATCACCTGTAGCTTGCAAACCTTTTGACCTATTGACCTGAAATTTGGTACACATATAATACGTGATGTCTACTATCTGCTTTTGGGGTGATGATTGACCTCCAAGGTTATTTCTCTTTTTACTTTTATTATATTGTAGAATCAACTCTCGGCGGCGGCCGTGCAGTGCATGCGTACGGGCACCATTCTCATTCCCTACCACCTTCGTGGTCACTTCCCCTACCTCTTCATATCTTCAGTCATTCTTGAGGCAGATTGAAGACTTAAGTGCCAGTTTAAGTGAAAAATTAAGAAAAACGTACTAAGTAATTGCAACACAAACATTGACTTAAACCAGTTTTAACGCGAAAAGATGCCAATGGAAGAAGAGAAGAATCAGGCTGCCAGAGTGGAGACAAGAAGAGCTGCTCAGGAAGCAGCAGCCACATCAACCTCTGAGCAAATGAATGCTAAAATGTACAGAGAAAGAGGATGAAAACTAAAAGTCAAGTGTATTCACTGCATGTTATCGAGCAGTACGCGATAGATAGATAGATACTTTATTAATCCCAAGGGGAAATTCACAATTATATGCAAAAATGAGAACAATACATGGCTGGAGAGCTACCTAGCACAAGCTGACATTTCAGCACAACACTTGTGTAACACTAGTAACAAATCAGGGTATACTACTTGAGCTGAGCGAACGTATCTGCTTTCTTACCGTTTACTCCTTTGTGTACAGCCATTTGGTTGTTGCTACTATTCATTACTTTGTAATCAGCATTAATTTGGAAATTTTCCACTGCTGGAAATATTCTGTATATATAAAGATTAATATTGCTGTTGCATTCCATCTATGTCATCTCTCACTTCTACTGGTTCCTGTGTCAACTCTATGGCACATCTCACTCTTTTGGGGTGTTCATGCACTTATTTGTGCTTGTGTAGAGGTCGATTAAGCACACTGACCTGCTTCCGTCATTTACAAGCATCATGCAATTGCCTCCCCCCAGTGATGGCAATTTCCCTTTCAAATAAATAAATACAGCATAACATCATATGAATGTGCAAATTTGACACATACATTGGTTAAGTAGAAATTAAAAAGGGTCCCTGAAGCTATGAGGTTACAGCACAAGAGAAAAACTTTGCCAATGGAAGCATTTAGTTGTGACTAATTTTCCATTTATTGTACCACCACTGCTAAAAAAAAAACCACACATTTAGTTTACAAGGATGCTAAAATAAAATATTAAGCAACATACATTTTTTGTCTCATACAACAAAAAGAAAACACTTAAAAGCACCTCTTTTGTGCATCCTTGTTCTCCTTCACTTTGCTTTCCGTCAGCTTTGCCCATTTGTATTTCATTCCTGATTTTTTTATTGCCTCTTTAATCCATTCCTCATTTAGAATGGAGTCAGGTTCAAGTGAATCAAGATCTAGAGAAGTGTGCAACAGTGCTTCATAAACATGATCTGTCAAGAAATGAAAAATTAGCAGATTGAAAATGCACAGATTTTGCTTTTAAAGCTAATTTAAATTCCAAATAACAATCCAAAAATAGGCAAATCTATAAAATATGTAGCAATTGTTGAAAGGCTGCATATTTCAGGTTGAGTAGATTGTATACTTTATCATTTTGTTTGTGGTAGTTTTGGGGGATAACTCAAATACCACATATTGCTACAATCTTCATTAAATTTATACAGGCGTTTTTGACCTACACCAGAAAAAACAGGCAAAAACACTTACTGGACATAATTGCATACAAATAAGCAGATTCAATTCAATTTAATTCAGTTTATTTTTGTATTGCAATCTTCCCCAAGGGACAGGTAAATTAATAAATTATTAAATAAAGTATTAGTACATATAAAAGCACATATTTAATTTTCATACACAGAAAACAAAGCAGAGACTGATTAACATAAATAAAAACCAACAACTGTCCGTTAATTGTTGAACTACGAACAGTTGACAATGGAGAAGAAGAAAATAAAAACTCCAGTCAGCAGCGTCTCTGGAGAAAATAAACAACTGGGGGTCCACGGTCAGTTATAACTGGCAAAACCCTACAGACCTCAGCCAACTGAGGTGGAGTGGAGTCTGTCCTGGGGTTATCTAATCTGACAGCAAAATCTTTCAGATGCCAGCTCAGCTTTATTTATATAGATATTGCTGTTATATAACAGATATGATGTTGCCGTTTATAGATATGATACTGTTGCCTGGGTATTAATTCAAAACTCTGATGGAAATTTAACTTTACATTCATCTGAGCAATCAACATACTTTTGCTCATAAGAGAAGCAACTTGACCAGGGTTGTCTGGCTGCAAAATAAAGCCTCCCAAGTAAATACAACTGAAATATGAAATAGAATGATATACAGTAAATATGGATTCTCCTTTATCACTTATTCGTTAGGCTATAGCCACTCGCTCTGTCCTTCAGCTGCTCTCGGTGTAACTAGCATTTTTAACCCCACAGGTGAGCAGAGAACAGCTTCAAATACAAAATAGAAACAGCAGCCAGGCAAGATGCAATCATGGTGTACTGGTGAGTGGTTAGGTTAGCGACTCCAAATTGCAATAAATAACTTCTGACACATTGTGGCCTGACCCAAAGCAGATTGCAACCAATACTAAAATGTTGAAGATTACATATAAAAAAAAAAAAAAAAAAACAACTTAACAGATTGGACAGGAATCAAATCTGAATTCCCTGCTGTCCTCGGCATGAAAGAAAGCGTACTAACCATTGAACTACTATTGCGATCTGTCTGGTGTAGTTTCACACTGTAAAATTTCATGCCACTTACTTGACCCCAAAATGAACATATGTCAAAAACGTGCAGTGAGAAGCAGAGTATCTGCGTGACAAAGTTAAAAAAGCTCTGCACAAAGAACACACACACAGACAGAAAACACACTGCATGCATAAAACCAGATACCATTAAATAATTCATCCTATTAATATACTCTCTTATAAACTATAACTTTATTGTTGATGATGTCTTAAAAGCCCTTGTCTCATGTTAGATAATAATTCTTTGCATTTATATAGCGCTTTTCTGACTACTCAGAGCGCTCAGCAATTGCAGGTTAAGGGCCCAACAGAGCAGAGTCCCTTTTGGCATTTACGAGATTGAAAACGGCAACCTTCCGATTGCCAGTGCAGATCCCTAGATGTTAATGTTTTCTTGCACCGCTCTCAGTATAAGGCTTTCTGGGTGCACGGTGTCTTTCCTCTCACATACTATGTACTTCAAATTGAATGTGAAAATGTAATGCTGGACTGGCAGCTCATCCAGAGGTGGCTCTTACCTTGTGATAGTTTATGCCTCCCAAAACCTTCAATTAGAATAATACTAAGAAAAACTGATATATTCACTGTGAGCTAAGGTTTTCATAAATACTTTTTCTTTGAATTCTAATAAAGGCACATGAACAATGATGATTACTGATCTTCTCCAGTGACAACTCAACAACAAGCACTACTTTAATTCTCTCTGCTCTGCTGCACTGCACCTCTCCATGCTACACTGGGCCTTTCTTTGTTGCATTGACATCTGTAATATAACCATGTCATACACTTTTTCCTGTAGGAACCCCTGTATACCATGGAATGCATAAAACAATATAATTACATTCACATACCAATATCTTTATTCATAGCTTGAGCGAGTTCGGCAACTGTCATCACCTGCTTGATCTCTACTTCAAATTTTGCTTGTTTTACATTTGGAGTCTTAGGTTTTCCCATATACTTGGTCTAAAAGATAAAAACAAAGCAGTTTCGTTTCATTTCATAATACTGTAACTCAACATGCCACTACTATGATAACACAGACACATAGCCAAACGGTCTCTAGCTAGCAAACCTATTCATTTTCAAAGGTACATTATATATCTTCAAAAAGCTAAAAGAATTTTCAGCAGCTGTTTTTTTTTTTTTTTTTTACTGCTTTTAAAACCACTTCAAAATCTAGACTAGCGTCAAATAACAACCTTCTTTAAAAGGGCTTGAATTTCATTGCTGGATGGTGTGAGAAGTCAAGCAACATGACACCTTTTATTGGCTAACTATAAAGATTATAATATGTAAGTCTTGCCTCGAAAGCTGGCAGATTGTAATCTTTTTAGTTAGCCAATAAAAGTTGTCATGTTGCTTGACTTCTCACACCATCCATAATGGCTAACACAGTACAACACCCTAGAATTGCTGGATGGTGGTAAGTGTGTTTATTATTGAAAAATCCTGCACAGTTAACTTAACTGCTTCATAATTGCTTCTTTTAAATTTAATTGCTTCTCATAACAGATTTACTTCATAAATAAAATTATATGATTTGTGCATTCTTTGGAAGTGCAGTGAGGAGACCAATCAGCTATGAGTTGCAGTCATTTCAACTTGTATTGTCATGCTTTTAAATGAGGTAACTAAAATGATGGTGAGATGAAATGCTTTTTAAACAGCACAATGAATATCCCTAATAGAGAACAAAGGCTTTGCATTCACCCCCCGACTGTAATAAACTTGGTTACAGTTGTCCCTTGAATCATTTATCAATTTTCTAATCAGCCTGTTCATATCAGCTCTACATGGTGTGAGGAGGAGCTGATCGTGGACAGGGTGCCATCCTTGCAAAATTCCACACTTACTGAAAGAAGATAAGCTGCAGGTCTGTGCAAAGGGGGAGAAAAAAAAATGATTTGAAGGAAACGCCACTAAGATAGTGTTAGCTACAGCTGAAGTTGAAATAAAAATCCAGACAAGTTTCAAACGAAGTGGCCATCTTTGTACATGTGGCTAGCCTACATCAGTGATGCAATTACCTGCCCCTCATTTGCTGGTGAAAAGCCCAGTCTTCAATTAAAAAATTCCTTTACATGTGGCTTTAGGTTTACTGTTTATGCAAGTGCCGATAATTCAGGAAGTAAATATTTTAGGGAAAAAAAAGCATATGTTTTGCATGTTTTGAGCATATGGCTGGAGAACAGACATGCGGATCAGGCAACATGTGTAACGTGAGATTTTTGCTGTTTTATTTCCCCCATGAATGTTTCTCATATTGTTTGTCATCGTACAACACTGATCTCTACTGCCTTCCATTATTTCATAAATTTCTCTCTCTTCATTCGGCACTAAACATGAGATTAATTTTTTTTTGTCACCACTACAAAGTTCATAGGGTAAGTAACATATAAAAAATATTTTGAGTGCAACATTCCTTTATGGTTAGGGAGTATTTAAATTTCAGGAGTTTGTGAAACATGATAGTTGAATTAATTTGACTTGTCTATTAAATATTATCCTTCATTAAGTGTTATTAATCAGCTAATGATTTAAACATAGGGCTTGCAATAGCCTTTGTCACAAACATAAAACAATTTTCTGGCAAACATAATTTGACAAGTGTGTTGATATAAAAGTTGCTTTAAATAGTTTCTCATTTAAAGAATAATGAAGTACCTTAATATTCACATGATAAGGGACTGCATTTTTATCTTTATATATAAATACCAGTAACGGCGTACTGCACGATAACGTGCAGTGAATACACTTGACTTGAGCATCCCTAGTTTTCACCCACTTTCTCTGTACGTTTATCATGTGTTTGCTCAGAGGTTGATGCGCTTGCCGCTTTCTGAGCAGCTCTTCTTTTCTCCACCCTAGCGGCCCGCTGCTTCTCTTCTTTCGTCAGCATTTTTCGCGTTAAAACTGATTAAGCTAGTTTTTGTGTTGCAATTACGTAGTACGTTTTCTTTAGTTTTTCTCTTAAGCTGGCACTTAAGTCTTCAATCTGCCTCAAGAATGATTAGCGAAGGTGGTAGGGAATGAAAACGGTGCCCATATGCATGCGCCGCACGGCCATGCGCGCTGCCGAGTGTTGATTCTACAATAAAATAAAATAAAAATAGTAATAAAAATCATCACCCCGAAAGCAGATAGTAGACGTCACGTAGTATATGTGTACCAAATTTCAGGTCTAATAGTTCAAACTACAGATGATTTAAAATCCTGGACAGACAAACGAACAGCCACGGTAGCGTATTATACAAGAAGATATATAACTCGCTTCGCTCGCTCACCCCCGTGTTTGGTTTACCAGATATACAATTTAAAGAGATGGTTATTTTCATGGGAATTGTTACATATGCATTATTTTCACTTTTACTTTAAAAACTTTTGTAAAAACAATACTTGTCCTTTATTTCCGGCCCCGGGCGTGGTTACATCTCTGTCTCGCAGCAACGTATAACGCTGCTCGCGTTCTGAAGGGGAGGGCGGCTGAACGCATGCCAAGGAGATGCTGTTGGATCATCTGCTGTCTTTCTCCTGCTGGCGAGCTGCCTGTTCTGCTTGTTGTTGTTTTAAAAGCTGGGAGCACATGATGTGTGTCTGCCAAAATCAATCCAACAACTGCTAGGTTAGATGTCTGTGGACTTGTTATAAATGATGGCTCACTGCCTTGTCTCATGTTGTAAAAACAATACTTGTCCTTTATTTCTGGCCCTGGGCGTGGTTAAATCTCTTTCTCGCAGGACGTATAACGCTGCTCGCGTTGTGAAGGGGGGGCAGCTGCTGTTGCACTGCTCGTTGATCATTTTAAAGTCTGTACAGCCGCTGTCCTTTTTGCCACTTCGTGTCTCTGCTGCTCGCGTTGTGAAGGGGTGGGGGGTTAGGGTGGTTGAATGCACGCAAGGAGAAGGGGTCGGATCATCTGCTGCAAGCTGCGTGTTTTGCTTGTCGCTTATCATTGTTTTATGAGCTGGGAGCAAGTTAAAGTGTCTCTCACGGGACTTCAAATTGTCTTTTGAGAAGATCACGTCTCGTCTCCCTACTCTGCCTCCCCAAGATTTTTTTGCTACCATGGCTGCCCATTTGTCTCTCCAGGATTTTAAATCATCTGTAGCTCACAGACTGTTTGAACTATTGACCTGAAATGTGGTAGACATATATTACATGACGTCTACTATCTGCTTTCGGGGTGATGATTGACTTCCTAGGTTATTCCTCTTTTTATTTTATTGTAGAATCAATTTTCTGCAGTAGCCAGCAAGGTGGGCGTGCGGTGCATGCGTACAGGCACTGTTCTCATCCCAACCACCTTCACCGTCACTTCCCCTACGTCTTCATATCTTAAATCATTCTTGAGGCAGATTGAAGACTTAAGTGCCAGGTTAAGTGGAAAAATTAAGGAAAATGTACCAAGTACTTAATCAGTTTTAACGTGAAAAGATACTGACGAAAGAAGAGAAGAAGAGGGCCGCTAGGTTGGAGAAAAGAAGAGCTGCTCAGGAAGCAGCAAGCGCACCAACCTCTGAGCAAATAAATGCTAAACGTACAGAGAAAGAGGATGAAAACTATGAATACTCAAGTCAAGTGTATTCATTGCACATCATTGTGCAGTGCGCCATTACTGGTTTATTGTAATTGATTTTAAGCAGTATTTACTTCTCACTTACAGAAAATGTAAGGGAAAAAATTAGTACATGCACAGGGTTAGACAAAACAGGTAATCCATGATGGCGATATTATAGTTTAATATACCCTATGTTAAAATCCCCCAATACTACAAAAAAAAAAAAAAATTCAAGCCTTTTACAAGAAAGAGTTGCAGTGGTCCCAAAAATGTTAATTAAGGCAGGCAGCAATGCAAGTAGGTCCACAAACATTCTCCAAAGCCAAAGACACACTTAATTATGTACATTATAAATGACTAATTTGTTAAACAGAAAGCCTCATGAAATAATACCAGGACATGACTAATAGATATAAACGAATTGAAGTAGGTAATGAGCCTAGAAATTGCTCCATAATGACTTAAAATAGAAACATTAAACATCCATTCTTTTCTGAACCCGAGCTGAAGTGGGTACAGAATGTCCACTGACCATCAGGCAAAGGCAGATACTGGTCCGAGATGTCTCACTGGTGCAGGGCAGAATACAAGCATAAAGGTCAGAAGAGCTGCTTACACCCAGTCACTATTTAACCAGCCATGTACATTTTCAGAATATGGAAGGAAACCCAAACACTGAAAAAAAAATCCCTGCTGGGAATTCATGCAGACTTCATAAAGAAGAAATACCAACTGGGAAAAAGAAAACCTATATAAAGAACATGCTCACCTGCTTCATGGAAAATGTCCTCATCTGATTAAAAGCACAAGATGCAAATGCATTGGTAGAGTAAGAAGAGTTCTGGAAGTTTGGAGATTTTCTACAACTGCTTGGCAAGATAAGCACTGCAGGTGATGTCTTTGAAATTTTTTCACAGTATAGTGCCTGGAGCTGTCTGCATGCAGTGGTGTACCACATCAGCTGCTTTAACTTGGAAAGGAGCTTTCCACTCATATTGACTGCAAAAAAATAAATACAGAAAATTTCCAATTTTAAAAGGTACAATGGATACAGTATACTTTACATACATCAGAAAAGAGGAGGGATCTTCTCTGTTCTTCATGATAAAATAATCTGAAGAATATTGAACATCTGAAATACTGTAGATGTTTTTCATTTTTAGCTATCTAATAACTAACTAATAACAGTGATGATCAAGTGAACTCTATCCCAAATAAACATTTCAATTTCCTATAACATAACATCTTCAGAGACCCCATCAGCAAAATAAGACATTTAAACCCACTCAAAAGGAGGTTTTGCTAGCAGCATCAACAATAATAATAACAATTCTTTACGTTAACATTTATATAGCTTTTTTTTTTTTTGCTACTCAAAGAGCTTTAAAGTGTGGGGAGCCACTTCATCTGCCACGAATTTGCAGCATCCAGTGGGATGATATGTTGGTAGGCATTCTGCGCCAATACGCTCATCACAAATTAACTGTTAGGTGGTGAAGGGGTGAGAAATAGTTAGCCAATTAGAGACAGGGGATGTTTAGGGGTCCAGAATTACCCCCTGCTCTTTATAACCACAGAGAGTCAGTACCTTGATTTTATGTCTCATTTGAAGAACGGCGCCATTTTTACAGCACTGTACTGGTGAGTTGGTATCCACATTCAGACCTCAGGGTAACTGCCCCCTGCTGGTCTTGCAACTGCTTCTTCCAGCAGTAACCCAAGCCTTTCCAGATTGGACTCCCATCCAAGTACTGGCTGAGCCTGAAAATGCTTAGCTTCAGGCGGACGACCTGTTCTGAAGTGCATGTGGTATGGCTGCTGGAATTAGCTTCATATCGGTTGACAATCCTGAGCGACACCACTTTTAACATCACCTAACGCACCATAATAACCTTCTGCTTCATGTGTTTTAGACAATTCTGCACACCACACCCACAACTACCTATACTTTCAGTTTGTTGCCAAAACTCTCATGTGGTACCTTATCAAGTGCTTTCTGAAAGTCAAGATAATATCACATGCGCCATTCTTAACCCCTTTGTTGTTTCCTCATTGAATTTCAGCACGTTAGTATAACACTTCGTCTGATCCCATGCGGAGTGTACAATAAAACTCTTGTTCTTGTCATGTGCTGCTCGATCTTCCTAATAGCTGCTTCCATGAATTTACCTGTGATGCACGTTAAACTTACTGGCCTATAGTAACTTGGATCTGCACTTTTTATGCAATGGGATAATATCTGCTAGTCTCCAGTATTTAGGAATGTCCGCAGTGTGCAGTAACTTTCAAAAATGTGTCATTTATGTTTATACAGTATATGCATTCACCAAACTCCTTAAGCACTAGAACATACATGTTCACCGGTCCTTGTGATTTTTCCTTTAAAAATCATTTTAGAATAGCATTAACCTAATCTTATGTTTAAGTTTTACTCGCACGTTTTCAGTAATTTATGTAAGTATTTCTACCGTAAACAATGCCGATCCCGACAACATAATAACGAAAGAAAACTTGCGAGATTAACGGACTACTGCGGCCGCTGCTGAACTCATGAATTCGGTGTTGACAATTCGGACTGTACTGTGATTCCTTTTATTTACCGTATGTTAGTACACGCTGGTGTGATTTCTTTCAATCTGCACTCGTTATTTAGGTTTTTATTTACCGTGCCTCTGCCCCTGTCTCTTGTCCACATTAATCCTCTCTATCCGTGCACTATGACATTTTGCTCTGCACTGTGCACTATCCGCATAATTGGAAAGAAGGTGGCGAGATGTCATTTCTGAGTACTGTGTAAACGCTTAATGCAGCACCTGTCTGGTGTATTTGTCATAAAGTTCAGGTATATTTTCAGTCTTACAAAGAGATGACAGAGGTTAAAATTGTCCTATAACCAAAACAAAACAGAAGTCCAGTTTGACATTTATGACAAGCAAACCAAAATAACGACGGCAGTGGAGTCGTTTACCTGATTTTTACTTAATAAACCTCTGTTCTGCTGATCTCTATCCTCTCACTGCTAAAGATAACTCTCCACAACTTCATCACAGCTCCATCCAAGGGCGCTGCCATGATTCAATCCCACGGCGCATTGCGAATTCACGGCGGAAGCGGCGCGCATGCGTGCTTCCAGGACATAGTGACGAAGAGAAATCTGCAGGGCGGCGTTCGGGCTCTGTGTGGTGCGCTTTTTGACATTTTAACTGCAGCCCATTTCATGCTACTTGACTCATTTGTTAACAAGATCCCCTAGTGCCACTGCCAGTCTTAATCAGATTCTCTCTCAGCTCACTCTACTCATCGCTGTGTTAATACTGATTAATAATTAATTAATATATATTGATTGAGGTTTAGGGGGTTTAGCTAAATTCACTCAACTTAATCAGGGGCAGAATCCGATTTGTTTGCTAAGTATGCTCACATACAAGGAGTTACACAGGTTTATATTCCCGTCTGCAACTCTGCAATAAATCAACTGCACAACTGTCTTTCTGAACTAAGATCCTGGATGGCTAATAATTTTCTTGATCTGAATCAAAATAAAACGGAAGTGCTCTGGGCCGGTTCTAGACAGACATATTTAAGGGGGCAGACAGAAATGTGAAGGGGGCACATGGTGGCGACGGAGGCAAGAAAGGGGTGGTGGTGGGGGTGTTCTGGATAACTGTTTTTGTCATGTAATTGGATTGCACTTTGTCAGGCCTCTACCCTAACACCTGTCCTAACAACTTGGGTGTCCCACCTGAAGGCTAAGCTTCTGCTGGTGTAGCTCTTAGGGTCACTGAGGCACACAAACCCCCTGACCACGATAAGGTGGCAATCCCTCAGGAGGAAAACTGAAAAATAAAACAACAAAAAATAAAATAAAATATTCCTCATCAGATTATAACAACTAAAAACATGACATTTACCTTAACTGGATGGCCTATATCAAATATATTCGAACCCAACAATAACACTTCTCACTATTGCCAATATTAACAAAACTAAAAAGGGCAGGCCAAGTTATAAAAAAAAAAAAATCAATTCACCAAGTCTTGAAAAATCCATCCATCCATTTTCTAACCCGTTGAATCCGAACACAGGGTCACGGGGGTCTGCTGGAGCCAATCTCAGCCAACACAGGGCACAAGGCAGGAACCAATCCCGGGCAGGGCGCCAACCCACCACTGGACACACACAACCACACACCAAGAACACACTAGGGACAATTTAGAATCGCCAATCCACCTAACCGGCATGCCTTTGGACTGTGGGAGGAAACCGGAGTACCCGGAGGAAACCCACGCAGACACGGGGAGAACCCAGGAAGCGAACCCAAGTCTCCTAACTGCAAGGCAGCAGCGCTACCACTGCGCCACTGTGCCGCCCATCTTGAAAAATAAAACTGAAAAATAGAATTAAAAAAAAATAAAATAAAATAAAGAATAAAATAAAATATGCATCCAGATCTTTACAACCAACAACATAAAATTTATCTTAATTGGATGGCCTAATTCTCAAATAAATTTGCAAAATAAATTAAGAATAAAATAAGACCTCTCAATACAGCCAATATTTACAAAACTAAAAAGGGTTGGCATAGTAATTTAAAAAAAAAGATTCACCATGTCTTTTCCTACAATTCTCAAACTAATTTGTAGAACACAACAGATTTAGAACAGAACATTTTAACTTTTTTCTTCTTTTTTTGTCTTGTTTTAAGCTTGTTTGTTTTGTAAGCAACTGAACTCTCTGTTTGCAACTGAACAGCTCCACTCTCCTTTCTCCTCAATCCACTCTACAACAACAGTCTCCTGTTTCCCTTTGCAAAAACTCTTACAAATTCATCCATATCCAAGTCATTTGTTATGGACTTCTCATGGGCCAAGATCACCAAATTCCTCTTTCTTTCATGTAACATGGTGTGACGATAGGGGGTTAGGACCCGTGACAAAGTGGAGAAGGAACTCTCACACAATGCTGAAGACACACCAATTACCAGGGCTGTTACATACAATTTATGCAACTCAGGAAAGGCTTCCTTGTACTCCTGTAGGAGTTTACACACAGTGGACAGGTCTGTTTCCTTTGAACATTTTTTGAGCAGCATCTGTTTTGCCACAAGAACTTCAATTTTCAGACTTACAACATCTGCTACAGTGCCAGCCAGCACAGCCAGAGGGTGCAACAGGGTGGGATCTAGAAATGCGCTAGATTTGGGTACAAGTCTAGATATGGCTCTCATCAGGTCAATATTGTTGTGTGAAAATCTAGTTTCCATTTCTGAAATGGCCCTGTCAAGGATGTTGAGCAGGGATCTTTTTAGAGACTGATGGGGGGAAATGGTAGGGTCACCAGAATGTGTATGGCCCAAAGTTGAGAGCACAACACTTTGACCCAGGTGTTTGCTCATTGTTCTCCTTCTCTTTGTTGGATGTGACTCATCCTCAGCAGGAGATGACACTCCCCAACAGTCATCCTCGTGGATATTTTTTAAGGAGTCCAGTGCTGCACTAAAAACCTCAGAAGCACTGCACAGATCAACTGACTGAGACTGTAGAATAGCATTTGCTGGTTTCAAGACACCAAGCACCCGCACTGGGAACTTTCCAATCTCGAAGAAATGATGCCTCTTAATTTGGCATAGCAGGCCTGATGCCTCGGTACACAGGTCAACTGCAGCATCATCGTCCTCTGTCATCTCAGATAGGATACTAAGGATTTGTTCTTGATTGTCCACAGTGCACCTTGTCACCTCATAGTGGCTTGTCCATCTGATCTCAAGCAGCCTTTTTAGACAATGTGCATCATGTTTATTGAGCACATAGTGGTGATGAAAAAAGTTGTAGAGTGAACTAGATAGGCTAAAAAATCTTTTTGCACATGGCTCACTCTGCATGGCATGCACAACCACTAAGTGCAGTTGGTGGTTGTAGCAGTGGATGTATGGGACATATCTGTCAAGCCTCTTTTGGAGCAGAGCTTGTACACCACCTCTAACCCCACTCATCACAGAAGTCCCATCATAACACTGGCTAAGTATACTGTCAGCACTGTAGCCAGCATCAGAAAGGTGTAACAGTATATGTATTTTTTAGTTGTTGTTAATTATCTCACGAGTCGCTATGACGACAGAGATTTGCTGCTTCCTCAAAGCCTTCCGTTGTTGACAAGCTCATTTTGCTCTGCCCCGCCTACTGAGAAACCTGACACCGGGTCATTTGCATACTAACAGTGATTGGATGTTTAGCTGGGGGGAGGGTGAGTGGGGATCTCTGCGGAGTCAGTGCTGTGTGAGCAGCGCACAAACAGAGCACGGAGGTGAAACCTATCATCTCATTTGTGCCTTTTCCAGTGGATTTTTCAGCTACTTTAGTAAATCTTGTCCATAATCAGTTTGTGGGTAATCTATTATTTTCTTTCTCAGCTTCTATAATTTGATTTAAGGGGGCAGGACGTTTGTTTAAGGGGGTATTGCCCCAGCGTACAGCCGGCCCCGGAGGTGCTTATAGTGGGTCCATCAGCTAAAGCCTAAATTGATCTTGGACTTCTCGGCTCTTTCTCTGTCTTTTGCAAACCTCAAGTCCGCAGTCTTGGTGTTATCTTTGATAGTAACCTCTCTTTTGAGAAACAAGTTAATTCTGTAGTCAAGAGTTGCTTTTTCCAGCTTCGTCTATTAGGTAAGATCAAGCCTTTTTTTTATCTTCTAGGGATCTTGAGAAAGCTACTCATGCTTGTATTTTTTCTCGCCTTGATTACTGCAACTCGCTGTATTCTGGGATTAGTAAATCCCTGATACGCAGGTTCGCTTTCTGGTTGGGGCAAGAAAGTCTGATTCCGTTTCTCCAATATTAGCTTCTTTACACTGGTTGCCTGTCAGTTTTCAAATTGATTTTAAAATCTTGTTGCTTGCTCCTGCCAATTTATCTGAATTGCGTGTTTTACACCAGCCATCTAGAGTGTTTAGATCTTCTGGTCAGTTGTCTCTTGTTGTCCCTCGTACCAAGTGTAAAACTAAGGGGGGAAGACATGGCTTTAACAGCTGCTGCTCCTCGCCTGTGGAACTCTTTACCTCATCACATAAAGGAGTCGTCTACAATTGAACTGTTCAAAACAAGATTAAAGACTCATTTCTATTCACTTGCTTTCCGTGACCTTCAGTAAAACTGATGGTTTCCTCATTGTGATTATGTAACATTACTTCAATTTATTATTTATGTTCATTTATTTTATTTCCATTTATGTTAATTGTATGTTTCTTCTTTTATTCTATTATTGTAAAACACTCTGGCCACAGCATTCTTATGTTGTTTTAAATGTGCTATATAAATAAAATTGACATTGACCTTTTTGACTCGGAAAGTGAGCACTGAAAGATGCTAACAGTTTCTTCCATGCTGTATTTCTAAACAGCGTTGTGGATGTATCTATAGAGCTCTCCTCAAGATCTGTTCCTCAGTACTTTAAACAGTGATTGGTGTTTACTTAAACTTTTTACTTTACTTTAAATTCACCTAACTTAAATGTGCTAACTTTATTGCTAATAGGCAGAGGCTTTTTGATCCCAGCCAATGATGTTACCTCCATATTCATTAGAAGACTTGCATGCTTGTCAGAGTTTATATTCTTCCAAATCAGAAACCACGGCTGGAGAGTACAAGTGAGGTATCTGCTTAAAGCCCGGGACATTGCATATAGGTTAAGAGACAGGCTGGCATATAGCAAAGCCTGAAAAGAACTAAAAAAAAGGAATAAACCTGGAAAAATACAGATACAAACAACGTATCAAGGAGTTATTTGATAACAACAACCCATGGAATATATGGAGAGGCTTAAAGACCATAACGGATTATAAGCACAGCGATCAGCAGGTCAGCTATGACCATAGTCTCCCCGACAACTTGAACGTTTTTTTTGCACGCTTTGATGCATCTAGCAGCAGGGAGTATGTACATCTCTCTTGGCTGGAGAAGCAGCATCAGCCACTAGTCCTGCAACTACACCAAGTGAGGTCCACCCTGAGGAGGACCAACACCAACAGAGCTGCAGGACCAGATAAGGTGTCGGGTAAGACACTGAAAATATGTGCTGATCAATTGGCAGGAGTCTTTCTGGACATTTACAACCTTTCTCTACAACTTGCAATGGTCCCTGTCTACTTCAAATCCTCCACTATTGTGCCAGTGCCTAAAAAATCAGCGGTCACCTGCCTTAACGATTACTGCCCTGTGGCTCTGACCCCAGTAATAATGAAGTACATTGAGAGAATCCTCCTAAAGTACATCAAGGATGCCATCCCTGCTGGATTTGACAACCATCAGTTCGCCTACAGGTGGAACAGATCGACAGAGGATGCCGTCTCAATAGCACTTCACACAGCCCTGACTCATCTGCAGTGCCCTAGCACTTATGTTAGGATGCTATTCTGCGATTTTAGTTCAGCGTTTAACACTATAATCCGAGATAAGATGGTACAAAAGCTTCATAATCTGGGTCTGTCCACATCATTGTGTCTCTGGATCAGGGACTTTCTCACCAACAGACCTCAGGTGGTTAGAATTGGAGATCGTACATCAGGCACACTGGTTCTGAACACAGGCACGCCACAGGGTTGTGTGCTCAGCCCAGCACTCTTCACGTTATTTACGCACGATTGCTCTGTCATCCATGCCACAAATATGGTTGTGAAATTTGCGGATGATACGACCGTGGTGAGTCTCATATCAGACAATGATGAGACTCACTACAGAGAGGAGATACAACACCTAGCGCTAGGGTGCTCAGCCAACAACCTCATCTTGAACACCAGCAAGACCAAAGAGGTCATTGTGGACTATAGGAGGTCCAGAAGAACAGAACATGCTCCTATATTCATACACGAGGAGGCTGTAATGTTTGTGGACAATATTGGACAATAAAGGATTGAAAAAATAATGCCTGCTTAAACCCTCAAATGACAGGACCTGTTCTTCTGAACTTCTCCCCTGGCCTCTCCTCCTACATGCTGCCTGCCTCTGGCTGCCCCCATCTTTGGCTGTTAAGGGCAATTCACAGACAACTTTTCCAGCAATGTTCAGTCATAGCCTTCATTTCCATCATCTTAACAAGTTGTGAGCAGTTGCAGAGTGCTCACGTGATCGCCAGTCACATAGCTTAACATACCCAGTGACTCACTCCAACTAGTCCACGACTTGTTTCAACCGAATCGAACAGGTCGGATTTGTCATTAGACATGGGGATAGGCGCAGAGCTGACAACCAATAAATGTTCATCCAGAAGTACAGCCAAAGAATGCAGTTGTTTAGGACCTCACAAACAGAAGAAAGGCTCACTGACTGATGTCTCATATTTTATGTACCACAACGAAATAGGAAAAAAAAGGGCCAAGATTGTATCTGAACCCACCCTACCTGTTAGCGATTCCCACTGCACCTGCTTTATCAGGCAGCATGCTATTGGCTGTCAGTTAATGCGGAGAGCACAGCTGGTAAAAATCTGCCATATAGTCACTAAATTTGACATGCCCAGAGATTTTCATTCTTTTAAATTGACATTAGTCAGTGAGCAGATCAGCAACCACAGTCAGTAAGTTTGACATGCCCCACAAATAGTCTTTCTATATAATACGCTACCATGGCTGGCTGTTTGTCTGTCCAGGATTTTAAATCACCTGTAGCTCGCAAACCGTTTGACCTATTGACCTGAAATTTGGTACACATATACTACGTGATATCTACTATCTGCATTCGGGGTGATGATTGACCTCCAAGGTTATTCCTCTTTTTGTTTTTATTTTATTTTATTGTAGAATCAACTCTCGGCAGCAGCCAGCAGGGCGGCCATGCGGCGCATGCGTACGGGCCGCATTCTCATCACTTCGCCGTCACTTCCTCTACCTCTTTAAAATCTTAAATCATTCTTGAGGCAGGCAGAAGATTTAAGTGCCAGCTTAAGTGAAAAATGAAAGAAAACGTACTAAGTAATTGCAACACAAACACTACCTTAATCAGTTTTAATGCGAAGAAATGTCGACAAAAGAAAAGAAGAAGTGGGTCACTAAGGTGGAGACAAGAAGACCTGCTCAGGAAGCAGCAAGCGCATCAACCTCTGAGCAAACGAATGATAAACGGACAGAGAAAGAGGATGAAAACTAGGAATGCTCAAGTCAGGTGTATTCACTGCACGTTATCATGCAGTGCGCCATTACTGGTAGCCACATAACATGACAATGGCTTTACTTGTGGCAATCAAGCAAGAGGATTGGCCAGGTTATAAGAAGCAAGTTTCTGAGCTAGCATTATGTGCTCTACCCTTGTAGAAATCTTTAATTCAGAGTTGTTGTTTCACGCTGTTTTAATGTCTTTAGGATTCCTGTAGATTACTCATGTTTGGATATATTCTCCTGTTTTACCAGTCTTGATGCAGTTTTAAGTTTCCCATTTTGGATTATGGAAAAAGCCAGGTACTTTTTATAATTTAGCAGTCATGACATTCAGCCTTTGAGTTGGCATGGCACTGTGGCAGACGGCGGGGGGTTATGCCCAGCAGGGTGGCCTAGAAGGACTGGGAGAGGGACCATACCTGCCTTGGGCCACAAGAGGGCAGGTGCCCTGGTCTGCATGAGGGCCATGGGATCTGAGCATGGAAGCTCAACCCTAAGGTGGCGCTGTGGTGTTATGGGTCCAGAGCTCGTTAAGCAAAGGCCATTTTAAATAAATAATCACCGCACCCGAGGCGGCTTCGTGAGGGGGGCGTTGTTGTAGCAAGCCGCGGGGCAGTCGGCGGTGTGGGCGTTTCTCACCGAGTGCACAGGTGAGGAACTGCCCAAATCCGTGATTGCTCCCAAGGCTAATATGCTACAGCTGTGATGGCCCCTCGCGTTATAAAAAAAGAAGCGCGAGTCGGTTTGGGGGGAGGAAAAAAGAAAGGAAGAGAAAAAAGACGGAAGTTGTAGGGAGCGAGCGAGGAAGCATGTGGTGCAGGAGAGACAGACACGCAGAGCGTGTGGTGAGCGTGCGAACGAGCGCTCGAGGGCAGCTGCGAGGAAGCTGGGTGTTGGGCCTACACCCAGGCATTTGAGTTGACGTTGCTCCCGCTGAGCGATCAGGTAGCGGGAGTGACCAGAGGAAAGCGACGAGTCGCAGAGGGCTGCGGAAAGGCAGCGGAAGTCGGGAGGCTTGGTGGTGGAGTCCCCAACGTGGGCGACCTGGCATCAAGTCTCGGGGACTGGGATGAGTGCCAGACCGGAGCCAGGGATCGGGAGGTCTCCAGTCTCGTGTGTGTGTGAGAGAAGAGGGCAGCTGCAGAGAGCGTCTCGCCTGCTGCAAAGCCCAATTGGGAGAAGCAGGTGAGACGCTAACGTAGAAGAGCACCGGACTTGTTGGTTTTTTAAAAGACTGCTTCCTGAAAGATCATTTTAACCTCCACGTTTTTCTTTTATTGGATTATTTATTTAATGAAGAATTTGGAGCACTGCACTTTACCTGAACACTGCTTTATTTTTGTTGTTTTTAATAAAGCACTTTTGCACTTTATACCATCCCCTTGCTCAATTGTTTATTGCCTTCACTGACTAGCTCATCGGTAACATTACCGACGGTGTTGGGTTCAAGGGCTTCCAAAAATCAGACAGGAGCGTGGAGCCAGAACCCGCATCGTCACAGGCGCCCAGAGGATTGTGGAGCCCTGGATGGCAGCACTTCGGCCACACCCGCAAGTGCTGCTGGAAGGAATTACAGGGACACCCGCAGTTCCTCCGGGTGCTCATGTAGCACTTCTGCCACCCCAGAAAGCGCCACTGTAAGATCGTCACAGAGCACCTGGAGCATTTCCGGGTTGTTATAAAAGAGGCCATCTCCCTTCAGTAGATGAGCTGGAGTCGGAAGGAAGAAGATGGAGCTTGGGAGGAGAGGAGTAAAGGCAACAAGGTGCTGAGAGGAGGAGGAGGAGGAGGAAGAAAAGAAGGGACTGAGACTGGTTGATTTAGGCATTGTGGTACTGTTTATTATGTAGAATAATAAACGTGTGTGTTTTGGGACATTCGGTGTCTGTCTGTGCTCAAGGGCTGTCCTTCCACAGCACCTGTTTAATTAAGTATTGTTCAAGATCAACAAATAATTCCACCATTCTCATCTGAGTTATTCCACTTAAAGTGTTATGAGACTGTCTGACTACATACACAGCCCTCCTCAAGTACCAGGTAGTACTAGCTAGTATACATGTAATGTTATGTCATGTCATCCTGCTGGTTACAGCAAAGCAGGGAATTGGTAACCATAGGAAAAGGCTTTGCAGCACGTCTTGTATCCCTTGAAACAAACAGATCAGTGTTTGGATGCCACAGGCTATATGAGGGTCACTACAGATCAGGTACATCTCTGCTTGCTATTTATCTGATTGCAGTAACAACCTTGCATGAGACTGCCTACAGCACTGTGTGTTTCACCATTCTTTGTGTAGGCGATTTAAGCAGGGTTTTTAAACAAGTCAATGTCGACAAGGCATCCAAGTTCAGATGGAATTGAGCAGCATGTTTTAAATACCTGTAAAGTATCTTTAATATCTCACTTAAAACACTGGCCTGCTTTAAAAGGCAATTAAATGGACCTGTGCCAAAGAAAACCAAACTTTACTGTGTCAATCACTACTGACCATTGGCACTTACTCCCACTGATGTGTGATTTGAGAGACCGGGGCTGGGATACTGAAAGTAGAACATTCTAGAATCAGGGGCATCAAATTAGGATTCTGGAGTGCAGATGGTTCATTTTCCAGCCACTTTTCTTAATGATTAGCAAAATTCTACTGCCAATGTAAAAGACTTCATCTGCCTTCATGTATAGACTGGGCAATTTAAAGGAACCCTTAGGTTATGAAGAGGGAAACACATCATCATGTAGCAATTTCGCATATCCAGTGGCCTTGAGGTTTCCATTGATGAAGAATGGCCTCACTATCGTTGTACCCCATATACCACACCATACCATCAATTTTTTTGTTCCAACAGTCTTGAAGGGATCTATCCAATGTGGGTTAGTGTCAGACCAATAGCGGTGGTTTTGTTTGTTAACACAAACACAATGGGCAGCACATTGAACACATTTTATAAGTGGTCAGAAACTTGTAAATAACTCATGAAAGAATAAATTTACGTTAAAACCAAGCACACCATTGTTTTTCTTGTGAAATTCCCAATAAGTTTGATGTGTCACATGACCCTCTTCCTATTGAAAAAACAAAAGTTGGATGCAAAATGGCCGACTTCAAAATGGCCACCATGGTCACCACCCATCTTGAAAACTTTTCCCCCTCACATATACTAATGTGCCACAAACAGGAAGTTAATATCACCAACCATTCCCATTTTATTAAGGTGTATCCATATAAATGGCCCACCCTGTACATCTCTCTATTATAAAAGAAAACCTTGAGACAAGACTATTGCCAAGAGATTTTGAAGCGGGGCTACATAGCAATAGTGTATTCGATGTATGTGCTGAGTGTGTGTTTATTTCCATCATCCCGTTTACTATTCGTTATGTGTACGTCAGTGAATGTTGTCCCTGTAAGTGCCAAGGGGACGGATGAGGGAGAGAGACCGCAGCCCCAGGATGGAAAGCACCTGTTCACAATCAGTTACATCCGGCTCTTTACTATTTAAACGACCAGGAGGGAAAGGAGAGAGAAAGACGGACAACAAGCCACCATATTCTGCTATTTTTCACATCGCGCTTTGTATCCAGTGTCGGAGATGGTTGGGGTGGTGACCTGGTCGGGACGCCTAGGAAGACCGGAGGAGGGCTTACGCCTTCCCCAGACCATGTGGGGGCGACCGCCCTGGTTCCTTTGGGGGCCACGGTTACAGAGCTTAGAAGCTCAACCCTGTAGGGGCCCGTGGTCTCCAACAGGGGGCGCCCCCGTGCCTTTGGAGCCCTGGACCTCGACACTTCCGTCACCCCCGGAAGGGCCGGGAGGAAGAAGATTGGGGACACCCGGAGTGCTTCCGGTTACGCAGCCGGCACTTCCGCCACACGGGGGCGTCAGTGGGAGATTGCCGGGAAGCACCTGGAGCACATCCGGGTGTGTATAAAAGGGGCCGCCTCCCTTCATACGATGGCGAGAGTCGGGAGTGTAGTGAACGAGGCCTCTGGAGGAGGCAGCCTGAAGAAGGAAAGAGGCATTGTTGTTGGCCAGGACTTTGGGGTTTGTGTGCACTTGAACTTGTAAATAGTTATGAATAAACGTGTGTTGGGTGACATTAATGTGTCCGCCTGTCTGTGTCCGGGCCGGCTTCCACACCAGTTTGTTTTTCATTCTGCCGGATTCACTTCACTTTAGTTCAGTCATCGCCAGAGACCCCGGGTTGGACTTCATTATCCACCACACGCCGAGGAATTGTTCCATTTTTCCGGGAGATTCAAATGCATCCATTCTTTGTTGATCAGTCATCTGTATTCAGGACAGTAATACAGTGGACCCTTGACTTACGAACTCAATTCGTTCACGAGGGCTGGTTGTAACTCAAGTTGGTTGTAAGTCAAGACTATTTTTCCCATAAGAAATAATGGAAATACCCATAATGGGCTCCGAACCACCCACAGCAACACTTACTTAACCTTTTCATAATAAAACAGGGTTGTATAATGTGCATAATTTACCAAAACACCAATAATTTTTCTAATGTACTAACCAAAAAGTTATAAAAAGTGCCTAGCCTACCTGAAACAACAATTTCATATTGTACTCACCATTTAATTTAACATCTTTGGGCTGCAGGAAGGAAGGAGGAGGAGAATGAAACGGAAGGTGGTTATTGTTTAGAAGGAGCCTCCTTATGCAAATCTTTTCTTTGTAAAATTATCGAGATGGTGGATTTTGACATGCTGTACATACCGTATTTATTTCCCAAAAATTAGCATTAGAAAATCAGGTGCACGTCATACACGAGGAAACTTCTTCTGCTTGGGCTCGCTCGCGCACTCACGCTCTCTCTCTCGCTCGCCCACTTGCGCTCTCTCTCGCTTACCCACTCGCGCTCTCTCTCGCTTGCTCGCGCACTCACACAACAGTGCTCGCTCTCTCTCTAAACGCTTCCTATACAATCCAACGCGCACCGTACACAAGGCAAAACTTTTTTCGCAATTTTCTTTGTAAAAATTAGGGTGCGTGTCTTACACGAGGGTGCGTGGTACATGAGTAAATACGGTATTAGTGGGATCGGTCACATGAACACCACTCTCATATTTCCACACAATTTCCTTCTTCGTTTCGACTGTGATCGCTTTCTTTACCTTCGTTACCTTCTCTTCCTTCCTTAGCAATTATGCGTCTTGCTTGAAATGATCTTAGTGAATTATATATATAGATAAATCACTGCACTGACTGAAATTACATCCACAAACACATGTATCTGGGCTCCGACTGACGCTTACGAACGCTCTCGGCTGTTTGTTTACAATCGCACAAGCGGATACACGTGACCGCATTCGGGTCGTAACGCAAGATGTTGGTCGTAAATCAAAACAAAAATTTTGGTCGTAAATCAAGTTGTTCGTATGTCAGGCCGGTCGTATGTCAAGAGTCGACTGTATACCCGGACTCAAGTTCAAGATCATTATCATTACAGTACTAATTCATTATTGTTATTTGTGTTTGTTATTGTCACGCATGCGCGAGTAGGAGACCGCGGACTGATCCGAAACCACTGCGAAGGACGTTTGCCGGTAGGGAATGGCGGAGTACTAACCTTTCTGCTCTTTCTTCCAGGAAAAAGGATCCTCCACCGTCATAACCTGACCGCATTACGTCCACTTCCGCCCTTCCTCCGCCATCTTCCCTGACGTCAGCAGTCCCGTCATCCTTCACGCCTCCTTCCCAGCATTCCTCCACCTGTATAAAAATGGCCGCCGACCCTATAAAGGCGTCGCGTAATTTAAAGACCTTTTGTTTATGTACTGACTGCATAACAATAATTCTTTTTGTTTACAGTATACGGGGCCAAAAACCCCAAACCTTTATGCTGTGTTTTGTCTATTTTTTACATTATATGTTACATGGGCAAGGGAGGGTTTGTTATTGTATATATGGTGTTTTCACAATGCTGCTTTGGTGGAGGGATATACAAATATATATATATTTTCTATGTGTGAAATCTGCATTTTTTGTTAGTGTTTTAATTGAATATCTTTCTACATCTATTTTACATATCTGTTTTTGTGTGCTTGTGCTTAAACCATCAATTGAGGGGAACATATTATTTGTTAGAGGTACGGCTTGGTATATGTAGGTTAGCCTCAGTAATTTATCCAGGCCACAGGTCTTGGCAGTGTAGCTGCCGGCTGGGTAAGGGGTCCGCCGTTACAATTTTTTCAAATCCCCCCCCCCCAAAACCATTTCTCAACCTTGCACCATCACCTTCACTTCTGCTTATCCCATGTTGGATATATGTACAAATAAAAACAAACTTAACAATATCAAGTGTGAGTGTGTGTGTTCACTTACAATGGGCTGGCACTCTGTCCAGAGATGGTTTTTGCCCTGAATGTCTGCTCTGGGTAAAAGGGTTTAGTAAATGGATATCAAGCCAGTTTAATCAAATTATTTCATAATTTCAGGACTGCATACAAATTAGGGAAAACAACCCAGGTAGGGAATCTCAACAGGTCCAATGCACATACACTCAGTGGCAATGACTGGGTATGGGATTTGAACCCATGACACTGGATCTGTAAGGCAGCGGCATTAACCACAGCACAACAGTGCCCCCCCCCACATTAAAAAAATACACAAATTTGGAAAGAGTATTCTAAATTGAATGTGAATAATGTAAAAAGGTTAGTTTTATTTTCAGTGTAACTCTATGTATAGTTAAGTCTGCCCTTGTGAACACATTTCTTAAATAATGAATATTACGCATGTTTTGACAAATAGTATTTTTCAAACCTTCTTAATGCAATTCAGGTTCATAAGAGACACAATCTAACCTGGCAGCAGGAGAATAAGAAGTGAAGAACTGCGTGCGCACCTCTTTTCATTAACAGTACTGGAGTGGAGGGGGTCGAGCGCTTCAGATACCTGGGAATCAACATCAGGGGTGACTTAATATGGTCCTCAAACACCGGCGTTCTGGTGAGAAAGACAAGGCAGCGCCTTTGGCATCTTAGACAACTGAAGAAATTCAAAGGGTCAAAGAGAGTTCTGAAATCCTTCTATCGCACAGCTGATGAAAACACACTGATGGGATGCATCACAGCCTGGTATGGAAACGGCTCAAAAAAGGACCACACACACCACTGCTGAGAGCTGTGCGCTTGGCTGACCAAATCATGGGGGTATCAGTGCCATCCTTACAGACCATATGTACAAAAAGGTGCCCTACCAAGGTAGCCAAGATCATGAAGGACTCCTTTCACTTTTTGTACAGCCAGTTTAAATGGTTAAGAACTGGTAGGTGTCTGTGTTCTCTCAACTCAAGAACACAAAGACTGAGAAAGTCCTGCACTTCCCAGGTGATAATAACAACCAAAAGGTCATCTTGGCAGGCATTCCTCAAAATTGTAAAAAAAAGTTATTTATATGTTTAACTATTAGTTATTGTTTAACAATTATTACACCTCTTATTTGTATACGTTACACAATTACTTGTGTAATTGTGATTATTTTAGCCTTTTAATTTGTATTTTTATGTACAATTTTTTATTTATTTGCATAGTACAGGTTGTTCACGGAGATGCATTTCACAATACTGTATACACCTTTGTGCGTACACGTGACAAACAAAATCAGCATTCTGAAATCTTGTTAAAAAGGCTTCTTGTCAAGTCCATCGCTAATCTTCAATCTACACCTTTGGGGATATAGGAGAAAAACGCGTACACGCAGGGAGAATGGGCAACCACCCACAAATAAATGGCTACTGGAGCCGTGAATCAGCAGCGCTACCCACTGCGCCCCCGTGTCACCCTCGGGTAATTTTAGCCACTCCGTTATTCCAAATAGGGCATCTGCATGCAAAACGGCCACGTCGCAACCTCGCCACGAGGCGGGGGTAGCAATCAGGAAGCCACTGCACAGACACGCGCTGGGGGAGGCCGCCTCGACGTTCACCATGTCTTCGGTAGAATTACGAAGAGAGCTGGAGGAATATCTGAAAAGCCTTGACATCGAAACCACTTGCGTGGAACATCCCGAGGTATTGAACACACAGTTTTGAAGGGTGGGGGCAACATGGCGACGGCGTATCCCGGAACACGCGTTTGTAATGCGTGCATATAAAAAATGCATTTTAACATTTAAAGAATGAACGCGTTTAACAGGCGGAGTGCCAGCTGGCTACATTCGTGCATTTTTAGTGCCCAGTATTGACCAGACAATCGAAGTAAAAAGGGAGGTTAGGCGTTCAAATTCATAACGTAAAACGAATTGGTATAAATTACTTACATGTTTTGAATGAGAGTTATTGCACATGTTTAATAAACACACTGCATATAATCCGGAAACCTTGATAAGCGTGAAAAAGAACGTAGATCGACAACGTACATGTAACTTACGATCTGAGTTAAACCCACTCCAAACAGGGATCCGAAGCACAAAGTACTGACTCCTGCAATGCCGAAAATTAGGTTATCCGCCTTATAATTCCTTGTTTTATAATATACAAAGAGAACTATGTAAAAACCCCACCTGCTATTAAAACAAATCTCACCGTTTTGAAAGAGAGTATAATTTTTATATGAGTACAGGTAATAGTCGCTTGGTTAGGATTTGTGCTAATAAAGTTCGCAGGAGTGGGCGGGGCAGTCAGTAATACGCACAAAGACGCAGGCGGCGATACGTCTACGTGTCCGCCATATTGGGGCGGTCAAGATACATACTTGTATTGAGAGTCTGAGTTCTCATGTTAAAATTAGCTGCGACTTTCTTATTTCTCAACTGTCACAACGTTTATGTTTCTTTAATCCTGATACATGTCTGAATTTCGAAAGGCAGCTTTACAAACTACTTGGTATATTTTTTTTGTAAAACAGTTGTAACTAATAGCTAAGCTGATGGTAACAGCTACAGTAAATCTATACTAATAAAAGGCAAAACCCACACTGACTCACTGATTGACTGACTCACTCATCACTAATTCTCCAACTTCCCGTGTAGGTTGAAGGCTGAAATTTGGCAGGCTCATTCCTTACAGGTTACTTAAAAAAAGTTAAGCAGGTTTCATTTCGAAATTCTACACGTAACGGTCATAACTGAATCCTACTTATGTACATATATATGTCCATAGCCTGCAGCTCGGTCGCCGTGTGAGGCGGAGTTGCGTCCCTCATCGTCACACCTCCCAAATAATTGAGTGCCTGCCCATATAAGGCCGTCTGTTGCTCCGGTCTCTTCATTCCCCTTCTTTGCTTCACCATGGTATTCTCGTCTCCCTGCTGATAAATATAGCCTTTTTATTTAATCCATGGCTTCTCCTCTGTTTTATTTTTCTTTTATTACAATTATAGTTATTGTGTAGGTATTTTAGAGTTACTTTACATTGTTCAGGTACCCATTTCCTTTAACGTTCCAACCGTACCCCCATTAACATGTCTATCGAGGTAATCACCATCGATCAAAGAACTGTCACTTACCGAGTGGTTTCTATGCCCGGAGATGGCACCTGCCTTTTCCATTCTCTTTCTTACATATTGCACGGCCATATCAGGCTCACTCTTGATATCCGGAGGAACATTGTGTCTTATGTATTGAATGACTGGGACAGGTTCAAGGTGTGGACTGATGACGGTACAGGAGATAATTATACTACACAGGAGCACTAGAAGAGTGAAATGCTTAAGCCCTTCACCTATGGTTCTGCATGTGAGTTGATGGCTGCCGCTGAATTGTTCGGTTGGTGCTTTCAAGTGTACCGAAATGGCCAAATATTTTACACCTTTCGACAACCGCCAATGCCTCTTAAACATCTTACATTCACAGGTGACGATTTCAGTAGTGGACACTTTGATGTTTATGAATGTTTAAACTCTCAAAAGCTGGATGTGAAGTTATCGATGAAACCGGTTGTAAGCTTACAACGCTTGACAGATGCCGAATGTCACTTCAACACAAGTCCTGCAAATACTGTCGTAATTGAAACAAACCATGAAACTCAAACCGATTATGACAGAAGCAATCCAAGCTGTGAGAAAACAGTAAAAAGGAGGCGTGTCAGACGTCATGGTACATTTTCTGATGCAGCTAAACGGAAACAACTTCGTGACGCTGCCGCTAAATACTTGCAGGCAAATTCACAAGTTAATACCGGGAATGCCTGTTAAACATCTTAGATTCACGAGTACTGATTTGGGTAGTGAACACTTTGATGAATGAAACCTGTTATCTTTACGATGGTTGACAAACACAGAATGTAACTTGAACACAACACATCCTCCAAATACGAACCTGATTGAAAGAAATAATGATAATCAAATCCTTGATGACAGCAACACTCATAACAGTCACAAAACAATTACATTGACAATCATGTTACGTTATTTTTAAAATGTTTCCTTTTCTTTTTCATAACTTCTTTAACTCACTACTTCTCCGCTGCGAAGCACGGGTATTTTGCTAGTAAATAATAAGAAGCTATCTAATATGTTGGCTTTTCTCCAATGAAACTGACTTTGAATAATGGGGCACCTCTTCAGCTTAGACAACAGGTAAGATCAGCCATCCATCCATTATCCAACCCGCTATATCCAAACTACAGGGTCACGGGGGTCTGCTGGAGCCAATCTCAGCCAACACAGGGCGCAAGGCAGGAAACAAACCCCGGGCTGAGCGCCAGCCCACCGCAGGGTGCACACACACACACACACCAAGCACACACTAGGGACAATTTAGAAAGGTAAGATCAAGTACATCTCAAATTCCACAGAACAGTGTTAAGTAAGTAGGTCTCAATGTTTGAATGTTCTACATGTCTTATCTGTCCAAAATGCTTAAGGTCTGATTCAAGAGTTTATTTCGTCACATACAGTTATACAGGTACAACATGAAGTGAAATTACATTTATTTTTTTTTTTGGTCCATCTGTCTGTTTCACGATTACTCATGAACTGCTAGGGCTAGAACATTGATCTTGGTCTTAATCAAAAGCTTATGCTGTGGTAAATTCTGGAAATTTGGTTGTAGCCAATACTTGTGGTTGTGTGATTACAGAAAAGTGATTGACAAACCAAGTAATAACCATCAAAATGACAGAAAGGAAAAGAACAGCAGTGACATCTGCTGAGCATCAAGCATGTCGAAGAAGGTGATTAGGTGACAAAGAAGTAGAAAGAATAAGCAGACAATACACCGAACCACATAGACAAGCAAGCAGTAATCATGGATACAACGCGAAATGTTCTGGAAATTGTAAAAATGGCCACTTTACTGATGGCGAGAAAACGTCACTATAAGAACCACTGTCCCCATGTTCAGAATTCATTATCAAGTGTTAGTATTGTGTTTATTGAACAATGAACTTTATTAAATATAAAGAACAGTAAAATGATTGTAAAACCAAGTGAAAACTGCCATAATGGCAGAAAGAGAGAGAGAGTGAAGTGACATGTACTGAGCATCAAACAAATTGTAAAAGGCAATTAAGTGACGAAGAATGAGAAACAGTAACGCAAGACTCCGAACCACATTGACAAGCAAGAAGTAATCCTTAATATGGAGCAGTTGAGCAGCAAACATGACGGCTCATTGCCATGCACAGCCATGTCCAGGATTCAGGATGCAAGAATGAGAAAGAGGCCTCATTTTTTTTTTTTTTGCATTTTATTTTAGAACCAACCAGTCCACATGTTTTACTGGTAAATAAAAGTTTGGTATTTTACTTACACATTAAAATATCATGATGACATTAAGTCTTATCAAAAATTAATCGGTTTTATTTTTTGGAAACAAGTAATGGCTCGGTGTGGCAGTGATACATTTTCAGAAGTAAAGGTATCACATGCCTTAGAGATGGTAATCTGGTTACATTATTTGTGCTCTTATAATGACATAATCAATGAGGATACACAGCTCCAGCAGCAATTTATACTACTTTTGTAACTAAGTGTGTAAAACATTAACTGTTCAAGGGTCCCAGGTACATCTAAGGGATGAAGACATGCAGGAATAGGATCATCCTTCATGTTTAGCATGTGCAGAAGAAGAAAGACTGATGTGTGGAAATTCAATACCTTTTCAATCCTCTTCAGATAAACACTTAAAGCAAATAGTGGAATAAAGGCGTGTAGTGTGTTGGACTTTGGCTCAGTGTCTGTTGTGTCCGGGGTTTGGAGGGCTGTATGCCCCCTGGTGTCCATAAGGTTCAGCACTGAAGGTATGCTTGATCACATGGTGAAGGCGGCTAACTTGGAAGCATCTTGCGTGAGACACGAACAATCACTGCGCCACCGTGTTCCCATGTTTAATAACATGATTTAACTCCTATCATCATGAAAATGATATCACGTATGCATGTCAGTATTTTAATTTTTCAGAGAGCTGTAATATCACGAATGTAATGGACTCTGTGTCCTTTCGGAGGAAAAGAAAGACCGGAAGCACGTAGTGATTCACACACAGAGCACATAGAAGATCAAATACAAAACAAAGCATTTAACATGCTACTTTAGTTATGATGGGATTTGAGAAACTGGTTAATTAAACGATTTTAAGATTACGTTTATGATGTTCTACTTTAATGACAAAATAAACTACGTGATTAAAGTGGAAATTTCGAGATTAAAGTTGACATTTTGTGCTTTTTTTCCCACTGTGTGCCTATTTTTTTTTTCCCCTCTGTACCCTAATAAGCTCTTATATGACACTCAGATGATGGGCTATGACTCGCCTTTTCACGTCGAGTTTGATATCTGGCAACTTCTTTTTTATTACTGGCACTGTGCGACTTTGTGAACTTGAGCTTTCGAGTTTCTCCGACACTCTATGTCACTCGATCGACTTCCTTTTGTTGATTATATCACTGTTTAAACCAACAAATAGTATGTTTTTCTTTGCCTCCACTTGGTATTCGCTGAAATTCCTCTATTTTCCCCCGTGCTTTTGCCATTGCCTTTTCACAGAAGGCTGATCTTAAGGGCTATTTATATTGATTTGCATATGCAAAGAGGCGTAATTCTGGGAGGAGTTGGGGTGGGGCAGCAGGCACGTGCGTTACTCTTCACGCTGACCGGGATTTATGGAGCGGAAGAACGTGGAAATCGGCGTTCGCACAGATTTATGCATCTGGATTTTTTTGTGCATAAGCACATTTCCGCTTTTGTCCGTACGCCATGTTATAGTGTGAATTCTACGCATGGCGTTATGCATGAGGCCCCTGGTGTTTTGAAAAAATGCATCTCAGCTGTTCCGATACTCCTGACACATAAGGGATCACCAAAGGTTCTCGCTTAGGCAGCGGTTGTCCTTCTTCTCTCCTGGATTGCTTAGAGCAGGGGTTCTTAAACTCGGACCAGGGCTGCAGGTTTTTGTTCCAACCAGCCTCTGTTTTTAATTGGACTCCTGTGCTAATTAAGTGAACTGTTGTTTCCCAGATTCCCTGTTTTGGGGAAAAATATACAAATTAGAAAACTAGAAAAGAAGTAAAATGTACTAAGCAGTTATATGTATTTGTTTCTTTTTAACAGTTTTTTCATCTTGATTGTCATTCTAGGTGTTCTTATTGTTTAATTAATCCGTTATTTACTACTTTGTGGGGCTGACGCAAAATTAGTTGCAGCCTTTCACATCGAGTGTCATTTGCTTGGGTTTCTGCTCTGCTTGTTTTTAATGGTCATTATTTAGATTCAATGAAGGGAGCAAACTGCACAGAGAAAGGGTGAGATATAATAAAAAGAGAGTTAAGCATTTAAATTCATAGCAAAAACAGAAATATTTATAAGTAATGTTTCTTATAAATGTAAAAATCATGCTGCTGTGCTGTCCTGAATGTAGAATAAAAGATAAATAAAATCAGCTAATTAAAAGAGATCAGTGCTGTCAGGTGTTGTCACTGATTAGGAATCTGGTTGGAACAAAAACCTGCAGCCACAGGGGTCCCCCAGGACCGAGTTTAAGAACCCCTGGCTTAGAGTCAACTGAGACTGAGGAAGTCAATTGGATGAGTGATGAAACGGATCGGGGGGCAGAAAAACTATGTCCAGATGAACAGAATCAGCTTTCTAGAATTTCCTTACCTGGATTATTGAGCGTGCATCGAGACACTCATAAAATACAGTTCTGAAGCCCACTTAATCTGATTCAGGGTCTCCTTTGGCAGCATTGGTTGTAGGGCTCCCCCCATACACACCCACACTCGGTGGCCAGTTTGCGATTACCAATCGTTGTGATCTGCACGTGGGGATGTGGGAGGTAAACTGGAGTACTTGACAGAAATGCGGAGAATGTAGTGTATGTACTCCGGTGGAAAATAAAAACACACAGAATGTACAGCCAGGGTGCCCGATGTGTGAGTTGGCGATGCCAGTTGCTATCCATTGTCAGCATTCAGTCATTGTCAGCACCTGCTTAGTCCTGAACAGGGTAACAGGGGGGCACTGGAGCCAATCGCAGCTAACACAGGGTGCAAGGCAGAAACAGACCCATGTTTCCTGCTATGCATTATGCCACCCGTTATATGAAATGCATTTGTTAAAATCAGTATACAGCTTGTGAATGCCACAATAACGTTAACCATGGAATAGTCAGCAAGTAACGCACTCTACCTGGATATTGAACTTGTTGTTGAAAAGCTTCAAATTACCTTTCTCTTGTAGGACGATGGACGAGCAGACCACATTTCCTTTGTCCTCTTCTCTTTATTTTACACCCCTGTGTTTGCTCTTATTGTTTAAACAGGTTGCTCGTATTGCAGATGTGTCAGCGGGGTCTTTTCTCTTCTTTCTCTTTTCCAAACTGGTGGACATTGCAATTATTGCATAAAATGAAAAATGTTTGTAAATTGGTGCTAAACTGTTTGTATGGCTGAATGGTAAGATTAACACAGCACAATACATTTTGTGAACCTCAACCTGCTAAACAATAGATGTATATGGTTTTTATAGTTATTTTAAAGGAAAATGAACATTTTTTGTGTTTTAGGTATTTACTGTTGATGAAATGATGCCCCATTTGCAACACGTAAGTGGCACTGTCAGCAAAAATCTTTTTCTCAAAGACAAAAAAAAGAAAGGTCTTTGGCTCGTCACAGCCCGGCATGACAGACAAGTCAATCTTAATGACCTGGCAAAAAAACTCGGAGTGGGAAGTGGAAATCTAAGATTTGCCGAAGAAGCAGCCATGCTGGAGAAGCTGCAGGTTGGCCAGGGCTGCGCCACTCCGCTTGCTCTGCTTTTTGACAAACAGAAGGATGTCAGATTCGTCTTAGACAGCAGCTTGGTTAACGGAGACTATGAACGAATTTATTTTCATCCAATGACTAATTCCGCGTCAACGGGGTTAAGACCTGGAGACTTTATGAAGTTTTTAAAGGAAACTGGGCATGAACCCATACTGCAGAGCTTTGAGTAAGTCAGCCCTCCTGTGAGTACTCGTCAGTTTCGGTGTCCTCCTGAGCTGGCTTCATTTTCTCCTTTTCTCCCTTCACGTCTCCATCTTGTTTAGTCCAGCTTGCTTTTTTATGATTTAAAAAGAAGACTGATTAAAATTGGAAACTATTTTTGATGAATTGATTAAAAAAATCTTGGATTTATCGTTTATGGAATTGATTTCTTTTTGTATTTTAAAGCAGAGTGATTGTTGCCAAACACTGTTATTTCATCAGCTAATAATACATACTGTACATATTTGTTTTGATAATGCCATGTATGGAATAATCGTCTTTGTAAGATATTGGCATACTGATTTTGTCTTTAAGAGTATCCCAGTAGGATGTAGTTTAACCTTTAGAACAGGAGTAGTCAATTATTATTTAAGGAGGTCCGGATAGAGAAAATTTCCTCATGTACAGGTCCGCAGCATCATCATGTTTAAGTTGCATTATAATTTTTACATTACAATTAATTTATATATTTTGAAGTAGTATTGCCATTGTATCAACATCTGCACTGTGTGAAGTCAATGACTCAGATGAAACGAAGAACGTTCAAAGCCATTTCAACAATATTTATTTTCAGTGCAACTCTGGACTCTGGAGGGCTACATATAATAAAATAAGAAAAAATAAATAACAGTAAAAGTAAGTAAAATTGAGGTAAATTTGACATTCAACTGAGAATTAGAAATAAGTACTTTCATAATAATTAGTTTTAACGTTTCAACAAAAAAAAAAGACTTGACCTCATATAGCAATAAAATATATATTTTTAATATGTGCACAACTGAACAGGCATAACCAGTTTCACAGTAAATCTGAACATCTTTAAATAACTGAACGTATCTTCCCCTCATATCCCACTGCCTACTTTCTCTTGTTCAGTTAGAGAAATGAGCTCTTGCTTGGTCGGCCAGGATTTTAAATCTGGGCTGGAATGGTGTCAGTGCCATCCTCATGCATGTGTGAAGATTGTCATCACCGAATGTTTTTTTTGTGACGTCCCAAAATCCACGCATCTCTGAGGGAAGACTCGTTAGCGAGTTGTTGGCCAGTAAATGAATGTGTTAAAATCCTCGTTGACTTAGTTGGCTTTAAGATTGCTTGTTTTCTGTAGCCTAACTGGTGAATTTAGTGGGTAACTTTTCTCAAATGTAATTTTGTGCTTAGTTTCATAGCGGTGTTTCACATTTCCGCTTTTAAGCACTGCCACCGTCTCAGAGCAGATGCGACACAGCAGTTTCAAGCTTCCTACGGGAAGTATGAACACAAAACGCCATTCCGGATTAAAAGCCCGGTTTTCAGTGTCAAGTTTCCGCCGTTTAGCAAAAGCCATGGCACGTTGACTATTTCGTCTCTTTTCTTTCTCTTGTCTTCTCACTCCTGTATATTTTTCTCTTCATGTCACTGCCGCTGCCACAAGAGTGCCAGCTGTTTTCACTCAGAATGCAGGTTTCCCGCTACTCTATTCAGTGAAGGCCCGCCCTACTGTGCCTGTGATTGGCTGACTTCTTGCCTTCACTTTGACCAATAGCAGTCTTCATGCTTAAACCCAACCAACTCGAACTCACGATGGCAACAAGTATTGGCCAATCAGAGACACGCAGGAGGTCCCTTTCACTGAGTAGCGGTGTAGAAACCATATACATATATAGATAGACGCCGCATTCACTCTGTTGCCCAGTCGACACGATACGCCCGCGCGTCCGCCCTATTGCGAGTGGCAGAAGTGCCATTTAAACTAATACAGGCAGACGTGGAAACCAGGTTTTCTGATGAAAAAACAATAACGTTTAAACAGTATCGTTTACATACAATAGATTTTGGCGAATCGTTTAAATACAATTATTTATATCCATTTCTACACCAATAATGGCAATTATTTATTAAATAATTCCTCCCATATAAGTAACATTTCTCGGACTGCCTTCTTCAATCTCCGAAACATTTCTAGACTTCGTTCTGTTCTTATGCAACACAGTACTGAAGTATTGGTTAATGTCCGAGTCACCTCACGTATAGATTACTGTAATGCTATTCTGACATCCCACAAACACGTATTCATCGCTTACAACTTCTTCAAAATTCTGCTGCCAGGATAATAACCTGCTGTTCTAAATCCACTGAACATACTACACATATTCTCTCTCAACTTCACTGACTCCCTGTTAACTACAGAATCCTTCTATATAAAAGCGGTCGGGATTGTCCTTCCGTCCCGTGTGTGCTACGCAGGCGCGGAGTTTCACACACGCCCCGTCCATTTTGCAATGCACGATGGGATTTGTAGTTTCGTTTTTCCAGGTAAAAGATGATTTTCTACTCCAGACTGTGCGATATCTTCTTCTTCTTTCTTACTATATAAAAGCGGTCGGGATTGTCCTTCCGTCCCGTGAGTGGAAAGCGTAGCGGTATTCCGCTTATCACAGACTTACTACTTGCAGCTTGCGGTACGAAGCGACATGATGTGAGCAGAGTTCTGGTGCTCCCATCGTTCCCTTGCTTTTGTGCGCGATGCGCTGGAAAAATAGACAAAATTATGTCTCTGGAAATAATTAATGTTGATGGAGTACAAATGCCTCACCGCGTAATAAATATCAGGGGAGTTCAAAAGGGCGACCTCAATATAGAAAAAAAGTTTAAATTTCATCACAAAAATAACAGAAACTACGAGTATTAAAGTAATACCGCTCAAATGCAATATAGCCAAATTAATGAGTTTGTATAAAATATCAAATTGATCTACATATTGAATTGCCTTAAGAAGTGGTCAACTTAAAAGGCAGGTCAGCCTAGTACAATACTAAATACCGCTCTTAACATTTAAAGCTCTCCACAACCTCACTGATCTCCTCCAGGCTGACACTCCTCTCGCTCACTCAGATCCTCATGTGCAGCTCGACTTTCTGTACCACACATCAAACTCTGTGCTATGGGAGCTCGAGCGTCTCTCCTAGTGCTCTTCAACTCAGGAATTCTCTTCCCTCTCATATCCGTCAGCTCGATTCAATAACACATTTTAAAACTACCCTCTAAACTTATCTTTTCAAACTGGCATACCAATTGTGAATTTTGCACTGTTACTGCCAGTTATCTTTGTTTGTTTGCTAATTATTGCTTTTTGATTTATCATTCTCTTGTTTTAATTTTACTAATGTTGTTTAATTTTATTGTAAGGTGACCTTGAGTGCTAAGATTATAAAACGGGATTTTCAAATGGCCAAACATAACCAAAACAATTGTTCAGCCTTACCTATGAAATATAATCCCCCGGGATCTGGTTTAGAGCGTACAGCGGTTTGTACAATCCCAAGCAGCACATGCGTCAGGCATCTTTATCCATTACTTTATTCCACAGCAGTGCCACTCGCAATATGGCGGTGACGTTGATGTACCATGCTGCTGGTCATGCGGCGTCTAATAATTCTATGTCTATGGTAGAAACACTGTCAGAAAAGAGTCGCCAGTAAAAATGTAATCTCCGCCAAAACTAAATAAAACTTAATGATATGTCTGGGTTCGGGCAGAACAGAGTCGGGGTCCAGACCCGGACTGCAGTCCGCCTATTAGTGACCTGTGCTTTAGGACATGTAAAGTAATGTAAACCACTTCACCTCTCTGTGGAAATACACAGATATATTTATAAAATGGAAGGGAACAACTTTAGTCATACAAAATAACACCCAGTTCTACATAGTGTATACACGTCTCCTGAACATGTTTGAAAATGCCAGCTAACAAAAGGTATTCATCAGTAGAGTCCAGATTTTTACTAAATTTAACTTCTTGTCTAAACTGAGCTTCTTGATGTATCGTCCTTTTCAGATCATGGTACTGGTTGTTCGCAGTGTGGTCAGCAAGTTGACAATCATAGTATCTGAGCAAGGTGAGCTTGAAATTGTTCAAATACTCTACATGAGTCTGAGTATTGTGTTCATCACAGTTGCCTACAGATGCTTTGAAATCACTTTTAATTTTTTTCGTCTGGCACCTCCTGACCCCCACATACGATATGCCGTTCGACTCGTGTTTGGTCTTCAGTTATGCGAGGTGTCAAGCTTTTTGGGGTTCCTTCTCTTTTTGGCCCTTTGCACCCAAACAAAAAACCTCATTTTTAGGCCATTTCGAGCCATATTTTTGGTGGAGGTTAAAATCCAATAGAAAAAAAAAAGTCTTTTAAAAACAACAAGGTTAAAATAATGCTGGAAGCGATCCTTAACAACACAAAGCCCGGTGTCTTTTTACCTGGCGGTGCCCCTGCTTCTCCCATTGGGCTTTGCACCAGAACAGTTGCCATACCAGCAGCTGACCTCCTTTCTACATATCTGATCTGGTGGCCTTCCGATCCCTGGCTCTGGTTCAGCTCACCAAGATCGAGACTTGGCTTCCCTGGCAACCAGGACGCCAACGTCAGAGAATTCACCGCCCAAGCCTCCTGACTCCCGCTGCCAGCCATCCTTCTGTCAGTCACTCCCGTTCCTCCATAAAATGTTCAGCGGGAGCGACCACTTCCAACTGCACTAGGTGTTGGCCAAACACCCCTGCTAGGGCTCAACTGTCCAGGTGCCTGCTTGCGAGACTTCGCTCTCCTCCACATGGCTTGCTGCTCTCCTGCAACCTTCGGCTCTTTTTCCTTCCTTTTTTCTCCGCCTCACGCTTCTATTTATTGTGAAGAGGACGTGGCAGCCGTAGCAATCAGCAGCCCCGGGACCAATTACAGATGTGAACTGTTTCTCACCTGTGCACTTAGTTGAGAAACGCCCACACCTCGAATTCCCCTGGAACAGGGCCGTTCTTAGGTTTTTGGGGGCCCTAGGCATAGAGCGTAGGTAGTGGGGGGGTCCGCCCCCGCCCCGCCCCGCCCATGAAGCTGAGGATAAAACTGAATTGTGAAGTTGCAAAATGGACCTCAGACGAGATTTTTATGTCCCACTACCTCTTTTCCTTTTTTGACGGAGAAGATAGCCTACATGTATAATTATAGCAGAGCAGACGGAGGGACGGAGCAAACCACCCACTGTTGAGTCGCCTTGGCAGTGGGGGCCCTAGGCGGTCGCCTAGTTTGCCTGTGCCTAAGAACGGTTCTGCCTGGAACCGCTTCCGCCACCCAACCACCACGCCCCCTCACTAGGCTGCAAGTGCAGCAATTATTTATTTAAAATCGTCCTCTTGCCGTGAGCTGTGGACCCGCTATACCAGACTACCATGAAGTGCTCTGTTGTACGGTTCTGCTACTGTTCTTGTTGAGCGATTGTCCTCCCTCTTGACGTGTTTGAGCTCCAGTTCAGACTCACCTTCTCTATCCCTTCCCAATGGTCTCTGCCATCATGTGGCATTCTTCATTTAGACCACCCTTAATATGATGATGCCTCCTTCAGCTTCATCAGTTCTGTCAGCCCCTAAACTATTTTCAAGGCCACAGGGCCTTTTGTGGATTAAACTTGGGAATTGGCTTTTTGTTTCAAAGCAGTGCTGGTTTTGAATGTTAGGATTAAACACATAACATACTGATTTCATTTATGTGACCTAAACACATACAGTAAAAAAAATGTGGCAATCGTGATTGATGTGAAGCCTATGCTAAGGTGTAACTGTTGGTCAGAGGTGGCTTTTTGATTTTGACAAAGTGCTCCATGTAAGAAAGTTTAATGAGGTCACACCCTCAACCGGAAGTGGTTGCCTGTTCGCGACAGACTTTTCTTTCCACCATATATGGTTATCTACAGCATGTTTGTTTGTTGATTGTTTCAGTTGTTTTTTACGTTAAATAAATATGAAATACTGGAATTCAACAGTCTCATATTGCCAGTCATCTGACTGTGACTCCTGCGCTCGGCTTTCTCTTAGCTAAACCCTGCAAATTAGCGCATTTCCAGAGGTCCCTGACACCCCTCTTTTACACTCCACATTACCAAACAGTTGGAGGACCACTGATCTTTGTGAATAAGTTTTAGAACATTGTTACAGCGTAATTATATATATTGTAACCAGCAGGGGGTGCCCCAAACCCCAGACACAATCACAGTAAACACAGTCATGAGGTTAAATATGGTCCTGTTTTATTAGTAAAGTTCCCTTGACAAACGGGTGAGCACGGTCAAAGTACAATTCCTCCTCTCTCCTTCCACTCCTCCAAAGAGTTTCTGTCCTCTGCCTCCCAACGCTGACTCCTCGGGTAAGGCAGTGTGGCTCCTTTTAAATTGGACGTCTCAGTACTTCCGGTGGCAGGGCAGAGCCCATTGGAAGCACTTCCGGGTCAAGCAGAAGTTGGCAAGAGTGGGGACCATGAATGCCCCTGGCAGAACCCAACGAGGCCTGCTCCATGGCACTACAGTTCCCAGAATACAGGTGTCTGTATGGGTGCTGAAGCCCAGGAATTCTGCCATCTACTGTATTTGGGGAGCAGACAGTTGAAGCCGATTGCCCCCCCCCCACCTCTCCATAATATTGGTTCCCCAATAGGGTAAGGATTTTTGGTCCATCTCAGCCAGGACACCAGCCAACCCACTTCTGCAAGGGCATCTCGTCTCGCCTTTCTTCTGGTGCCTCTGATGGGCTGGCATCCTAATCAGATAAGGAACCTCGACCCGTCCCGGCCAGGATGCTCGACGTGTGCCATTCACCGTATCTTCTTCCTCTGTAGCTATTCCTATTTTTATATGAGGTCGCTATTTTTTTTGACTAGATGTCTCCAACAGATGTTTTGGCACATGGTCTTTATGGCCAGATGCCTTTCTTGATGCCAACCCTCCCCAAATATCCGGGCTTGGTACCAGCTTCAAAATGGAGGCACATACATAATCATATATACAAGGGTAAATCAAAAAGTAAAGGCAATTTGAAATGATGCTGTAACTGCAGTGGACAAAAGCTAACACAATTAAAAACACCTCTTCTGAGGAAGATCGGAGTGTTTTGGTGCAGATTGTCACAGGAGATGAGACAAGGGTTCATTGTGAGCCAAAAAATAGAAAGACAAACCATACAACCATACAATGGAAACACTCACCTTCACTGGTAAAGATGAAATTGAAACAACAGCCCACCACCATGAACATCCTGATACTGTAATTTCCTTGTGGAACACGATGGGTCCTATTCTGGCACATTTTCAGGGACACGGACAATCAGTGACCAGTGAAACGTACTGAGCTATGCTTAGACAGAAGCTTAAACCTGCAATTCACAGCAAAAGCAGAGGAATGCTGTCAAAAACAGTTTTGCTGCTCCATCAATGTCTCCTCTTCGGTCCACTTAAAGAGGCTCTATGTGGTCGCAGGTTCACCTCTGATGATGAGGATCAGGTAGCAGTGCAGATCTGGATTCACAAACAGCTGAAAAAGCTTCTACTACCAAGGAATGAAGAAGTTAGTGGAACGATACAAGAAGTGCATTGACCTATGTGTGGAGAAAGGTGTTAAAGGGTAAGTTGCCTTTATGTAGGCGGAGTGGTGACTCTGAGGCTCGGGATTTGCACTGGCAATCGGAAGGTTGCCGATTTGAATCCCATAAAATGCCAAAAGGGACTCTGCTTTGTTGGGCCCTTGAGCAAGGCCCTTAACCTGCAATTGCTGAGCACTTTGAGTGGTGAGAAAAGCGCTATATAAATGCAAAGAATTACTATTATTTACTTTTTGATTATTCCTTGTGTGTGTTGTGGCCTGCAGGGGGCGCACCAACCATCCAATCCCAACACAGACAGACACCAGGCCCAAGTTCCAGCACAACGCACATTTATTTTAGTGGGAAAGCGTTCTTTTTCGCTTCCCGCACAGCACCAGTAAGTACAGCACACTTTACTTTCTATGTTTCTCTTTCCGTCTCTCTCGTTCGCCTCCACGCCTCCTCTGGCAAGCTTTATCCCTTTCCCTCTCTATGCTGATGACATTTTGCGATTTCTGTGAATTACCCTTTCTGGCTTTGCTCAAGTCCTTAGCTTATTTAATTATCTTAATGCTCTGTATTAATGAATTGTCTTAATGTCTTAATGAATTGTAGGTATACAATTCAATGGACTAAATCTGCTCTGCTCCCTTTCACGCCGTCTGAAATTGAATCTTCTTTCTTACTGGCTGTTCTGTGTGCAAACTGAATTAAGTACCTAGAGATCGACAGCTGCTTCTTTGCATCATATTAGCAAGACATTGGATCTCTCCGGTCTCGAATCCTGTGGGATGGCAAAAGAATCTCCGTCAAGCATGTGACAGGTCTTTTGGTGAAGTGGCCCTACCTGATTTGGTATGATGCCACTGGGCATTTACCTTAAGATCTATTTGATACTGGTTGGAATCTCCTGGAAGCCATACCCCCCTTCTGGGTTTCAACTGAATCTACCCTGGTCAGCCCCTGATCTCTCATTTCATTCCTTTATTTTCATGAATTTAAAAGAGCAATCCCTTAAATCCATTAAACTTTTGTGCACTCACAGTTTATTGCAAAGCAGATAAAAATACAGATCACTCCACAAATCTGTATTTAATTACCCTCTTTTTTAATAACCGCCATCTCAGTATAGGAGCTAACCCTGTCTCATTATCCTTGGTGATATTTTTCATGGCTCTGAGTTCAAAATGTTTCAATACCTTTCAATACTAAAACGTTTAGTTGCAGTTATTGCTGCAAAGGGGGGGTTACACCAGATACTGAAAGTAAAGGTTCACATAATTTTGCCACTCACAAATATGTAATATTCGATCATTTTTCTTAATAAATAAATGACCAAGTAGAATATGTTTGTCTCATTTGTTTTAATTGGTTTCTCTTTATCTACTTTTATGACTTGAGTGAAAATCTGATGATGTTTTAGGTCATATTTATGCAGAAATATAGAAAATTCTAAAGGGTTCAACAAACCTTCAAGCACAACTGTATGTTTCCTTCATGTTCTTTTGAATTTTGTATCCGTATAGACTGCATGGTCTCCTCGTTTGTCAACTCTCTTTCATTCTTATGTTCCTTCATTTCCTGACAGTCAAGTCTGTGAACGTATGAATCTCAGTAAATTCCTGGGATGGTAAATTCAGGATTTTCTTAGGTTCTTTATCTGAACGGGACTACAAATTCACAAAAATCTGCCTGATGACAATGACACTAACCAGCAAAGTTCTGGTCATTTGTCTACATATCTCACTAAGCCATTCAGAGTAGTGGTTCTTAAATGGTTTTTTTTTCTTCTCACAACCCAATTTTGCCTTTTGCGTGTCATTGTGACCCGCAATGGCTGCAGAAGCACCATCCAGGAGATCCATCCCCCCTTGCAGAATTACCGCTGATCATCATTGTCACAGATTGTAGTGCAGAGGGATTCCTTTATAGGTCACTGAAGCGCATGTCTTTCAAATGTGCACAGTGTCCTGAGGGTCACAACACAAGCGGTACGTAAGCCCACGTCTGGATGTCTTGTAAGTATCTCCACCAGTTTACCTCCCTGGAAAGTAAAAAACTGCAGAACTGTTTAGATGGCAAACCTGCTGCACTTTGGAGGGCTGCAGGGTTTTCATCGCTTTGTTGCCAGTTTTTCATGCTGAAGCTGTTCTGCCTGATGTCACCATTTTGTACATCTCCTAAAATAGAAGGACCTGGGCAGATGAAAATGCCACCACAGCCATAAAATTAAACAAGAGCTTTACTTGTGCCCTCAGTGCCTTTCCTTGGTATCTATGTGTGTCTGAACCTCTCCTGACCAGCACTTCTTCGCCCATAAAGCCTGCTTCTCAAGACATTATTTTTGAGACGCCTTGCTTGTGTCCTGTGTGCTTTTATACTTCCTATCTTTCAAGGTGACTCTCGGCGTGCCACTTGTGCCTTTACTTCTCCTTGTCTGTTTCACACTCACATTTCTTGTTTCGATCGCATCACCAAAGCCAAACTGACCAATTAGTTTGCTCTGAGGGACAGACAGACAGATACACACGCCTTAGTGTTTTAATTATTTAGTAATTATTAAGCTTCTTACTAAAAACGTTTGTCACACCCAGCTGTTGGATTATCCTTACAAGGTGAAGGCCGGCAGCACCACAAAACAAATTTCCAGACTAAAACTGTGACATCAGTTTTATAGGCTACAGATAGAATAATGGTGTAATAATACAAATTTAAAATTAAAAATGCTGGATTACCTGTGAACAGTGTTCCCTTTTGTACAAGAATCTAATCATGGAGGGTGGCACGGTGGTGCAGTAGATAGCGCTGCTGCCTCACAGTTAGGAGACCCGGGTTCGCTTCCCGGGTCCTCCCTGCGTGGAGTTTGCACGTTCTCCCTGTGTCTGCGTGGGTTTCCGCCGGGTAATCCGGTTTCCTCCCACAGTCCAAAGACATGCAGGTTAGGTGGATTGGCGATTCTAAATTGTCCCTAATGTGTGCTTGGTGTGTGGGTGTGGCTGTGTGTGTCCTGCGGTGGGTTGGCACCCTGCCCGGGATTGGTTCCTGCCTTGCGCCCTGTGTTGGCTGGGATTGGCTCCAGCAGACCCCCGTAACCCTGTATTCGGATTCAACGGGTTGGAAAATGAATGGATGGATGGATCTGATCATGGAACATGAGAAAGCAATCATGGGGGCAGCTAAGAACGTGCACTCACCTAACACAAAGAAAATTCGGAAAATGTATTTAACTCTTTGAGGGCTGAATATTTTTTCCAAAAAACTCAGTTTACTGAAAAGCACACAATGCACTGGTTTCGCACATAAATCAACATAAAACATCTGTTGCTATGTGCTGTGGCTGCTGCTGGCACCTGTTCGGCCTCTCTGGCAGCAATGACTATGCAGGGGCGGCTCGATGGCCAGTAGGAATGCACGGTGGGCCAGCTACCTCTCTGTCTTTGCACAGCAGGTGGCCGATGGTGGCAGTCATAGCGTGACGCAATATGGTTTGTACTTCTTGTCATCATAATTTGTGGTCCTCCAAGGTGAATGCTGCTATAAGCATATCAGCTACACGAACATGTTCAGCACCACGATCAGCTGGGGACCAATAGGCTGATGGTGGTACCTCACTTTCGTTTTCGATATCCATCTTCAGATCACTTGCATCAAACTCAGTGTCCGATTCAGCGATAATATGTAAAGTGTCCATGGAGTATTTTGTTCTGCACATTTGCTTTAGTCTCGCCAGATGTTGATGCTCTTCACTACTCACGCACGCACAGGGAATCGAGGTCAAATCAACAAAGCTTTGTAACTTTCCTGCAAGTTATGCCACAGTTTACAGCCGATTACCATCCTCTACCCCTGAATTTCGACAAAAGTCAACATCAGCCCTGAAAGAGTTAATTTGCATGCAGATACCAACAGATGAAAAGTCATGGGCACCTTGCAACACAGACCACGAGAGAACGATTCACACGCCGATTTGAATATTTATTTATTTAAAAATAGAATGAAATTACAGGAGTAATAAGTGGATGGCCTTTGTGAATGCCCCCCACTGTTGCACTAAGTTACAATGTTATACTTCTTCTCAAACATCCCTTTGCAGTGAGGCCATTACCAATCACACTTCTCCATGTTGCTTTCTGCAGCGTGCGAGTCCTGCTCAACATGAGCACGGGAGTCTATTGCTTGTGTGCACTTCAACCGTATTTCAGATCCACACCACCACCTGGCTGCCATTTGCTTTTGTCAAAATAGTCCCAACACCGTGGCAATTTTTTAAATAAACAGTTTAGAGTATATACTGTGTATCTTAAGGGAAGTGTATTAATTTAAAAAAAGTGATTAAACTCAAGAAAATCAAAAAAGGAAAAAAAAAACACTGTATTTCTTCATCCTTGAAGACTCAATAAACCAGTAAATACGAATGGCTGGAATAAATGCTGCTGTGTTTTTGTTTTCCATTTATTTAATAAGATTGCATTGTCACTGCTTTTTTAATGTGGAGGACCAAAGAAATTCTTACCTTTGAAGGGTACCGTATGCTAACAAGGCCATGAGGCCCTCGTCTTCAGCAATAAGCACACTGCTAAAACAAGAAGTGTCAAAATCTGAAGCTGGTAAAGGAATCTGCAGCGCAGCAAATTTATCAGTCGCATAAAAGCAGTTAAAATACACATGGATGCAGTGCTTAGGGCTGCTTCTCTGGTGCAGACTCTGCAGTTCAACTCCAGATAATCTTAAGTTTGCTGGTTGCCATCATAGACATCAGCGATAAGGAATATTTCTTAGGATGTAAGAAAAATGTTCCGTGATGTTATTTTTTGATCACTTCTTGTTTCAGTTTTTCAGCCAAGTGTTTCCGTTTCTCAATTTTCTTCCTTTCTTCTTCTGACATTTCCTTTAAACAGAAGGAACATTTGTGTTAATGACAATTATACATTATTGCTTATAATGTGACCCTCATCCATTTTTTTCTCATTTGAACTGCTTATGCTACTTGCTACCTATGCAAAGTGTGCCAGGTCATATTTTATTCATTCAGTTATTTATAAAAAAAAAGAAAAGTTAAGTGGGTGGCCATGACCTATACTAGCTTTGTTAGGCACAAAGCAGGGACCAACGCTAGAGGGTCTTTTTAGTGTCCAGTCATCCTAACTGGCACATCGTTATTAGGAGGGAGGAAAATTTAGATGCACAATGCAGACCCTTTACAGACACTGGCCAGGCTGGCAGCAGAATTCAGCTCTTTGGAGCTGTGAGGTGACAGTGCTAAGTAGTAAGAAGGAATAACTACACCACTATTCCCCCCACTTTAACATTCATTATTTTGCTTTCATTTCACTGGTTCCCATTGACAAATACCACTAAGGCTGACTTCTAACTATTCATTTCCCTGTTTACAGTATTCAGAATTCTGTCTTATAACATCAGAACGTTTGTCTCTCCTAAGGGCTCTCTGATAAAATAACACAAGACTAAACCTAAAACTAGAAATGTTGGCATTAGAAGTAACGCATAGAATTGAATCTCAAGTTGGCGAAGAGGTGACTGCTCCACGTGGAGGGAGGTCATCAGCGGAGTCCCTCAGTTACTTTCTTTAATTTACAGTATATTAATGACACAGATTTCTGTACGGTTAGTAAACTTGTGAAATTCACAGATGATACGAAACTTGGGGAAACGGCAGACATTGAGGAGGCAACAAAAACAATTCTGAAAGTTTTGGGCATGCTGCAGAAGTGAGCAAACACTTAGAAGATGTAGTTTAACATAGAAAAGTGCAAAGTTCTATGTGTAGGCAAAAAGAACAACAGTTATATACAAGATGGGAGACACTGTCCTATAGGACAGGCATGTCAAACTCACTACCATTGGTGGGCCGCTTCGACTGCCATGCGTGTGTCAGCGGGCCGCACTGTAACAAATACTATTATACAAAGTTACTGTAGCTTTCTTTCCAATACTGAAAACATTAAAAAATGTAACACTTAAAGTTTAAAGAAAAGCAATTTATTTCCATACACTCTCCATACAACAGCGTACAATTAGAGCCTTAGCCTCTTAGCTAGGTCCTTATATTATTATATTATATTCATTGCTTATATAGGAGTCTTACAGTGTGAGATCTATTTCTTTTGTCCCGACACTTGGCATCTCTTGTTAGTAACCAGTTCGTCAATATCAGGCTTGAAATATTGTGCAGCTGCAACTTTTATGAGGGATGAAATGTGCTCGACAGTAAGTCTTGAGCGATGTGGGGTTTTGGTAGCTTTCATTAACTAAAACAATTGCTCACAAAGGAAAGTGCTTCCGAACATAGACAGTACTCTCGATGCCAACTTACGGATCTGCACATACAAGGGTGGCAGGTAAGCATACAAGCCTGGCACATCAACTTTGTTGCATTTTGCCTTTAGAATAGAATCTGACTGCAGTTCAATCAATTCCATTTGGATATTCTCAGGCGCATTCTTAACGTTGTAAGAGAACAGTGCAAAGTCCTGTTCGTGTGAACTGAAATCGCGAAAACGCTCACTGAATTCATTGCTCAGTAATTCAAGTTGGAAAACAAATCCTCCAAAAATCAGTTACTTCAAAGTTTATATTGTAAAATAAGCCGATATGCAAAAAGCCACCTGACCTACACTAATTTTACAAACTCAAAATCACAAAAATATGTTAACAAACAACTCACCAACTTCTCGCGTCCACTTCAGATCTTCAGCTGTAGTCTGCACTAACTGTTCGTTACAATACTAGCACAAAATTACATAAATTACTACTCGTGATGGTAAGTTCTGCCCAGTGGCCAGTCTCAGCAGCCCAGCCAGTAGTGCAGCCTAGCAGGGGCGGGCCTGGGCAGAGAAAGAATCGGTGGCCCCTTCGCCCGCCAATGTCAATATGGTATCTTATGCACGGCGGATGGCCACGTCCGTTGCGGACACTGCATAGCCGCCTCGTGCTCATGACACGCTTCTATATGCGCGTGTCCGTAACTTGAAAACCAAGTGGCGGCCCATGATATTCTCATTACGGCAGAACGTTATAATACTACATATAGCTTACTGCTCCGACTCTAGCGACATTAGTAAATACAGTGTACTAATTAACAAGAAACACAATGTTTTTCGGCCACATTGCCGTCAGCTATGTTGTTATTTTCTCTTTCTATTTTATATTTTATTTATTTTATTTTATATTCAATATATATTGGCGTGGTGGCCCTGTGCAGGTGCACAGTTTGCACATGCCTAAGGCTGCCCCTGCTGCAGCCTAGCACTTCAGTTGTGATGCTGCGGCTTATTAACTTTGGTCAAGGCTCGTGGCTATACTAGCAGCAGATGACGTTTCATGTACCGTAATGCCATGGGAACACGTGCTTTTGTCAGAAGGCAGAAGCAAGAAAAGTCAATAAATAACACC
>JANRMT010061414.1:22938002-23005133 GCA_026402145.1 Polypterus bichir lapradei
TTAACTTTGGTCAAGGCTCGTGGCTATACTAGCAGCAGATGACGTTTCATGTACCGTAATGCCATGGGAACACGCGCTTTTGTCAGAAGGCAGAAGCAAGAAAAGTCAATAAATAACACCAAAGATGCAGAATGATTCAATCACAAACGTTAGTAATCATTTTGTACAAGTTCAGTGCTAACTAGGATCTGGGCCACTAGGCCCTGGGGGGCAACCTCTGAAAAGGATTTAGGGGTTTACGTTGACAACAGTTTCATCATCTAATTAATGTGCAGAAGGAGCTAAAATGGCAAAAAAATGTTATATAATAAAAACTGATAAATACAAATCATATAAGGCTTACTATTGAGACCGCATCCAGAGTACTTGTGCAGTTCTGATCACCACACTATAAGGAAGACATAGCATCACTTGATGCTGTGCAGAACAGCCAAGTGCATCCCAGACTTAAGGACATGACCAACTCTGACAGGCTCAGAGAATTGAACCGGTTTAGTTTCAAGCAGCGGAGACTGCATGGGGACCTGTTCCAGGCCTTCAAAATTATCAAAGGTATTGATTGATAAAATAGATCCAGTAGAATTTTTTCAACTTAATAGCAAATCACATAACAGGGACAGCAGTGGAAATTAATTGGAAGGGCATTTCAGACTGAAGCCAGAAAGTACTTTGCTGCCCAAACAGCTGTGGGAATCTGGGAAAAACTACCAAGCGGCTCCAAGCCATGTAGATGAAGCAGAATCCTTGATAAGCATCTGAATGAGATATTGGGACAGCTTGGCTATTAGTCAAATGAATGAGCCTGAAGGACTGAATGGGTTCCTCTCTTTTGTCAAATTTTTTTTTTTTTTTTTTTACAATATTGAGAATTCTGTATTATCACATCAGAATTGATCTTGTCTCTCTGAAAAAGTAAAAAAAAAAATACTACATATTTATCTTTGTGTTAAATGGCCTAGCTTTTCCTCGACTGTGCTGCGAGGAGCGAGCACCTATCTGAACTAGGTGTCAGTTAGTTATCCATGCCAGGTCATTCTGCACTTGCTAATTAAGCTGCCTGATTTTGGACTTTGGGGTTAAACCAAAAGCCCTTGAAGAGAGGCATATGAGCCAACTGTGCACTCCCAGTCCTGAGGCATGCCTGCTGAGAATTATCCCAGGATCCTTATGACGTTCCTTTATTTTATTATTTAGTGAGTTCATCAGTCCCAAGGTCAATAATTCACTGGCTAATCTGTAATGTTTTTAAGAAGTGTCTCTACTGGGGTAGGACTCATCTCCTCTTTCAAGTCTCATTTTTTGTTCAAATCTCCGAGGTTTTTCCTTGGATTGTTCTTACAGTTTAAGCCTCTCTTACTCATTCTACCATTTATCAGCTTTTCTTTTTGTTATGATGTGTGTGGTTGGAACGTCTGTGTCCCTCCTCTCAATCCAGGCATATGAGAGCTGTGTTCCTGCTCAAAAAGTGGTCATTTGTGTTTGATCCAGCCTCTTCCCTGTGACAAGTCAGTAAATATGAACTTTAAGGGGTTGGAAAACTCCACTGCTCATAGATTGTAGGGATGCAGTGAGAGTGAGCTTGACTCGTTGTCATAGGATAAACTTCCAGTTCCATTTCAGAAGTGGGAAGAGGAACAAAATACCCTTTAGCTCAGAGCAAGCTGCTGCTTACTATCTCAGAGGCACCAGCTCTCCGTGTCAGGATGTGAGACAGGACCTGGAGTGATTTCTCACCAGTGACACAGACAAAGTCCTCCAGTAACTAATGCAATCATCAAAATACTTGTTTTCCTTCTTATTTAAGTCAGTCTCACTTAAACAATGCCAAATTTGGGTCTACGAATGATCGCTCTTCATATAACACAAGTGGTTTAATGAGAGCCTTTTAACTGAAAATATTTAACATTTGTTAGTTTAATATAAAGTGCTTGAACACATCAGGGCAATCTGTAGCTGCAAGCGCTCACACGTTGAAACTTTACTCCTATGCAGCTAATGAAAAATAAATCCACACAATTCCCTTGCCAGTGAGCAAAAACAGGATTTAAGAGCAAGTGGCTTTTAAAAAGCAAAGGAGCACTGCAAACTAACACAAGAGTGTGAGAAATGACAACTGCAATCTGCATGCAGAGCACACAAGTCCAAACAACCCAACAAACATTTACACGACCATCCTGAGTATCTCTTACTTGTTGAGATTCAGTTCATTCCTGCTATGGCTGTACTTTAATACCAGAATGGAACTCTAAAGATAATGACTTCATTTATGAGCAGCCCAACAGTTGTTCTTATCTCACAAGTGCCTCCCGGCCTTGTTTGCAATTGGCCTTTTAAGAATCATTGGAAGTTGAGGGGTAAGATTAGAGGATTTAGTATGTCTTTTTATTTTTAGATCCCTGTAGCTCTGCATGAAGTCATTAAAGTCAATGAGTGCTTTCTGTGCTTTGCTTTTGCATTGTTGCCAAAGGCTTCACTGCCAGTGACTTAAAATCATTTGTCAGATCCTCAAAAGTAAATCCTTCATGACAGCCATAGAATCATACTCTGTCACAGTAGTTGGCAAAGAATATTTGAATTGATGATTACTAGTGATGCTCTAATTGTGTTTTGTTTTTTTTAAGGCTGATACCAATCTCGATTTCATATTTTTTTTCCTTTATTTCGCCTTATACAATTTCTTGATTTAGGAATTTATTAGTTTTCACATACCCCTTGGGGTCAGAGCATAGGGTCAGCCATTGTACAGCGCCCCTGGAGTAATTGCAGGTTAAGGGCCTTGCTCAAGGGCCCAGCAGAGTAGGATCTCTTTTGGCAGTGACGGGGAGTCGAACCGGCAACCTTCGGGATACTAACACAGATCCTTAGCCTCAGAGTCACCACTCCGGTCAATATTATTAAAAACGGTCTGATTCGTTTTCTTTATCTTTTTAAATTTTAAAATGTTATTTTCTTTAAGCTCCTGCTTAGCCAGCCATGTAGAAGCCTACTGTTCTGTATTAAAGTCATGTCTTTACAATTAAATTACAAACCACAGGTGTTAACTGTTTATTTTGTATTACCAAAATGAATTTCTGTAGGTTCATTGTTCAGTGACTATAAAAAAAAATCTCCTTAAAACATGCTTTTTAAAACTAATAAAATATATACACAAAGTATTTATAATACATATGCCATAAAAGAAAATAAAATGCTTGTCATACGTACAAGCTACAATTCTAATAAAATGTTCACATTTAAGATACGAGGTTAACATGTCTAACAAGTTTACACATAGAATCGACACATTTGCCTCTTAAGCTAACAAGCCTGCTGTTTATGAAGCAGTGCTGCCTAATTCTTCTTTATGCATTCTTTTTCTAATTAAACACAGGAGCTGCTGTACTAAACAAAAGCTAACTCACCATCCACAATCACACAAGGGGTGTCCATTTTAATTGCAGGACAAAATGAAAAGGTCTGAAGTCATTCTCTTAATTTCTACCAAAGATGCACCACTCTTCTTCACATTTGTTTTTTTTGTACTCAGCCATTCCTCCCTATACACAGGACAACTCCTTAGATTCTCTTCTCTCAGTTTATTACTTCATTTTCTTTAATGTAAAAGCCAATGTTCTGGTCTTTACTTTCTCCGCTCCGCTTAAACTGACACGTGACTCCTCAAGTATAATAATATTTTGCATAAAGAAGCAATACAACTAAAGTACCATAAAGCTTTGAGAAGCAGATTCTAAAGAAATTGCTTTTTGAGGTGAGCTCATTTACCAATTACTAATTTAGTTATTTAGGGTGAAAATTGGCCAAGTATTAATTCAAATTACTTATTTAAAAAAAAATCTACACACTGAGCAAGTGAAATATCATGACTACCATGTAGCAGCACCACATAATTAGCAGGTTTTGTTCATTCTGCATGGTGTGCTGTACCTCTAGCACTGTATCTCTGAGGCCTGCTATACTTTCTTTACAACAGTACATGAAAGTAAAAGCAGGCTCCCAGTTTGAAATGTATTGGCACTGTAGGATGAGAAGAAAAAAAACAGCAAGGAGTATTTACGGATTTACAGTTTTCTGGCTTTTGGTGGATTACAATACTAGTATTAGTAGCATTGTCACTTGTGCATGTCTGACTGTGGCTGGCAGAACGTGCAGCAGTTGCTGAGGGAGGACCAATGTACAGGACAAAGATGTGTCACAGGCTAAGTGGAGATTTCCCTTTAGTGCAGAGGTAGAACTGGCAACGTGGTAATCCCAACATTATAAATTCAAGTTCAGCCCCTGCTATGTCAGGTTGGATGGTTTGAGAGAGTGGAGGAGTGATTCTCCAACATGAAACAGACTGCCACTCTCCAGTACCACGGTGAACAAGAATGTATTAAAATAAATGTCATATCATGTCATGTCATTTTGTAACCCGCTAAACACAGATCTGGGCTGCTGTTTGGGGGCAGAGGGATGTTCCCTATCCCACCTAGCATACGGTGCAAGGGTGAAACAAACCGTGGACAGGGCACCAGTCCATTGCAGTATTAAAATACATACGTGATACAAAACACAGATCAGTTTAAAATTAATGCAACGGATGCCACAACTGGTGAGAAAACATTACCAAAGGGCCTGCAAACGTATGATGGTTGAGTCTGATTATCTTATTAGTAGCAGAAAATTGTTTTGGGCCTGACACCTGGACACTTTGGGTATCTTGCAGTCAGTACCAAAATGGTGAACTGGTAGTTTTACTGACGCCGAGATTGTGGTGCATGTAGTTGTGGGCGTTATGGTATATGGTTAGGGTTTAATGTGTTATTCCTCTTTCCTATAAATCACAAGCATCACTGCATTTAATTTAATTTCTTTAAGTTTGAACTGTTCTGAATTTGCTTCTGGGAAAAATTGGGCAGTTGGGCATTAAGAGTTACTCACCACTAAAACTAAATAGATTAGGAACCACTGCACTTCACAAGTCTTAGTTGGTCAGAATCAAACCAGACTGCTATAACCGTGAAGTATCATAAACACCTTTGACATATAGTGGCTAATTTCAAAAACTGATCATGCAGGGTTTAAAAAAAAGAAATAAAAAATAAAATCAAACACAGTCATGCAAGGCAGTTTACCGGTTCACATGTTCTACCAGATTTGTATAGTAATTCCTTCTTTTTTTCTGAATTGCATACGTAGAGATTAAGTGAAGAATCGATGTTCTGCATAAGTGAAAAGAAAACATTTAAATTTGACACAAAAACTCTGCAGGAGTAAACTACTAACCACAACTATTGTCAGAAACGAAGCTGATAAACATCTTTCATCCATAAATCCACCCATTTTCAAACCTGATTAATCGAAATCAGTGGCACAAACACTGGAGATATCCAGGAAGTTATCAGGTGCAAGCGTTTGGATAGGGTGCCATTCTATCATAGTGCCCACTCTCACAGACAAGGTCAGCTTGTATCTTTCTTTTTCTATGTTCAACTCTGATCAGCCCTTAAACAAAAAGATTCTCAATATCCACTGCACGTCCTTTCCTGCCCCTTTATAACTTCTTCTGCTTGTTATTGCCAAACTTTAAGCAAGCAGAATCCTTACAGTATATGAGAGTCTACATAAGGTGTCTGCCTGACCTCTGCCTTTATAATAATAATAATAATAAAACTACATTTATTTATATAGCGCCTTTCCCATGCTCAAGGTCGTCAACAGCCTCATTCAGTGGGCTGGGAATATATACAAGACCTGGCAACCTTGCTGACAACATGATGTCTGATCTTGTGGAAAGTTACACTTAATATTACCTTTACCTCATCCCTCGTAAGGGGTTTGTTGTTGCTTGCTTTCATTGCTGCATTTTTCAAGACTGTTGCTTTTTCATAATAAAGTCCAATGGAAATTCAATCACAAAAAAAAATGAACCTACTGTATACTTAACTTTTTTGGAATGTGGGATGAAAACTAGAGTACTAAAAGAAAGTAAGCTATGAGGCAGAAGTGTAAAATAATGCACCACAGTAAAGATCTTTCAAAAAATAAACACAAGACTAAATTGGACTGTGCAGAGATACTTTAAAAATCGCATTTGGGATTTTTCCTCTTTAACTTCTGTCAGTAATTATTTCATTTGGCTGGTTTTCCTTTTAATTATTTTTAGTGGAGTTGCCATAGTGCAGGGATTCTTCTGTTTGGAATCCTCAGAATCTGCTGGTCTTTATTTCATCTACATTCTCAGTCCAAGACTCATAAGTAAATCTGTGATGTGCTTGATTGGATTATTCAGCCACACACAGTGAGCTATTCAGTACTTACATGATGTACTGGGGAAGGCAAGTCTGAATTTTTGTTTCTGCTGTACACGTAAAAGAAAAGGAATGAATTAATTTATATCATTTTTCATTCAGGAGTATTAGAACCTTTTGTGTTTGAGCATCCCCCTTCATTTTAATGGTGTACATTTCATTTTCCCCAGTCTGTTTATCAATTCATCCATTTTTAAAACTACCTTTTCAGTTTCACATCAACAAGGAGCCAGAGCCCATCCCAGCAGGACTGGGTGCATGGCTACATACAACGATGATACCATTTTTTTGCTCTTCAATATATAATTAATGGACTGGTCTAGCCATCTTTTGATAAAAGATAGATCTGCTGAACAACTCTGAATTTACCCATATGTTGCCATTATACTGGCAATATGTTTGCTTCGGGTAGTTCCGGGGCAGACACACAACAAATGCTAAGATGTGACATTACATCCACTATGATCTACTCCTTGGTAAGTATGCTATGGCCTGCTATCAACTCTTTATATGCTTTAAGTTGTCTTCCTGTCATCACTTAAGCAAAGATTTGTCTTGGCCTATTCTTCTTCATAAACCTTTGTTACAAAATATTAATTATTCTGGATTGTATTCTTTCTTGGAAACTCTTTAACCAAACCATTCTGTTACTGGTACCGTTGAGTGATTTGAATCTTATGGTGCAGCCATTATAATCCTACAATTTAACATCTGCCTGTGGTAGGTTGTAATTTCAAAATAATGTCTTATTTTCAAATAGTGCATTGCAATTCTAGACATCTGTCAAGTAGAGGAACTGTGCCAATTGGTTGAAGTTGAATAAACCAGCACCTGACAGGCTCATTCCCATTAAGAAGTTGGTTTCATCAGTTTTTACATTATGACCACCAATTACCATACCTGTAATGAGAATTTCTCAGTCAGGTAAGCAAATGCTATCTCCATCCCAACTGAGGTTCAAATGGTTAATTGCAGTTGGCAGAAAATGTCTGATGAAGAAGGTAAGGCTTGATCCACACGCATGCTAATCCATCCCCAAATAATCAAATATTAAAGTATTATTGGCAATGGGTGAATTTTAGCTTTGTTAATCTTTTCTTAGTGTTCTCAGATTCAGATGATATCTTATGCTTTCACGCCCAAAGTTGTGTACTTTAAACTAGATATCTATGACCCTTTTAAGTAAAAACAATGTGGTAGGAAAAGAACATTAATGAGCATAAGAAAGGATGATTGTGCTACCCAGAAACAAACAATGGCAATCAATGTTTTCACCTCACCCTCTACTTATCTTGACATATAAAGCTTAATATAAAGAACAATTTCGACTTCACTTCCCCAGTACATAAGAGTATTGTACAGAATATATGAATTTAATGTTTTAATTAATTTAAATGAATAAATGTATTTTTAATATATGTGCTGCTGGCTTGGCGATTAACACAAAGGTTTTCATTCTGCTTATTAATAATCTCACACAGTTACACATACAGCACAATTAGGTTCATTGGGCATTGGTTTTGCTTGCTGCTAGTATTTTGGTGCGGGGGGGGGGCATCATTTGGGGTATATAGTTTTTTGCTTGTTCAAATGTTCTTCTTTATGTGTGTATTAAATTCTTGAATTAATACCAATCACACATTTAAAAAAAAAAATCCCAGTGCTGGTCATGGCATGGAGGTTGCATGTTCTCCCAACATCTACAGTCTCTACTCTGTTTTTTCTTCTCTTTTTATACATGTACACGTTTGGTCAGTTAGTTTGTGTAGCTATGAATATGCATCCCTTTGCAGGTTCTTGCCACGTCTTTAAGGTCTTTGGAAAGTGAATGGATATGTGTTAAAATATAAATATCGTGCCTGACGATTATAAATAATACTTTACTGTATGAAAAAATTTGATTGCATAAGCAAAATGTAAGTAAATGATAAAAAAAAAAATAAACACAGAATTCTTTAGCTTCATGGAAAATGACATTAATGTACAGAAAATACATTTTTATTTACTTTTTTACAAAACTTCTTTAAACATCCTACGAATGAAATAGAAAGACTGGTCTACCACTTAAAAAAAGGGAGTGACCTATGCCAGAATTTGGCACTAATCTCATCCATTGTTAGCCTGTTTTAAGAGAACAGACAGAGACTGAACTCTGTTAAGAAACGGGACCAAACAAAAATGAGATACTTCACTAACCCACCTAATTCAAAGATGTGATGAGAAAATCTGGATTTATTATCTTTATGCAGTTTCTCACCTGCTTAGTCTCAGTTAATGGTAGACTTTCTGTTGTCTCTTTGGGTTTCTGGTCTTTTTTCATAGCTAACAGCCTGTCACGTTGCTGTTTTAGATACTCGGCCCTCTGCTGCAGCTGTTCCATCTGAGATGCTGTCAGATCCTACAGAAAAAGAATTGAAAATTGTAATTACTTGATAAAAGTGTCTTATTTTTTATTGGTTTAAAAAGGTGACAAAAGTATATAAAACATAGTTGAAGAAGGACGGATGAAGTGCACAAATATGGCATTCTGCAGAGTATTTCCAGGATTGTAGTTGTGTTAGTTTTACTTTTGCATTGTCTGCGTTGGTACAAGTAATATTTCATTTTACAATAATATCCTTAAATACTAAATCTGAGTATATAAAATAAAACACTTTATTTCAACACAGATTTGTTCACATATAAATGAAAGGAAGAGCCCATTATTATTTTCAATTGTTTTGATAATGACATTGTTCATCTGTCTATTTATCTAGACTATTCCAACCCATATGGGCAGTTACTGCAAAAGCACAGTCCCCTCTAAGCTTAAGTCTACAACTCTGCGTAACCAATAACTTCTGGTCAGAGGACCTCATTGATTGTTGAGAAGTGTAAGGGTTTAAGAGATCAGTTAAAAGGAGGCTAAACCATCCAGCGACTTAAAAACAAACAGTAAAATTTTAAACTCAATCCTGTAGCGAACAGGAAGCCAGTGAAGAGAAGCTAAGACTGGTGTGATGTGATTCTGCTTTTTTGTGCTTGTTAGAAGCCTGGCAGCAGCGTTCTGGACTAGCTGAAGAAGAGCAAGGGATGACTGATTAATCATTCCAAAGCATTTCCTTCTATACAGGTGATAAGGACATCATGATTAACCGTATCAAATGTCGCAGTTAGATCTAACACAGCAAGACAGCAGTATCACTAGAGTCACTTATTAAAAAAAGCTGACTGACTAATTCACTCATTCATCCATCAAAAAAAACACTATTTCCAATTTAGTTAAAAAGCTGATATTTGGCAGGATGGTACATCTGGGGCAGTAGTTGTCTTCTAATAAAAGGATATTTCGATATACCAATATTTAGGGGTAATCAGCTCACAATAGAAAAACTAAATACCCCAAAACCTGAAAAACACATTGACTGATTTGTTTGAAATTTGGTGCCGTTATAAAAAAGAAAATTATCCACCCCATGTTTTTTTTTTTTTTTTTAATTTGTCAATATTTGTCACTAGATAGCCGACGCCCGCCATAGCATACGGCAGTGTAAGAATTGGAACGGAAAACAGTGCATTGCCTTCGTGAACCGTTTGTGTCAAGAAATAACCCACTGATAGGAACAGGAAGTTGCCGGATCCCGGAATACAGATGACATTGTACAAAAACCCGTCGACAGAGAAGATACTGTCATTCATTTTATAACAAAGGCTTAGGAAACAACCGTCGCAGTATAACGAAAACAGCAAGGTGTATGGGAGGCTGCAGGAAGCATGGGGAAGGGTTTGGAAGAGGACAAACAGGAATCGAGAAATGCTGTGTCAGCTGCGTGTGGGCGGGACCAGTTTTGAAGAGGAAGCAGGACGAACCAGAATAGAAGTATATATAAGCGAGGCAGTTGCCGGATCCTGGAATAGAGATGTCGTTATACAAAAACCCGTTAACATAGAAGATACTGTCGTTCATTTTATAACAAAGGCTTAGGAAACAACCGTTGCAGTATAATGAAAATAGCAAGGTGTATGGGAGACCGCAGGCAGCGTGGGGAAGGGTTTGGAAGAGGACGAATAGGAATCGAGAAATGCCGTGTGGGCTGCGTGTGGGTGGAACCGGTTTTGAAGTGGAAGCAGGACGAACCAGAAGAGAAATATATATAAGAGATTAATAATGCTGTTGCAAGTGGGGTATTCTTAGGCAGCATGTCCTTGTTCAGGTGTGTGCTGAGAAGAAAGACAAGGAATTGTGCAGAGAAATGGGGCTGCCACTTTATGCAAATGAAGGCTATTACCCGAAGCAAACTGGGAGGACGAAAGTTTAGTGAAGCTCATAGAAGACATGTTTAGTAAATTGCATCATTGGGCATATGCAGTACTCCACATTCTGTTGGCTTCTTCAGCCTGGTTTATACTTGATATGTGGCGAAAATAATGGCAGACACAGAGGCACGCCAATGCGGCAATGTGGATGTAGCACCATGTATCCAAAGTGGTGAGTTTCAAAGAGAGGCTGGTCACGCGAATGCCAGAATGATCAATGAGGGCCAGAATATGATGCAGCAGATCATTAAAGTGTAAGAGAGGCATGCAAAATTATTTGAAATACATCTGTTCGCCATGTACGTTACCCCAATCACAAGAATATTATGCTCGTCCATTTTTCATCGCTTTAGTTAATGAGTCTGACATTCCACCTTCTCCTCTTTGTCCCTTTTAAAGTCAGTAATAGCAGGTACAACTCGTTATCCATCAGCAGAGTCAACATTGCCTTTGCTGTGACATTGTTAGGTACATAACATTGACCAAACTGCCACCTACTGACTTGAACGGGCCATAACAAGTATACTGCAAATATGTTATGGTTGCTGACAGAGTGCACGTAAGCTTTGTGTTGTGGTCTGAATGCCGGCTTCATGCGGTTAAGTATAAATAAGGCTTTACTCCTCGAAATGCACAATAAAAATACAAAAATAAAATATGCACAAATTCAGTGGAGTGGGGCGATATTCTCTCACTTGGATTGTCAAGCAAGCTTACACACAGTACATCTTCCTCATGTTTTATTTTGAAGAATGGTGTGAGGGACAGGGAGGCCCTTAGTGGTGAAATGAATGCAATATTGCAGGGAACCGGGGTGTCTCCTTGCTGGTCAGGCTGTGATGTGCCACGCCGCTCTAGTTCAAAAAGCAGAAACACTTGAAACCCTGGGTACAACACAAGCAAGGAGCGACATGATGTCTTTGTCAGTTCAAAAGCTTGCACAGCTCAGTAAAGCAGTCCCTCATGTACAGAACATAGAGGAGGTGGACATACAATAGTTCACAGTATCACTTCATTTCATCTGTTCTTTATTGTACACTGCTGTATGGGAATAGAAATAGAGTATATAAAGAAAAAATGTTTAAAACTCAATACTGAAATATGAAATAGCAATATATGAAACAGGAGCTTACACTGCAAGCAATTCAAAATTGGAACTGTGTGAGGTAATATTGATTAACCTGCCAGCAATTAGGACACCTGAGTGAACAGCCAGGAACTAAAAACCTACACCTTCTTCTTTACTTCAGCAGAGCCTCTGTAAATATTTAAACTGTGGACTCTAAATCTTACTTTAGAAAAACTCTTGTGTGTCTTTTTAAACGATTGCTACTGACTGATTTTAAACTCTGTATTTTTACGGAGTTGAACCTTGTATCTTTTAGATCATTCTTTGAGGCCTTTAACTTTAGGACGCATGCTGCACGTGAGAGGGAAAGCAGAGCAGGGAATAACAAAAGAAAGAAGAACTGTAAGAAACTGGCAAGACCTCTGCAGACTGAAGAAATTCCAAAGCAGCTCTGCACCTAGACTTGGAAAGACTCATCTCCCATCATCTGTATTTTCTACATAAGCATTTTTAAATAAAACTCTTTTTCAAATACATTTGCTAAACTTTTAAGATTATTTTTGCTACCATTGGTTTTACCGTGTTTTTATAAATTTTGCTTTATAATAATAATATAGATTTTATATTGCTTGATTGGGTCAATGTACTGTATATTGTTGTGGTGTGGGTGATTGCCACATTCCCACAGGGGTTAGTAGCAGAGATGATACGTCTTCAATAGAAAGCAGCACAGTGAGCAGACACCCGCTTTGGTGTTAGGCACGGGTGTAGCATAAGTCTGAAGACAAGCATTTGGTCTACTACTTGAGGCAGCTGTCCACATCCAGGTAAGGCTGTACATGTGGGTTGCTATAAGTAGATATAGCAAACACTCATATAAACAATACAGTTAAAGGTAACTATAGCGTAGATGAACCAAAATAACAAACACAAGAATTTCCATGGTGATATATTCAAGGTACAGTGAAAAGAGCACTTGCTGCTGATGATCAAAATATTCCCACAAGGGTTAGCAGCTGGAGGGGGCAGGAGGAATGCCTCCAATAAAATCGTGATCAACGGGCACCTGCTTTGGTGATGGCACAGGTGTAGCTTAACTGTTTGGTCTGCTTGCGCTGAGTAAATAAGTCTCTTTGCTTAAAGCAGATGTCCAGCTGCAGATAATGCTGTACATGTGGGGTACTATAAAGCAGCTATATTAAGGCAAATTTCCACAATAGTACAAATGCTTAAAATGTTCAATTTACTGAATAGGTTATGTAAATGCACAACCTATTAACATCAATGATGTATGCAATAAGTTAGAGTAAACTACAATTCAATGCTTCTGACCTAAACAAAGTGTTACGTTCAAATCCAATTGAAGCTACTATTTTTACAGAATGTGCTACAGGGTATAATTATATTCATACCCAATATTCTAATAATTCTTACAAACTACCTGTTTGAATTAAAAATAATACAGTTTTCTGTGAAATTGTGTTTTCCAATGACTATCAACAAAAGCCAAGTTCAGTTATTCAGAAAAGCAAGAATTGATCTAAAGCACATATGTTTTACTCATGAGCAATTATATATTGCATATTCAAGTGTAATGAGCTCCACTGAATTAATATTACCCCTAATAAAAAAGAACAAATATCGTATACAGAAAAGTACTCAGTTAGTTACATATTACTTCTGATACATCTGAGTAACAGCGCTATAACCAAGGCCCACTGTCTTAGGAATTTACAGCTAGTTCTTTTATAATAACCATTTATCAATTCTGTAACCTGCTTATCATCTCAGGCTCATGGGATCACCGCAGTACTTGGTCAAAAAAAGGAAAGTCGCCCCAGATGGGATGCTAGTCCACCACAATGCACACCCACTGGGCCAAATGACAGTCACAATGCAACATACCCAACATATCTTTAAAATGTACAAGGAAAATCCACACAGCCTTGGGAAAATTATGTATTATATTTGTAGGAGGAGATATATACTAAATCATAAAATTTGCCTCCGTAGCAAGATATCACAACAGGATAATATCGACAGCAAAGTGCTCTTAGATCAAATAAGGCTTAGCCCTAGCCTTTGCCATTTATTCAGAGCACATCAAACAAAAAGAGACTTATATATTGGCGATTAACTCCCGTTCTATTTTAAGGTGAAGCAAAAAAATACCAAACGCCATGGTGGGGGATAGAATGCTTTGGAAACACCAAGTAGATTGGGGTGTTATGCACTGTAGAAGATGTTTGTCCCACTAAACACTGCACATTTGTATCACAAATGTATCATGCTGTTCTAAATAAGATCTTTATTGCGAGTGAATTACTCTGGATAAATATTTGGCTTCATTCACACTTCTGCCTTTCCTTGCATTATTTCCACAGTCGCATAACACAGGTAGCCCACAGTACACCAGTAACACTATTTATAAACTATAGCCCCTGTTCACATCACCACGGAGGAGAGTAGTGCAGTTTTAAAAAATGTGATATGCTGCACATCTTCTACGTACAGATAAATGAAAATAAACCCTTATGCATATTAGTGTTTTTTATATAGGACAACACACAAAATAGAAAGGCATCCCCTTGCTGTTCCTAAGAAAATACCCTTTCCTGTTTCCAGCAGATGAAGCTGAAAACACCCAATTCCAGGCACCTTGGAAGAATGTACTCAATATTGTCTCTGTCTGTGATGCATATTTTAGATTGCAATCGCCATGACTGCCATTATAATTGGCCAAGCAACACGCATCACACTGCTCAACTACAGGTATGACAGGAAATTACAGACAAACAACAGTGGTCCCTATAATTGGGGTGGATTATGCAAATAGCATATATTTATTTGTTATATATCATGGTTATAAAAATTACTTATGAATGCTTTGAAATCACTTCAGTTTTTTTTTTGTCTAACACCGGACTCATCGGTACAAGAAAACCCCCACAAATGTTATACCATTTGACTTATTTTGATGTCAAGTTATGCAAATCGTCAAGCTTTTTGGGGTCTCCAAATTTTTGGTCCTCTAGACTCAAAAAGCCCTAATTTTTAATCCATTCCGGATCATATTTGGTGCAGGAAATTATACCCTTATGATAAAGAATAAAGCACTAGGAGGTGCCTTCAGCAAAGATGATCAGAAAGACACATTAACTGACCCCAGGGGTTCAACCCTGTAATGTGATACAAGGGTTCAAAGTTGCTCTTTTCATAAAACTTCAAAAAATGTGTATCAGTGATATAGGCATGCGGAATGCCATTTCATGCTACAGTATTTTGAGATTTATGAAAATATTTTGATATTTGACTTTTTACTGCCCTCGCCAAATAACTGAATTCAGAGCCAAGCATGTAGGGTTTCATTTTAGACTTTTTCAAGGTCAGTAATGTTATTTTAGTTTTTTGATACTTTACTAGGGATTTAGACATATATGGAGCTCTATTAGAGGGTGAAAAATGAAACAATATTGAGACTTGAAATGTGTGCTACAATTTAAATGTTTAAATATTCCAAATATTTGAAACAACAATTATTGTTTATTATGTATTAATATCAAATGAAGTAAATCATTAAGTTTCTTCAATGAACTCCCTGAAATTGGGTGGCTTATGCTAATTTAGACTTTGTCTTTGTAAATAGTTTTTAATATATTCTTTTGTACATTCTCACCTCAGTGTGGTGGGTCTCTGTGGCAGGGGTGCAGATCAGATCAGGCTGGAGAATGTCCTGGCTTCCCCATTTAAAATAAATAAAGTTCTGTTTTTAATAGCACGACTCCAAGTGCCCAAGGGCTACTGCAAGTTTCTGGTGATTATACATTATGTTTGGTTTTCTGCAAATGTGGCAATGCGTCTAACAACCAAACAAGTCCACCATGATCTCATCTGCCCAGGGAACATTACTCCAGATGTCTGGTGTTTTTTTTAGATTCAATTTTGTAGAGCTACCATATTCATCTAGGAGAGATGTTTTCAACTACCTCTTTTTCAAAGGAGGCCATATTCTTCAGTCTTTTTTCTGAAGGTAGCCTAATGAATCTTTAGCAATTACTATGTCTGGACTTGTAGGTTACTGAATGCAACTTTTGGGTTCTTTGCAAATTCTCAGAGGATCAAAGTCTAAGCTTTGGATGGGACTGATGAGAAGACTGGCAGCTATCCTAAATGTCCTCCATTTGTAAATAATAATTTTCACTGTAGAATGATGGACTTCAAATTGTATTCAAAATGTCTTTATAAATGGCATTATCAAACTGATGAGCAATAACATTTGTTGTTGTGAGATCACTGCAGATGTCTGGTGTCAACACAAACCTGAATGCTTTAGAGTGAACTGCCAAAGGTTCAGTTTTTATATTAAAGTGGTTGCAATTCCTGATCATTGACTAATCAAGTGCACTTGATTAACAGCACTGGATTCTAAGCACTGCATTGACTGTACCATGTTTTTGGAACTGTTCCACCGTTTATGTGCTTGGAAACATTTAAATATTTTATTTTTTTAAAGGACAATTTGTTGCATACTAAATACTTTTGTAGGTGGAACTTTATCCTTCAGTGTCTGTTTTTCGCTCAGACTCATTGGTCCTCGAATATGTCTAGTGGATGACAAATATTCTTTGATATGGTTGAGCATTCCTATTAATTGCACTCACCTAGCATGAAACAAAGAAAAGATAAGATTTCTGAGGAAGAAGTGATTTTATGGAACTGTATTTGTCTAATAAAGACATTACTGTTTTGGCCTTGTATAATTCTGTTCTAGCCTAGGTGGTGTATGAGAATCCCCCAATATATCACACCTGACATGTAAAACCGTAAAATTGAAAGGAGGGGTGACTTACATTTTCAAACCACTTTATATTATATGCGACTGATTACAATATTTCCACTTCAGTCTATGTGGTTTCCACTGACTCATGGATACATTTTTAAAATGGATAAGAAGACAAAGAATTAACAGTCAAAGCTGCACAAGTGAGCTTACAGTAAGAGGTCTACTTATGCCAGCCTCCTTTCTGGCCTCCTCTAACCAGGCTTCAGCAGCTTCAAGACTGCTCTTCTCCTTAGGTTCTGGAAATGGCTCGGATCCTTTCACTGGCACTCGGACTGGTGCAAGAACTTTGTTATTACTGCATTTACTTCGTCCTGGGAATGAAAAAAAGGCAAAATCAGTGAAGGTTCTACTATTTAGAAGGTTCATGCCAGCAGACTCACTGACATGTTGTGATTCTTATGTAAGTATATGATAGACTATACATTCTGTGGTTACTTTATTAGGTCACCTATTTTTTAACACAAATAGCCTGCTCCTCCAAACAGAAAACCACATGACTTCATCTTATTAAATACAGCATGCAGACATTGTCAGAGGTCTTAGTTGTTGTTTGACTAAACATTAGAACTGGCAGGATGAGTGATCTCAATAACTTTGAATGTGGTATGACTGTTGGTTTCAGTGTCTTAAAAAATGGCACCCCTCCTCTGATTTTCAAGATGCTTATAAAGAATATTGTCAGAAACAAAAATCATCTATTGAGCAGCAGTTCTGTAGAAGAAAACACCTTGTTAATTAGGCAAGTCAAAGGAGAATAGCCAGATTCTTTGAGGCTAACAAAATGCACCAATACTTAAATAACAGTACTTTACAACCCTGTTGTCCAGAAAATCTTCTTTGAATGCACAATGTGTCAGACTTTGACTTGCTACAGCAGCAGCAGATCATCATCATCCACTCCTGCCAGCTAAGAACAGGAATGTGACATTACATTGGGCATGTGATCACAAAATATAGACAAATGTAGAACTGAAAATGTCCACATGTCTGATGAATCTCAATGTCTGTACCAATATGCAGGTAGTGTAATCAGAATTTCCAATAAAGTGTTAAACCACAAATCAATCCCTGCTATGCGTCACCAGCGTCACCAGTATATACTTGTTAAGGTAATGCAGAGGTGTGGCAAATCTGCTCTTTTTACACATTTGACATCGTAACACCAACTGAGCATCATTTGACTGTCATAGCATAACTAATGATAGTTGATAACCATGTACACCCCTTTTTGTCCATAAGCTCCACTGTTTAAGTGGATACTTGCAACAGATGCAACATGTCACAAAGCACACATTTTCTCAATTGCAACAGTTACTTTGTAGCATGTATGCCACAAACGTTGTAATCCTTAGGTTAGCTTTGCACTCCTTAAATGTATACCTTGTACCTCGGGATTGTGTGGGTTTGCATCCCAAAAATACAAGCATCTGTGCCTTTAAAACATTGACTGCTGAGCCATCAATTACCAGGATGCTGTAGTATAGGTATAGGGATATATGATAAATATTAAACTCTACCAAAACTCATAAAAAAAATATAGAAATATATTAGGTTTTATTACCAAAAGTAACTGTCAAAATGTAAAGAAACTGTTAATTACTTTATGTTCATCAGCATCATGAATAAAAGTCTCTATTTGACTGACAGACTTAGAAACATGGCACCACACAGAGTGCAGGTTTAGAAGAACATTGCCATAAATGCAACACGTTCCGCTGCACTGTCCACACTTGATGCACACAACTCATTTGGTACTTGGTGACTGTTTGCAGTCAGTAGCAGGTGGCAGAATGACCATATACAGCTGTTCTTATAGACAGGCGCATTATGATGAAGAAACAGCTATGGATCGGCTATCTGTATCTGTACCAGAGCCTACAGGTTCCACAACATCCAGTTCATTGCCACTATCTCAATTATTGTTATTATAATCAAAATATTACTTCGGGAATAAATCTAGTTGTTTCAAAATTTCAGCAGGTTTATATCATTTTTGTGACAACATAACTATGGACTCTCTATAGCACTATTTTCTGCAAACTGTTGCCTCCAAAAAAAAAAAAAAAATTCTATGGCTATCCACTAGATGGAGGTATTATTGTAGGTAACTGAAAAGTGTGTGCAAAGTTGGCTGTGTCAATAATGGCTAAATATTGACAATTGGGTTCTCTTGTGTGTTGTATTTTAACTGGCTCAGTGAGTTATGACTTAACTCGTACCTCACATTTAACGTGTTAAGGGTAAGATGTAGCATAGAAAAGATGGTTCCCAAAAGGGGTTTTAACCTGGAAAGGAAAAAAGAGAGAAAGAGACAGACATTTATAGGAGAAGCAGGGAGCAACAACATATATGGGGAATACAAATATTGAAGACATCAATGGGGAATTGGATGTTCAGCCCTTATATACAAGTGAGATGAGTCTCCAAAGAGGAATCTATTCTTTTGCATTTGTCTGGAGCACCCAAACATTTTCTGGCAGGACAGAATATTTTTCCTATATTTGTTGCAGTTTGCTGGGGATATTTTCTGCTATATGCGTCTTCTTTCAGGAGTGTAAAATTTTACATTTCCACTGTTGTGATCAATTCTACATCTGTTGAACCGAGTTTTAATCGTGATTTCACTGTGCAACCTAATTTGTCAAATTATGGTTTATTTTGAGTAATGTGTTTGTTACGTTGGGGATTGTATTGAAAAATAACAGTGTTTTGTGTTTTTGGAGTTAACAACACACCTTTATACATATAGGATTACTGATTACCGAGTGCTGGTCTAGAATTATTGGTAAATGGGTTAATAAAAATTAGTTTTGGTCTCTGAGCCCAAAACGTTTTTTTGCAATTATTTAAATATCTTGCAGCAAATGAGATAGCAGGTCATGTTTGTGTTGTTGCTCTGGGGTATAGTGAGAATGCTGGGGAGAGGTACAACTTTAATTTACTTCAATGAACTGCACAGTCTCTAAATCTCATACTAACAGAGCACCTTTGGGATAAAGTGGAACAGGGGATTTTGCAGCATTAATAATTAATAATTTAATGATGGTATCAAGTCAGCTTGGATGAAAATCCATAAGGAATGTTTCCATCACCATGCCATTAAGAATTTAGGCTGTGCTGTAGGCAAGAGGGTCTTGTTTGGTACTAGATTGGTGTACCTAGTAGAATAAAGTGGACACTGAGTGAATATAAAAGTTAAGGGGAAAAAAAGATGAAGTTTTATATTCTACATGCAATTAGTACTCTGAAATATTTATTCAAATGTATTCTTACATTAAAACAGTATAACAAATAAGGAAATGGATAGGGTAACTGCATAAAGTGTATTAAAAGAATACTAGATATATTAATTGATGGAAATGTGCTCTGTGTGTATGTGAAAGTCTGTATAACAGTTACTGCATAAGTCAGTATCCAGAGATATATTAATTAAAGTAATTTAATTCATCTCATAAATACTGAAATGTACAGTATTTGCCATGCCTTTAGCTTTAATTGCTGAACAAATCATGAGAAGCAGAGATTCACGGGTATCTTGGATTATGGTGTGATGTTAATATTCATACAATTTGTTTCCAGAGTATTTAGTCAATTCAGCAAGATCTATCTATCCACTCATTTTCTTAACCTACTTATTGCTGCTTCAACTCAAACCACACAATAATCTGATGACAGTCTGCAATTACTGCAACTATATATACCCATCTACTGTGCATCTTGACTTCTTTTAAACCATTATTTCATCTACAAGAGTATCAGAGTTCAACATTGTGCCTGCATGTCCTTCTTCGGATTGACTGGTTTTCTGTGCAGCATTAACAGCAGTTTTGAAAGCAGTGGAAACTAAGATGTCTTAAATACTTTTAAATAACCAGTCAATTGAATCCCAGACCTTGCATCTAAAATTCTGTGCAGTGACTGAAAGAATGGGATTGGAGGTACAAGTAGCTGAAAAGAGGTTTACATGTAGGGTTTTCAACCTTACTTGGCAAGACAGAGTAAAGAGTTCAACAGTATGGAAGAACAATAGAGCAGAACCAAGTGCTTCACCTGACTGAGAAGTGCCAGATGAGCTAGTTCAGAAATGTAGTAAAAATACCAAAGGGCTTAGTTCATTTGGAGAAGACCCAGGAGAAAATCTATATATGCTAGACCATGTGGCATTCTGTTGCCATTTGAGGACCAGTCTTAGAATTTAGATTTCAAAAAGATATTAGGTTTCAGCTTTTTGGGCACCAGTCATTTGTCATGGATGGATGGATGGATGGATAGATACTTTATTAATCCCAAGGGGAAATTCACAATTTACACCCCTGCTAAGATATTAAAAAATTTAGTTTACTCCAGTCCTTTATGAAAATTGTTCTGTCAGCATTTTAACACTGCCTTATCTTAGCTGATAAAGAACAAACTACTTGTGAGTGAACATGCTACAAATGCAACCACTCTCTAAGGAAAGCAGCGATTATTACTATTAGTCATTACATGTAAAACAGCTAAGAATTTAATTACTGTTTTATTATATTTGCTTCTACCACACACTCTAAAATAAAGTTTCAAGTATATGCTTGTGAGGGTGATGCAGTGCAGTAATTACTTCTGCCTCAAAGATCCAGAAAGTTGGGTCCGATTTTGAACTTGGTCACTGCCTGTGAGGAGAGTACATGTTTTTCCCATATTCATATAGGTTTTCTTTGGATATTCCAGTTTCCAACTATGTGTTACAAGATGAGTATGCTATGTGGAGAATCTTAACTAATTTGATGTAAGAGAGTATGGTAGCATGTAAGGCCTTCTTTGGTCAACACAATAGCATATATGTATGTACAAGTATGGCCATGTATTCTACAAGATGCTAGATATGTTGCTCATGACTGTGCTATCATGCAAAAATGACTCATTTTGTAGTTGCTACAAACTGGACAGCTGCACAGTCTTGCCGTGAATAGCAAACTCATTCCAAAAATGATTGGCACAGCTGGGATCTGGTGTATGCCACTGAAGCAATGAAAAGTCACTTTTATGTTCCTGGGACCATTCAGTGACAATACATGCCCTGTAACATGGTGCATTGCCATGTTGAAATCGTCTATCTGAATAATAAATTGCAGCCATGAACTTGGTCAGCAATAATGTTCAGATATGGATTCCCATTCGTGTGTTTTTCAGTGGGTATCAGGGCCCTAATTTGTGTCTGTAAAACCATTCCTCACACTATCACAATGCCACTATTGGCCTATACTGTTCACACCAAAAATAATGGTTACATGAACCCATGTTGCTTGTGACAAGTTCTTATCTTTCCAATAGCATAATACAAAGGGATGCAGTTTTCATCTGACCAAGCAATCCTTTTCAATTCCTCAACAATCCAATTTTGATGCTTCTGGATCCACTGGAAATGTGTTTTCTTGATTTTCAGTGACAACATAAATGGCCCATTTGAGACACAGTCCAATAATTGGTATAAATCTGTGATGATATTCTACAAGTGAAGTATGACATGTTGGAAGGCAGAACTAGTGGGGGTGTACATAATAAACTGTCAACTCAATGCACTGGTTTCCCATTCAGAGTGGATTCCATCCTTTAACTTCCAGAAACCGAGTAAAGTGGATTCAAAAAGTGGATGGTAGTGGGAAGATAGTGGTATATTTCTAGGTCTGACAGGTATGGCAGAAACATATTGTTAATCCAAACTACTTAATCATAGTCATCTTGGAGAATTTTGTCAAACGGCAATTTGTTAAAATTTACAGACAATTTCAAATCATTTCGTAATTAATCTAAGCATGAACTGTTTTACAGTGAATATTGAAATAATAAGTAAAACTAAATATTCCTAACATCTCACCTGATGGCACGGTGTCATTAGAAGGGTTCGATTCCTCTGTCTCCTTTGTCTTGGAGGTACAAACAGCTAGCCCTTTATCAACTGGCTTCAGAGAGGAATTGATCTGAAAAGGATAAAAATTCAGCATAATTTTTCTATCTATGAACTGGTCTCGCGAGACCAGATGTGATTCTGAAATGAGAATATGTGTCTGGGGACAACCCGTTAAAAAGTTTATGGTGAACAGCGTTGAAATCCACCGAGTCAAAAGGCTATGCCCACAGGGCTTCTTCCTAAAATATCCATTCCCAGTTTCTCTAGTCTGTGCACTGTAAACCAAAGGACTTTCAGGGAGTGAACAAAAAGAAACTGAAAAGACTTGATGCTGAGAGAAAATAAAATGCTAAAATGGCCAGTTATACATTCAGGAACTCAGTAAAACAAGGTAACTGAAGCTTAATAATTCATTTGTAAGTTGTGATGAGTAATGTGGCAAAGGACACAGACACACACAGACCCCCGGAGCTACTTGGCTCCATACATTTGAGAAGTGCTTCTGTCTGCTACGATATCTTTCTCTCATTTTGGCCATTGCATTACTGTATGGCATAACAATAGCAAATACAGTGTACAGTAGTGGTCTATGGATATAGTATGTATTAAAATGTGGTGGTTCTATTCTGACATGGCATGTTTGCATTTCCAATTACACAGTAATGCTAACTTACTTTTGTTTAGTTGAGCATTTAGAAGGTGGATGTTGTGTAGCCTCCTCGTTTGTGCCTGTACTGGTAACAATAGGCAGATTTCTTGATTCAGGTGTTTTAAGTACTAAAATCTGCATCTTCCCTGGCTCTTTGTTATAATCTTTCTAAATAACATGTCTCGTGACAGGGTGTGACTCATTGCTTACTTCAAATGCATATCTTGCAATTCATATCTTCACAAACATAGCTGCCATATCTTTCAAACTCGCATCAACCCCAACACTATTATTGTAAGTGAACAACAGAAAGCATTGTCCTGCAACAATGTATTGTTCACATTTACCATTAGGCCACTGATGTCTTTGAATGCCTTGTATAATCTGATGCTACAGGAAGGTTTTTCTTTTGTAACAGGTTATGTTTATTTTTGACACATGCAGTGTGCTCTCCACACATGCAACACATATTAATATGCTTAACAGAGGCCTTTTTAGGAGACTGTTCGGCTATAGATAGTTTATTGTAATCAGAGGCTTGCGATCTGTAGGACCAGGTTAATGAAATCACACCTGCATTTTGCAGTAAGAAAATCAGCGTCAATACTTTGAGCACCACATTCACAAGGCATTGTATTGGTTTAGAAATGTGACACTCAGTGAGCTGTCTAATTGTTTGCACCTGCTTTTAATTAAAATTCACTTACGGTTGTCGCCACATTTACTAGCTGCGTGTGGCCTTCGGGACAAAAAATAACACAAAGACTCTCTAGCAGTTTTAATACTGTATATTGGTGAACTTGCAGAGGCGTCAGCTAAGTGGTCCAGGACAGGACATATCTTGTATGAGATGGACGTGTAGTCGAGTGCAGCTGTGGCAAAAACTGAGCAGGACAGGCTGAAACCTGTCTCAGGCAAACTTATGTTAGTTCATTGTGTGAACGTACAATGTGCATGTACCACAAAGCTGAGTTTGTCTGCTTGGGTTGAATGAGAAGTGAGGTGCATACCGGCACCAAAAAAAGTTAAAAGTGCATCCATGCACTATCTCACCAAGCGCAAGTCACTCTTGTAGAAACTTCTTTTTCTCCCATAGAATTCACACCAACTCCCATGGCCGTGGCTGTGTGTTTAGAGCAGTCTGCACTGCTCACACTCACACTCACACACACACACACATACACATACAAGTCTTTTGTTTATATATGTCTAATATACTTTCCATGAGCTGAAGTAAAATTTAATGGTGAATGAAAGAAAAGTAAACTTGTTTTCCACAAGACACAGTAAAGCAAAGAAAACATATCGTGAAAGTAACCATATAATTCCACAGGAAACATTCTGAGGCAGAGTGGATTCTCCATTTTCTGTATTATGGACTCCAGTAGTTTGTAGTAAAGAAAAAGTTCATTGTAGTGATGCATTTAGTAATGTCATACACACAGCTAACAAAATGTTTTCAACCTGAGCAGCATGAGCTATAAGATCTGTCCATTTTTCAGATACATTTATAAGGAGGTGCTAACAAGGCACTGCAAATACTAAAGTTCTATGCTAGATTTACTACATCTATGTGTACAGTAACAAACTATGATAAATGTTCTAATTTACTTCCATTACCGCCAATGTATCTTTTTTAGCATCCTGAGTCTTGATCATGGATTTCACGGTTTTTTCAATAAGCTCCATGTCCTCCTAGATGATTGTGGAGAGTGATAAATACAATTACATAGAATTAACAGATTAATAGTACTGTATTCCTACATTTTCTTTGCAACCCTTTCACATGTACAGTTCTTCGTTTTTTATGAAATTATTAATTATACATTTCAAGGGTAAACAATTTTGCTAACAAATTAAAAGGAAGCATTGACAGGTTAATTTGATTCCTATATAATATGGATGCGGCCAAAAGTATTAGTACCCTTTCACCATTTAAAAAAAAAAAAAAAAAAAAAGATAAGTTGAAACTGACAAAAGTAATGGGAATCCACAATTCTTTATTCCATATCCTATAGAGTAGACTTTGCTTTTGATTTGGGACTTAACTTTTTTTTTTTTAATGAAACAAATTAAAATGGCATTGGCAAAATTATTGGGACCCCTTAGAAATTAAAGTCAAAAATTGGATTGTAGTAGTATCTCAAGAAATATAATTACTCTAATTCATATCACAGGTGTCTTCAATCTTGTAATCAGTCACTCAGCCTGTATAAATGGAGCAAAGTCCTCACTCACCAGTGTTGTGTCACTTTGTACATCACACTGAATATGGTGAAGAAGAGAGTTGTCTGAGGAGGAAAGGAAGAAAGTAACAGACAAGACCATCTCCAAACAGCTTCATGTTCCTGTGACCACAGCACCTAATATTATCAAGAAGTTTAAGGTCCAAGACACCGTAGCCAACTTCCCTAGACATGGCCACAAGACGCAAATTAACCCCTGATTGAATAGTTTGAAGGATAGTTAGAATGGTGAAAAAAAAACCAAGGAAAATATCTAGACAGATTAAAGCTGACCTCCAAGAGACAAGCACAAAAGTTTGATGTTGCATCGTCTGTCGCATTCTGACTAAAAGTGGGCTCCATGATAGAAGACCCAGGAAAACCCAGATCTGAAAGACAGACACAAAACAGCTCAACAGGAGTTGGGACAAATGAACTAAAGTACAGTTGGGGCAAATGAAACTAAATTAGAACTGTTTGGTAAATTACAGCACCTCCATGTTTACAGAAGACAAAACAATGCTTACAACCAAAAAAAATCAAGAGCCTAATGTAAAAAATGGAGGAGGCCCATTAATGATCTGGAGTTGCTATGCTAGCTTTGGCACTGGGTGCCTTAACTCTGTGCAAGGCACAATGAAATCAGAAGATTAACATACTGCCCATTGTCAGAAAGCTCTGTCTCGGTTGCAGATCATAGGTTCTCCAGCAGGATAATGACCTAAACATGCATCTAAGAGCACCCAAGAACTGTTGTAAAGAAAACATTGGAACAGTCTAAAGTGGCCTGCTATGAGCTCTGATTTAAATCCAATTGAACATCTAAAGAAAGCTGAAATTCACAAACCTAAGGCAACTGGAGCAGTTTGTTCAAGAAGAGTGGTCCAAATTGCCAGTTAAGAGGTGCAGAAGTCTTACGGCATTCAGAGCTACGGAAACTGCTTGGTTGTAGTTATTGTCTCAGAAAGAATGTTAGGTTAGAGGTCCCAATAAATTTTGTCCATTGAATATTTTTTAGAATAATATGTTACATAATGTCATTTTCTAACCCACATAGTCCTGGACAGGGTCACTCTCATTTAGCATAGGGCGCAAGGCATGAACAAACCCTGGACAGAACGCCAGTCCATCACAGGGTAAACACACACACACACATACATCAACCACACACTAGGGCCAACTTAGTATTGCCAATCCTTCTAACCTGCATGCTTTGCACTGTGGGAGGAAACTTAGGCAGACACTGGGAGAACATGTGAATTCCACACAGGGAGAACCCAGGATGCAAACCCTGGTCTCTTTACTGCGACACAGCAAAACTACCAGTGCCACTGTGTGGCACTTAAAATAATATGTTCTAAATCAAAGTGTCTGCTCTACTGAATAAACAATGGTGGATACCAGTTAATTTTGTGTAAGTTTCAATTTAGTTTACAGAAAATTGTAATGCTTTTTTTTTTTTTTTTTTTAATTGTGGAAGGGTACCAATAGTTTTTGCTGCATTTGAACCCTACAATACTCCATAATGACAGATCCAGGAAGTAAGACTGACAGTGAAGCTACTGCAGCACCCTCTACTGGATGGCTCAGAACCTGACACTGATGGTATATAATGTTCAACATATTATTAAAATTGATTAAATGATAATTAAAAACTTATCACATCCACTGTTGGTTAAAAGAGTAGAGTAAGGACCACAGACTCATACTTTTAGAAAATCTGTTGGTAGACTATATAAACTATTTGCATAACAAACAATAATGGTCCTTAATTGACATTAGATCACAAATTCTCTAATCTAGTACTGAACCTGCAGAATGGCTACTGGCCAGAATTCTATCCATCCTTATTGAACCTCCATAATGCACTTTAGAGTTATGAGGGACATGACCATTACCGAATGCACCAAGTGTGAGTCAGTACCAATCATGGATACAAAGCATGTTATTTTGTGACATTGCTAAACGCTCTGACCAATACTTCTGCCTTAAAGGTATCTATTGCACATTTCTTTCTGTAGATGGCTCTCTGAACATACATTTTACTTTATGTTCTTGGAGAGAAAAATCTTTAGCACTAGGAACCAATATGACAATAAAAGATTTTTTTTTTTTTTACTGAATATTTCTCTTTGTTTGATTTTGATCTACTCTTTACTGAAATCTTTGTGGACAGGTTTGAATAAAATGTAACATTGTAAAACGGTTGCCTGTTTCCATTATACTTTACACTATGTGGTGTTATTTGTGGTATATAATTATTATAGATAATGACTATTTATTAGAACAATCTAGATGGGAACAGGCAATTGTGCCCAACAAAGCTTGCCAGTCCTATCCACTTAATTCTTCTAAAATAACATCAAGTCTAATTTTGGAAGTCCCTAAAGTCCTACTTTTTAACCACATTACTTAGCAAGTTATTCCAAGTGTCTGTGGTTCTCTGTTTAAAGAAACACTTCCTAATGTTTCTGCGAAATTTACCCTTAACAAGTTTCCAAAGGTGTCCCAGTGTTCTTGATGAACTATTCTAAAACAAAAGTATCGATCCATTGTACTAATTCCTTTCATAATTTTAAATGCTTCAATCATGTCTCCTCTTAATCTCCTTTCACTTAAACTGAGATGACTCAGCTCTTTTAATCTTCCCTCATAACTCATCCCCTGTAATCCTGGAATGAGCCTGGTTGGTCTTCTCTGGACTTTTTCTAGTGTTGCTATGTCCTGTTTGTAGCCTGGAGACCAAAACTGTATGCAGTACTCCAGATGAGACCTCACCAGTGTGTTATAAAGCTTGAGCATAACCTCCATGGACTTGAATTCTACACATTGTACTTTATAATTTAAGATTCTGTTAGCCTTCTCAATGGCTTCCGAACACTGTCTGGCAGTTGATAATGTCGAGTTCACTATGACTCCTAAATCATTCTCATAAGGTATACTTTCGATTTTCAGACTTCTCATTGTGTAATCAAGCTTAACATTTTTACTCTGCCACAAATTTGCCCAAGCCCGTATGCCGTGTCCAAGTCCCTCTGTAATGATTCAACGGATTCCAGATTATCTGCCAATCCACCTATCTTGGTATCATCTGCAAACTTAACCAGCTGCTTACTTATATTCCTATCCCAATCATTTATATATATTAAAAATAGCAGCGGCCCTAGCACTTTTCCCTGTGGAACTCTACTCTTAACCTCAGTCAATTATGATAGGGTTTCTCGCACCATAACCCTCTTCTTCCTGTGTCTGAGCCAATTTTGCACCCATCTACAAACATCGCCCTTAACTCCCACTTCTTTTAGTGTAATGCCCAACCTCTCGTGTGGCACACCTTATCAAATGCTTTTTGAAAGTAAAGATAAATAATTAATAATAATTCATTACATTTATATAGCGCTTTTCTCAGTACTCAAAGCACTAACCACACAGGGAGGAACCGAGAAGCGAACCCACAATTTTTCACAGTCTCCTTACTGCAAAGCAGCAGCACTACCACTGCGCCAATATCATATGATCCACTTTGATCATACCCTTTTGCTGCTTCCTCGTGAAATTAATTGCATAAAATGCAAAAAAAAAAAAAAAAGGTCCACCATTAATTAAAACTATCAAGACATCACAGATTGGCCGAAATGTTTCTTTTCTTGGCCAAAAAGACCTGCTGTTTAATCAGTTCATCCTTCCCACTTGACCCTTTAGTGACCATGCTTCAAGATATTTAAACAGTTCTTATCTTAAGCATCAATAGACATTGACTGCTTGCAGATGTTTTAACGATAAATGATCTAAGGTGCAAAATACAGGGTTACTTAGTTATTCTGTAACCCCCTTATTAACCCAACGGAAGCCTAAAATATCAAAACAGTAAGAAAATCACATTATTGCATCATACATTTTTCAGAACCCATTACTACACTTGCGAGAAATTATTGTAGCAGGGTACTGATGGTGTATGTGCCCAAACTTTGCACTGGCTGTTATAGACTGAAATCAAAGGCTTCTTCTTTTGGGGCGCATACACTGTCAGCACGAGCTGTCAGATCTAAACACTAGCATGGTGAATTGCTCAAGTACTGAAGTGACTTTAGCTGCAGGTGGAAATCCCATTTTACTTATGGTGCCAAGCAGAGTTGTGGTGCAGCAGTCTATTAGCTAGCAAAAGCACTGTGAAGAAGCTGTCTGTTGCTACGGTCCTGCCTTTGTCCAGTCTGATAGCGGTCATAGGACATCGTATCTTTGATCGCCAGTACAACAAACAGTTCTGAGCAGGCATCAGCCACAGTGCTGCTCTTGTGAAAAGAATGGAACCAAGCGGCATCAACTCAAAGAGGGAGAGGCAAGGTCGTTATACCACATGAACATCACTGAGAGAATAAACCTGAATAATAAAAAAACAAGCGCTAACTTTAACAAGTAGCCAACATTTACACCGGGTGTTTGCACATGTAAATGAAATGCTTTTTCATTTTCTTTGGTTATATTCTTGATTAAAAGAGCATGTGTTTACTTGTTATTTGGGCTAAAGTCTTCACACATTATACACTTCTCGTCATTATTAGTATAACAAGGAAAAAGTTTCTGCTTTAGGTATGTGCTCAGCATTTCTTGCATCCTACACTTACCCAGATCTTTGTAGACACGGAACACAAATGAAATGCATGTATTCCAAATAACGATATACTGTATTATTTACCCTATACAACTCCAGGACCTTACACACATATAAGGAGCCTTGGCTTGAGCTGGGAGAAGTTTTTGCACGAGCTGAGCGGGGGATGGGGTAGCAGGCTGTTTGCTGCTTGCGCTAATCAACGCATTTACAAAACAAAAGACGCTGATGGAGAGGTGCGAAGGGATTTAAGGTGGGCCAGGATTAAAAGTTTTTTCATAGGCTTCAGGAATTCTAGTGTTAAGTATACAATGCACTGTCAAAGAATTTACCACAGCAATTCTATGTGTTACATCTTGAATCTTGTTTGAGCAGCTAACAGAATTCCAATGTCTTGGTTTTCCAGTTTCCACCTAAGCATTTATTGCAGACGAATGTTACACATTGCCTCAGAATTTTATAACTTTTAAAATATAAAAATGCAAGCTGGTAAACAGAAGCCTTCACTTCAATGCTTTCATAGGGCTGAAAGGCAATATTTAATTAGCGAATTGTAAAAATAGAAATAGCAGTAGTTCATTAAGATTGTAGAAAGAGTAAGTAACCAGAGCACAAACAGGGCAATTACGTGAATCATCAGTTTACCTCATCCAGTTATTTCTGCTCTTCTACAGTAGGCACATAGACTCTGCATTTGTTACTTTTGCAAAGTGTTTTTAAAAACTCCAAAGATTTTTTTCACTGTTTCTTTATCTCTCAAGTGTCTGCTTACTGCTTTCTACATTTTTTGTTTAAATGTGGAAAGTATTAAAACAATGGTAGAGGTACAATTGACTATACATCTTAAACATGCGCAAATAATTTTTAAAAGATATACCTAATGGGCACACTAGCATATGACAATTTCAATATTTCAGCAAAGTCTAAAAAGGACCAGAGTCTGGACAAAAGGGAAAAATGACAGGAAACTTAAGCTTGCTTCCTTAGTTTGTTTTATAAGTAACTCTAAAAATATTCTTTAAATTTTGAAAGCCTACTTGCTGCACTCTTGAAACAATGTAGAACTTGAGTAGTTTGAGGCAGTTAGCAAACCATTGCTCCTAACAAGGAACAGGATGTTGACAGGATGCCCTCAGAGACCCAGACCATTAAGGTCAACCAGAGACACACAGGACCACAAGCAAAAGTATTGACAGCTCTGACCCATAGCATCTTCTGTGTTAAGTTTACAGAAGGAAAATGAACCAAAAATGCAGAATTTTTTTCAACAACAACAAAAAAAAAAGTGTGTAAATGAAACATGTAAATACCAAAATATCAACATACATGCAGTAGAAAAGGTATGTCAAGTGTCTACTGCTGTACTGATGCTGATTTAGTACACATCCTTTGTGTCATATGTTTTGAGACCATCACCAGCACATAGCCTGATGTTACAGTCCGGATAGTATAAGTCTGTTTCTTTGTGCACTTTTCCTATACTTTTTCTGTTGCTTGCACATGAAAGGGTAGAATGTCAGTGCCTGACCTGCACGATCAGTGCACCATTTATGTTATTGAGTGCTACTACAGCACAAGGCTTGTTGACTTCAACATCTCTTCATTGATAGTTGCTGCATTGTGAACAGTGCTTAAGGGGGCTAATATCTTGCTTGTCCTTGTGCTTGACTGCAATTATTTTGCCTTTTTGTCATGTAGCTGCTGTCGAATCACGCTGAAGCTTCTAACAACTGAACGTACTGGTCATATCATGCATCAGTTTCACTGTCTATGTCAACATCTTAAGACCAATTCACATCATTATCATCTTCACTGCTGCTCAATTTGAGCAATGGTTCTGTTTCAGTTCATCCTAAAACTGTCTTTACGGATGCCCCTCCCCACTCATGAATATTGTTGAGTTACCTTAAAGTGGAAAAACACATATAATCATTTTTTTTGCAGCATGATGTTATTTCAGGAACTGAATGGCAGTAGAATACTAACCTAAGTGTTCCTTAGGCTTAAAAATTATCATTACAAGTTAAATGTGAGTCGTGGTTAACAGTTATTATATAGAATTCTGAGCCCAAGTCATGTGTGGGGTTAAAGTGGTTCTGGGACTTGGCCAGATTATGCCCAGTAGGTGGTCTGACACCACCAGATCAAATTATAACTGGTTCTAGAGACAGAAAATCAGCTGGGGAAAAGGCTAAACTGGGAGAAAGAAGAGAGGTCACATTTCAAAAGGAGAAAGTATAAGAGAGAGTGAGAAAGAGAATGTGAGAAAGTGAAAAGTAAAGTGTTTCTGTATGTTTGTCTAGCCACGTCACCAAGCAATGCCTTCAATAATTCATTGGAAACTTCCCTAAAAATTACACCATTTTTGACCTTTCCTATCACAATACAAAAACATGCCAGAACCTCAGCTTATTCATATTTAACTTTAGGAACAAAGGAAGTGGAATATAAAAAAAAAAAGATTAATGCAAAAATTAAAAATAGTATGGTACATATTTACTTTTATGGGGCTTCTCATGAACTCACAATGTCTTACACACTGTATTATATTGTGACACAGGAAAGAGTTAATCATGTACATCCTGTAATTTTGACCTCTTAAACTGATGTGTGAGAAAGAGCAAGATGCCTCTTATACTCTCACTCACTGGCAATTCAAGGTGAATGTATATGCAATACACTTGCTCTGTATTGTGCAACCATACACTTCATGGACAGAGAAGGTGAAATACATTCTTCCCAAACTCTTGCTAAAGCTCACTAACCATGTGAATCTTCTCATTTGTAGAACTCACCGGCCAACTATGACTTTTGTGAAACAGCATTCTAATGCAAGCTGAGCTAGACTCACTAAAGATGCATGGTTTACTGCTGTTGTAGCCTTGCTTGTGGAGCTGACTAGAAAATAATAGCATACCCAGGTATTTAAAGCTACTGTTATGCATTTGTATTTGAAGCAATTGATGTATACAGCAACAAAAACAACAGCATTTAATTCTATAGCACATTTTCTTACCAACAATGTAGCTGAATGTGCTTTACAAGATGTTAAAGAAGTAGTTACATGCATAGAAAAACAAATTAAAATTACCGGTAGTTAAGAATAATAATGCATAATTAGTATACAAAAATAAACACTGGTCACTTATACCACCCCAATTCCAATGAAGTTGGGATGTTGTGTAAAATGTAAATAAAACAGAATACAATGATTTGCAAATCCTTTTCAACCTATATTCAATTGAATACACTATGAAGACGAGATATCTAATGTTCAAACTGATAAACTTTACTGTTGTTTTGCAAATCTTCACTCATTTTGAATTTGATGCCTGCAACACATTCCAAAAAAGCTGGGACAGGGATATGTTTTCCACTGTGTTATATCACCTTTCCTTTTAACACTCAATAAGCATTTGGGAACTGAGGACACTAATTGTTGAAGCAGTGTAGGTGGAATTCTTTCCCATTCTTGCTTGGGGTTGTATGATTATAAGAAAAAAACTAAGATCACTGTACTGTATGTTAGGGGTAACGCAGGGAGTAATGTAGGGATATTTCAATACAATGTACAGTACATATGAATGTATTCCTTGCATGATATATGTATATGTAGCACTTTTACTTTAATGTAGGGCAGATTTGTTTCAGATACATAATTGTGGATATAGTTCCATTGTATTCTGAGGTTAGATCAAATGTAAGCACATTAGACATCAGACTGGCCCTTAACAGCATTTACACTTCAGTCCAGACTCAATTTTGTAGAGTAAAGATCTCTACTGACCTTTTTTTTGTAAATTTTCTAACTCCTGGCTGATTTTTGTCAAATGTTTAAATTTCAGATTACAGCGATCAATGTATTAGAGGTATTTGCAACATTTAGTAATGCACAAATCAATGAATGACTTCTAGAGCTTGGAAAAGTGTTTGGGCAAAAAATCTGTTGATTTATTACTCAGAAACTGGACTTGGTCAGAAATTATAGGAGTTTACTATAGAATTTTTAATAATGGCAAGTGAAATTTTCTGTGTTACTTGGATGTGAAAGGAAAGATTCAGAATTACAGAGATAGCAAAACTACATGTAAATCGGTTCAGTGCTGCAATTAACACTTTGATTATAACTAGACTTAGCAGTATTACCTTTTGGATGGGTTGCGTCTCTTTATCAAGCTGTTTTTTAAGATTGACTTCCTGCTGACAGACACTAGCCGGTCTCATCCTGTCTTTGCTACTGTTTGAAGCTGACCCAGCTTCCTCTCCATAGCAGTTTTTTTTAGCCAGTTCCTGGTCATATTCTTCTTTTGATCTCCTGTCAAAAAAGAAGAAAAAACATATTAATATAAAGTCTCATTAATAAATGTAACAATTTTTTGACAAGTTCAATAGAATTTTTTTAAACAGTAACCCTGGAATCACATGTTGGAGCAATAAAACAAATCTGTTCAGAAACTAAATCATCATTACCTTTAACAACATTGTCCATAAACTACGGCTATTTAAATCAATGTCAATGATAGGGACACTGCCAGTATTTTATCTTCACGTTTCACCTTTAAACTAAATGATTTAATTAACCCTCCAGGAGCTACAGAAGATCCACTGGCTCAAAAGAGATCACTATCCAGTTGCTTTGTGCTGGCACAGTCTGGATTAGCAGATTCCACATTTTACAACGACAACATTTATTTATATAGCACATTTTCATACAAACAGTAGCTCAAAGTGCTTTACATAATAAAGAATAGAAAAATAAAAGACACAATAAGAAAGCAAAATAAGTCAACATTAATTAACATACAATAAGAGTAAGGTCCAATGGCCAGGGGGGACAGAAAAAACAAAAAAAAAAACTCCAGACGGCTGGAGAAAAAAATAAAATCTGTAGGGATTCCAGACCATTAGACTGCCCAGACCCCTCTGGGCAAAATTTTAGAAAGCACAGCTGTCACAAAATACACAAGACTGGGGAAAAACGTAAATGAAAACATATATGGCAGTTCTGCAACCTCTACCATTAGCAGAGCTGGCACTCAGTGAGATATTTTTTTCATTTATTGCACTATTCAATGTAAACTTTACAGACTCTAGTGTGTGTAAAATCCCAAAATCCCAATTGGTTGAATAACAGTTAAAATTCTTCACTATGTCTACATGTCTCATGATTGGTTACTTCAATCAAACTACATGCTCCCATCAGGCTAGAATATATTGAACTACCACAGCTATGCAGGTGACAAGCAGTTTTGCTTACGTATAACACCTGATGACCCTGACTCTCTGGTCCAATAACTTACTTTTATTTTTGAGTAGTAATTTCCTCAAGCTAAATAAGGAACAAAAGCTGTAATCTTAGTTGTTGTTAAAAATAGAAATAATGAGGGTCTTAGAAATAAACTTGACACCTTGACATTAAAAGTCAAAGTAGAATAAAGAATTTAGGTACAATCATGGACTCTGACCTAAACTTTAATCACACATTACCCATATCACTAGGCCTGCATTTTTTTAATTTGGGGGGCATTGAAAGGCCTCTTACAACAACAGATTATTCTGAGAAATTAATTCATGCTTCTGCTTTTAGTTGACTAGATCACTATATTGCACTCATATCTGGACTACCTAATAAAGATATCAATTGGTTGCTGTTAGTTCAAAATGCAGTAGAAAGAATCCTAATCAGAAAAAGAAATTTTGAGCACATCTCACCATTCTTAGCATCATTACACTGGTTACTCATGTCCTTTAGAGTTTACTTTAACCTCCTTGGTATTAACTCCAAGTGTGACTGAAGCTCAGGATTCTATATAATTATGGTTAAGCCTGAATCAGACAGTGGGTAACATTTAATTACCAGCTTTACAATGTAATGACCAAATAACTCTCAGAAAAGTATTCTGCTGCCAATTAATAGATAAAGTAACTTTATGATGAATATTTCTATGTGTTTTGCCATTTTAAGGCAACTCAGCAATATTTAAGAGTGGGATGGAGCCCTCAACCAAAACACAATGGTGTGTAAACAAGAAGCTGTAAAGCCAGTTTTAGAACAAAGTAAAACAGAACTATTAGTTGAATCAAGAAATAGTGATGACAAATGGAATTGGTCATAACACATTGACATGGAAATTGATGCAGGTGGCACTTTTCAACCGAACCACCGTGATATGTCTTGTGAATTCAGTCGCCTGAAGCTTCACTGTGGTACAGGCAGGCACATGGCAATAAAGCAAAATGATTGCTATCAAGTACAAAGACAAGAATAACGTGAGCCCCCTAAGCTTTATTCACAGTGCAGCATCTGTAGTTTGCGTCAGGGGAGATATGAAAGTCATTAAGGCTTGCGCTATTGTAGCCTACTATAGCATAAGGGGCTATGCTGATAGTATGGATCAGGCACTGTCATTCTACCTCATATGCACAAGCACCAGAAAACAAAAAGAAGAAAGGTGTGCAAAGAAACATGTTTCTACAGTCCTGTTTGAGCTGTTGGGCTGTGCATTGGTTACTGTTTTAAAACAGGTCACATGAAAAAGTGTACAAAATCAGCCTCAGTACAGTAGTGGACACTGGACATACCTTTTCTGCTGTTCTTCTTTTTATATTTTGATATTTACATGTTTGTTACACATACTAACATTTAAGTTTTTTCAGCAAAAAAGGAGAAAAAAAGGTTTTTGACTCTACTATTAATATTATAAATCTTTAAATAATCTTGCTCCTTTCTATACAGTATTTTACAGTTCCTATCCCCCTCCATTGCAAGTCATAACCTTAAATTCTCTAATGGTGTCTGACGGACCAAACAGCAATGACAGAAGGGCAACAGAGGAAGCGACATTAGAGATCAAGACAAGTGTGACCATTTCATCTGGATGTCCGAGAACGTAATCTATGAGTAACACTGATCGGTAAATCAAAAGCTGCTGAGGATAACATCCACTCCTTGACATTTCTGATTTTCAGTAAGGTGTTCTAAGACTGTTACTTTGCTATCTATTTTATTTTCTATTATATTTTATTCGATTTGGTATTGTTATACATTAATAACTATCACATCGCTTGTATATTTTGTATACTTTGTCTTTTTGTGTGTTGGGAAGATTGACGCTTTCTTGCCCACAGGGTTTATTAAGGCTATGGAGGTTGCGATTCAATAGTTAGAACAATCACAGTAAAAGTGAGATATTGTTTGGTTGGTAACTGGCAAATAACCACAAGAATTGTGCTTTTATGTGTTGCAAGGAGATCTGCATGTTTGTTAGTGTGCGTGATAGTAAGTCTCTATGTAAAGAATCCTATGCAGAATAATGCATAATTGGCGTCACTCAAGACAATGTCTGGTTTGGATTTCTATAAGTATATGAATGTGAAGAGAATTCTATGTGGAGTACTGCAGAGTAACTAGCAATCGAGTGTCACTCAACACTTTGTCTGGTTAGGAGTATCTGAGTGTGGTAATCTTCAAGGGTGGGAATAGATTAACCTAGTAAACATTCCTATTAAGTCTCTACTTATTTCTTCCCAAAAAACATCAAGTCAAATGTTGAAAGTCTCTAAAGTCTTACTGTCTACCACAATACTTGGTAGCTTATGCCAAGTGTCTATCATTCTTTGTGTAAAGAAAAACTTCCTAATGTTTGTGCAAAATTTACCCTTAACAAGTTTCCAACAGTATCCACATGTTCTTGATGAACTCATTTTAAAATAGCAGTCTCGATCCACTGTACTAATTCCCTTCCTAATTTTAAACACTTTAATCATCTCATATCTTAATCTTCTTTTGCTTAAACTGTAAAGGCTCAGCTCTTTAATCTTTACTCATAACTCAACGCCTGTAGCCCTGGTGTCAGCCTAGTCGCTCTTTTCTGGGCCTTTTCTAGTGCTGCTATCTCCTTTTTGTAGCCTGGTGACCAAAACTGCACACAGTACTCCAGATGAGGTCTCACCAGTGCATTATAAAGCTTGAACAAGAACCTCCTCGGACTTGTACTCCACACATCGTGCTATATAACCTAACATTCTGTTTGCCTTCTTAATGGCTTCTGAACACTGTCAGCTTAGAGTCCACTATGACTCCTAAATCCTTCTCATAAGATTTACTCTCGATTTTTCGACCGCCCATTGTGCATTCAAACCTAACATTTTTACTTCCTATGTGTAATACTTAACATTTACTAACATTGAATTTCATCTGCCACAAAATCTGCCCAATTCTGTATGCTATCCAAGTCCTTCGTTAATTATATAACGGACTAGCAAAATACCCGCGCTTCGCAGCGGCGAAGTACTGCCTTAAAATTTTTATTAAGAAGACAATTAAACCTTTTTAAAACTGAGGGAAAATATACCAATAATTATTTGTTAAGGATCTCTTTGTATGCCACGTTGTCAGTTCGGCCCTCCAGTTGTAATATGACCAAGCTGTAGCTGTGCGCTGAGCTTACTCTTAAGCATGCAACGTACAGTTGGCCATGTGAACAGTAATCTTGTTTCAAATCTCACAGCTTGGATTGCTGCTGTCATAATCGGTTTGAGTTTCATGGTTTGTTTCAATTACAACAGTATTTGCAGGACTTGTGTTGAAGAGACATTTGGCATCTGTCAAGCGTTGTAAGTATACAACCAGTTTCATTGATAACTTCACATCCAGCTTTTGAGAGTTTAAACATTTCTAAACATCAAAGTGTCCACTACTGAAATCGTCACCTGTGAATCTAAGATGTTTAAGTGGCATTGGCGGTTGTCCAAAGGTGTAAAATATTTGGCCATTTCGGTACACTTAAGCATTTCACTCTTCTAGTGCTCCTGTGTAGTATAATTATCTCCTGTACCGTCATCAGTCCACACCTTGAACCTGTCCCAGTCATTCAATACATAAGACACAATGTTCCTCCGGATATCAAGAGTGAGCCTGATATGGCCGTGAAATATGTAACAAAGAGAATGGAAAAGGCAGGTGCCATCTCCGGGCATGGAAACCACTTGGTAAGTGACAGTTCTCTGATCGATGGTGATCTCGACCTCGATAGACATGTTAATGGGGGTACGGTTGGAATGATAAAGGAAATGGGTACCTGAACAATGTAAAGTAAGTCTAAAATACCTACACAATAACTGTAATCGTAATAAATGAACAATAAAACAGTGGAGAAGCCGTGGATTAAATAAAAAGGCTGTAGTTATCAGCAGGGAGAAGTGAATACCGTGGCGAAGCAAGGAAGGGAATGTAGAGACCGGAGCGACGGACGGCCTTATATAGGCAGGCAGCCAACAACGTGGGAGGCGTTGGGATGGGGGACCCAACGCCGCCTCACGCGGTGACCGAGCTGCAGGCTAAGGACGTATATATGTACGTAAGTAGGATTCAGTTAGCGTTGGGAACCCGTGTACCAAATTTCTTGAAGATGGGCCCATAAGTAACAAAGACCGTTGAAAAGTTCAATATGACAGCCGACAGTGGCATCATATCACCGAAATAAGTACCAAATTTCAGCCTTCTACCTACACGGGAAGTTGGAGAATTAGTGACGTTGGAAAGTTAAATATGGCAGCTGACAGTGGCGTCACACCACCAAAATAAGTACGTACATTGGTTTCGGTTAGCGCAGGGAAGCTGCCTACCAAATTTCGTGAAGATGGGGCCATGAATAAGAAAGTTCAACATGACGGACGCTGTTGACCGTTACGCATAGAATTTCGAAATGAAACCTGCTTAACTTTTGTAAGTAAGCTGTAAGGAATTGGCCTGCCAAATTTCAGCCTTCTACCTACACGGGAAGTTGGAGAATTAGTGACGTTGGAAAGTTCAATATGGCAGCTGACAGTGGCGTCACACCACCGAAATAAGTACGTACATTGGTTTCGGTTAGCGCAGGGAAGCCGCCTACCAAATTTCGTGAAGATGGGGCCATGAATAAGAAAGTTCAACATGACGGACGCTGTTGACCGTTACGCATAGAATTTCGAAATGAAACCTGCTTAACTTTTGTAAGTAAGCTGTAAGGAATGGGCCTGCCAAATTTCAGCCTTCTACCTACACGGGAAGCTGGAGAATTAGTGATGTTGGAAACTTCAATATGGCGGCTGACAGTGGCGTCATACCACCAAAATAAGTATGTACATTGGTTTCGGTTAGCGCAGGGGCGCCGCCTACCAAATTTCGTGAAGATGGGGCCATGAATAAGAAAGTTCAACATGGCGGACATTGTGAAAATTAGTGACATTGGAAAGTTCAATATGGCGGCCGACAGTGGCGTCATACCATCGAAATAAGTACATACGTCGGTTTCAGTTAGCGCAGGGAATCCGCCTACCAAATTTCGTGAAGATGGGGCCATAAATAAGAAAGTTCAACATGGCAGACGTTGTCGACCGTTATGACCGTTACGTGTAGAATTTCGAAATAAAACCTGCTTAACTTTTGTAAGTAAGCTGTAAGGAATGAGCCTGCCAAATTTCAGCCTTCTACCTACACAGGAAGTTGGAGAATTAGTGACGTTGTAAAGTTCAATATGGAGGCTCACAGTGGCGTCATACCATCGAAATAAGTACATACATCGGTTTCGGTTAGCACAGGGAAGCCGCCTACCAAATTTCGTGAAGATGGTGCCATAAATAAGAAAGTTCAACATGGCGGACGTTGTCGACCGTTATCGACCGTTACGTGTAGAATTTCAAAATGAAACCTGCTTAACTTTTGTAAGTGAGCTGTAAGGAATAAGCCTGCCAAATTTCAGCCTTCTACCTACACGGGAAGTTGGAGAATTAGTGATGAGTCAGTGAGTGAGTGAGTCAGTGAGTGAGTCAGTCAGTCAGTCAGTGAGGGCTTTGCCTTTTATTAGTATAGATTCCAAATTATCTGCTAATCCACTTAACTTGGTATCATCTGCAAACTTAACCAGCTTGTTACTTATATTCCCTATCTAAATCATTTATATATACAGTATTAAAAATAGCAGCGGCCCTAGCATAGACCCCTGTGGGGTCTTAACATCGGCCAATTCTGATGAGGTTCCTTGTACCATTACCCTCTGCTTCCTGTATCTGAGCCAATTCTGCACGCATCTAAAAACATCACCCTGAACTACCACTTCTTTTAGTTTGTTGCCAAACCTCTCATGTTGCACACCTTATCAAATGCATTCTAAAAGTCAAGATAAATAATATCATAAGCTCCACTTTGATCGTATCCTTTTGTTGCCTCCTCATAGAATTCCAGCATGTTAGTAAAACACAACCTCCCTCTTCTGAGCCCATGCTGACTGTTCAGAATAACTCCTGTCCTTGCCATGTGTTGCTCAATCTTATCCTTAATAATTCCTTCCATTAATTTTCCTGTGATGCATGTTAAGCTTACTGGCCTATAGTTTCTTGGATCTGCCCTGTCACCCTTTTTATATAATGGGATAATATTTGCCATTTTCCAGTCCTTTGGAATCTCTCCAGTGCATAGTAACGTCCTAAAAATATGTGTCAAGGGTTTATATATGAACTCACAAGCCTCCTAAAGAACTCGAGGGTAAATATTATCTGGTCCTGGTGATTGGTTTGATTTCAGCTTATTTAATCTGAGCAGTACTTCTCCCTTTACAATTTCCAAATCCCTCAGTACCTCCTTAGTAGTCCCATTCACCTCTGGGAGGTTATCCACTTACTAACTTGTGAACACCTTAGAAAATTTTAAGTTTAGGGCATTTGCTATTTCATTGTCTGTATCTTTTAATTCCCCTTTACTATTTCTGATGCACTTGACCCCCTCCTTGTCTGTTCTTTTACTAGTAAAATACTGAAAGAATCCGTTAGGGCAGGGGTGGCAAACTCCAGGCCTGGAGTGCCGCAGTGGCTAGAGATTTTCATCCTAACCCCTTTTCTAATCAGTGACCAGTTTTCACTGCTAATTAACTTTTTCCCCATCACTTTAATAGCTCTGTTAGAAGAGTTCAGCCCTCCAAAATGGTTAATTTCTTCATTAAATGACAGCCAAGCAGAAATGAGATGTGAAACGAGCTAACAGATGACCAGCTAAACTGGGGCTTCAAACTCCAACCAATTTTATTCCAATCACTTTCTTAATGAGAAGCCAATTCTTGCTATTATTTAAACCTGTTACTTAATTCCATGGCTTGTTGCTGCTCTCATTCTGCCACAGCACACTCTTGTTTTTCTGTTATTTCTAAGAGCACCGTCAAAATGTTTTGGTGACCTGAGAGATCAACCTTACCAAGACCATCCTCTCTCTTTAATTTCAGATATTGTGTAATGGGCATAGGGGAGCAGGTCATGTGGTGGCTTGTTTAGTGTCTCATTATTATTTGGCTGCTAATTAAAGAAAAAGAAACAACTATGGGGCCTGAGTCAAGTTAATTAAAAGAAGTAATCAGCAGCAAAAACTGGTCACTAATTAAGAAGATGGTAAGAATGAAAACCTGCAGCCACTGCGGCATTCGAGGCCTGGAGTTCGCCACCCCTGCCTTAGGGTTTTCTTTTGCTTTATCTGCAATATTCCTCTCCAACTGTCTTTTAGCCTTCCTGATATCCTTCTTAATGGTTGCCCTCATGTTCTCATACACTCTATGATTCACTTTGCAGTCATTAGTCTTATATGCCTTATTAAGCAGTTTTTTCCTTTGCATTTTCTTTTTTAAAATTTTTATTTATCTACTGTGGAGTTTTTAAAAATTTCCTATTAATTTTAATTTTAGGAATGTATCTGTCATGCAAAACATGTAAAACATTTTTAAAACTGTTCCACTGCTCCTCGAATGTCTCTATACTTGAAAGCTTATCCCAGTCTATCCTACTTAGATACTGTCGGATCTGGTCAAAATTTGCCCGACCACAGATCAACTTAACAATTTTAGTCTTTGCATCTGTACTCTTACAAAATACTGAGAATTGTATTATATTATGGTCATTTGACCCTAGTGGTTCAATCACTTCTACACTCTCAATTCTTTCCTGATTATTACAAAATACTAAATCTACAAAAGCTTCACCCCGTGTTGGTGCTTTAACATACTGTGTTAAAAACTGTCACTGATTACTTCTAAAAACTCCTGCTCTTGTGCTCCTCCATCTGTAAGGTTATCCCAGTTAATATTTGGATAATGTAAGTCCCCCATGACTATAATATCTCCCTGTAAACTTGCCTTCTTGATATTAATAAAAAGATGTGTGTTGAAATTACTGTCTGAATTGGGTGGTATATAACACAATCCTAAAATAAGACCTCTTTCCCTAATATTTTTCAGGCAAAACCACACGTCTTTACTAAGATGGGGCTCATCGTCCAACTGAAGAGGACTTGCATTTAAATTCTGTTTGGCATAAACAGCAACCCCACCTCCTTTTCTGTTCTGTATATTCTTAATAAAAAAATGTATATCCCTCTATGTTACACTCATCCCCATCTTTGTTATTTAGCCAGGTTTCCGTTATTGGTGTAATATCTAAATTATGCTCTGCCACATACAACTCCAACTCACTTATGTTATTTTTGATACTTCCAGCATTAAAGCAGGCTATTTTGAATGTGTTACTCCTTCTACATTTAAATGTTTGCTTAGAATTTACATTACTATGCATTATTTTTTCCTCCATGTATAGATCTAAACCTGGCCTGTCCTAAACTCCCAGCCCCCCCATTCCCTTATTTAAACAATCCTCGACTAGCCTACTCATACGCCTCTCCAATACATTGGTGCCCCTCCAGTTCACATGTAACCCGTCACGGCAAAACAGGTCTCATCTGTTCCAAAAGGAGTCCCAATGCCCTATAAACCTATACCCTTCTACCCTGCACCAAGATTTGAGCCACGCGTTAAGCCTTCTAATCTCCTCAATCTTACCTGGACTGGGGCGCGGCACAGGCAAAACTTCAGAGAAGACTACCTTGTCAATTTTACTCCTCAGCTTGGCACCTAACTCTTTGAATTTGGATTGCAGAACTGACAGACTACGCTTATGTATGTCATTTGTTCCAACATGGACAATGACAACTGGATCCACCCCCGCTCTGGCCAAAAGCCTATCCACCCTTCCAGGGAGGTCCCCCACCTGTGCACCCGGAAGGCAACACACTGTGCGAGACTTGGTCTCTGGAGCACACCTGCGCTTCAATCCCCCTAATGATTGAGTCCCCAACTATCACTACCTCTCTCTTTCTGGGAACTGGTTTTGGGGTGGCCCGTTGGGGCTCCTCATCCCTGCCTACCACCTCAAAATCATCAGAGACACCGTCCAGCTCCTCAAGGATGTGATAACGGTTTGACACTACTAACTCTGGAGTAGGTTAAGATTAGTCATATCTCGCCTGTTTTTGAGGGCATTTTATAACTTTTATGTTATAGAGGGGTTGTTCGCAGGTGGCAACAATGCTGTGATTGCAGGCTGGAACTCAGACAGCAGATGCCAGCCTGTATCAATAATATTTTTTAAGTTGTTTTGTTTTATTGCATGATCAGCTTTTGCAGCTGACCTTCCCCACAAAATATGATAGCAACTCCAGTGGCTGTGGCAACTAGCTTAAAGTTAGCAAATAAGAAAGAAAAAGCACATTTGTCTACTGGTCAGACAGGTTGGGTATTGTTAATGACTTTAGAAAAAGTAGATAAGGCGGCAAAATAGCCGAAAAAGACTTGGCAAAAGAAATACGAGAAGCTAGGAGTATGTGTAACAATGTTGAAGAAAAATGCCATTAATAATAAGCAGTGATTGCTCCCTGTTATATTGGTGCTTTGAGTGTAGAATGAGACAGAAATGCTCTGATTGGGTAATGGGACAGAAATGCAAGAGAACTATCATCCTTTAGTGAGGTCGCTGCCTTCTCACATCTGGCTGCTGCTAAGAGAGACACTTCTGTTTCTGCACCAAAAAATTTATACATGCATAAGTGGATAAATTATATTAAAACAATAGACAAAAAAACAGTATAATATTATTTTGTTTTAAATAAAATGGTGAAAAAAATGTGACAAGTAATTCTTGACAAGAAAAAAAAATGTGTTGCCCTAAAACAACTCACATAGCACATTTCTTTTAATGGATTATTAATCCCATGTCACTCTGACCTGCTAATCATGGTCAATCTAAGCTGGTAAAGATTTAGACTTCAGCAACACAAGAAAACATAAATATCAAATAAATACTCCAAAGCAAAAAATGTATGCTTTTTAAATACTAAACATGACAATGAAGATTAAATGCAGAGCATGGTAAAAAACTAACACTCTACAATTAGGTAAATAAGATCCATGTCATTTTCCTATTACAACCAGAGCTAAAAATACAATTTACTCAGTAGCCTGTTTGAACAAAGCCTACAAACCAATATTAACAAAACCTTAAGTAGATTAGCTCACCATAGACACAGCTCATAAGACCTGGCTTAGCGGGAATAGTACCAATCTCATTACAGGAGCCATGTAGCTTCTGCAAAATTTTAAAACATTTCTTGCTCAATTTCTCCACAAACTATTTTCAAATTCATCCAGCCACCCATCTTTTCTGAATAGTCTTTTCCTGTTATAAGACTATATGGAGTCCAAGACTATGTCTGTATTATTGGGCTGGAATTAAATGATAGGACACCAGTTAATTGAAAGGCACATAAACTCTGATACTGGGCCATTTTTGCATTGATAGTTAAACTAATATAATTCCTCACCGAGATGTGGAACACAGCCATGGCACAGGCAGATAAATCACACAAACATGCACAAAACTAGCTAATTCCATAAAGACAGGCTATTTAAAATTGACATACCTTTTTAACATGTACACATAATAAAGAAAACAAAAAGCAAAATTTTAAAAGTAATAAATTGAAAGAAAATTAGGCACTGTACAGTTAAACTCTCCTTATCTAAATACATTTTTAGGGTTCTAAGGTTGCACATCAAACTGGGGAAGCCTATTCTTGTATATTTACCATTTTCTTTTCTTGCCTAACTTATTTTTCTTTTTGTCTATTTAAAGACTGCAGAAAGTAAATTCCAAGACCAAATTATGATGTCCTTTTGTATGTTTCACATCACAATCTGGCCACCATACTCTGGATCTGTTAGCCTGTAAGTATACAGTACATACAACACTGATACCTCTTTTATATCTTGACAGATTAATATTAGTATTAGCCAGACAATTAACTAACCAATCATCTTTTATTTTTCTAAACCTAGTTATTTCAATTTAAAAATGCAAAAATCTGAAGTCTAGAAGTCAAACATTATAATGCTGGGCTGAATAAACTTGGGAGCACCAATCCATTTGAATCGTGTTTCTTATTTCCATAAATAGTACAGATATAACATTAAGGATACTGGTATGTATGAATGGTCACATTTCAGACATTGAAAAGATTAAAGGCCTATATTTAAACTAGCTAGCATCAGAAGTGAATTTCACTAAAGTTTCTAGACTACTTTATCACAGGAGTTGCTCCATATTGTGGTCAATAGGCTCCTGAGATGACAGTAGGGACTTCTTAACTCATTAAAACATGAATCAACTAAACAACTTTAGTCTCTTTCCACAGTTAAACATGTTAATTTCCATTGTCAGATCCAATAATAAGTAGGATTGTCTGCTAGACTAAGGAGATACATCATCATCTAGGTAACAGATTCTGTACCACGTACTAATGTATCAATTTTCTGTATACATATTATACGTACAGATCTGAAAATTTATACCAAAGTCATTTTCACCTCAAAGACAGCACTGCTGAGATTCTTGACTAGGTTAAAAAAAAACAAAAAACTATTTACATCATTTTCAAACCTTATGATAATTGAACATTGGTTAAATACATTAAAGTATTAAATATTTAATAATATTCAAAAGGGAGTACATGTATTATGGACAAAAAACAACAAAGCTGTCATTGGGTGTATGCTGTTAAAGGTGCTATATGAAGTAAGGTTTGACCTTATCATTGGTGTCATATTTAGAGACTTAAAAACAATTTTATATATAAGGACAGTACTTCTTATGTCTTATGTAAGTGTATATTATGTTCTTGTAAGTTATTTATTTAATATTCTTATTTAATTTGCTTACTAGCTAACTTTCCTTTCTTTGCTTATAACTACGTCTTTGACATCATGTAAAGTACTTTGAGCTACATCCTGTGTGTGAAAATCTGCTGTAGAAATTAATGTTGTCGTTGTTATTAATTGTCAGCATTATGCCTTTATTTTATTTGCATTTGTTTGAATGACAATTCCCAGCTTTTTGTGTGCCTACTATATATATATATATGTATATACACATACCTACACACATATACACAGTACAATAAGGTTTTCTCTAATGGCTTTAACTTGCGAGTTTAAACAAATTTGAGCTCACATTCACAAGTGCAAGGAAACAGGAGTGCAGTGTACAGACAGCAACTTACTTTAGTTGTACCTGATAAATTGCCAAAAAATTTTTATTTATTTATTTATTTTTTTGCAGTCACCAAATACAAACTAATTAAGACAGTTTTTTCATTGCCAATATTTCTTGTCTGTTTTAAGGAACTTAATTGCAGTAATGGAGCATAAAGGGGGTGTTTCTTGACCATATAATGTGCCATTAGTGCAAATATTTATTCAGTTTATTCCAATATATTTGTCTGCATCCAACTGGAGAGATGCACATTAGCATGTACTGGCTCAAGCAAATGTTAGCTTAAAGTCTTCTAAAGTATTATATTCAGGGGCTGTCTTGTTTATAAAAATTGCTGTTACTACTGAGCTCAAAAAGCACTTGGAACCAGTCCTCCATTGTGTGGTAGAAATTATGTAATACATGTAAGAACTGTTTAAGTTTCAATATGATGTACCCTAGAGATTAAAAAAATAAATAGAACATTGCATACCCTGTAACTATGAATATGCACAACTATGTATGATTTTACACTGCTGAATGATTTAGCTCTGAAGGTCTACAGAATTTTGAATTTTTTGTTCCAGTGATTTTAAATACCTTTAAATTGTACTGGTTGAGGGTCAGGAACCCTTATTAATATATTTTAAATTAACTTAACATTTTAATAAAGTTAATTTTTATATTCAACTAGACTGAAAACTATAAGATCCATTTCAACTATACAGATGTCCCAAGATAAAGACCTAAGGAAAATTAATAACGTTACTTTGTACTACTTGCCTGAGAAAGTATGCTACATAGCACAAGTATGTGAAGTACATTTAAACAAAAATTTACAGTATGTAAATATTGTATTCAACAAAGTGAGTGAACAGAATAAAAAAAGCTAGGCAAGCTAGGTCTAGGCTACGTACATTCCTGGGGTCCCTGAAATAAAATAAACAAATCACCATTTAACACCAGTATGAATCAGAGTGTCCTGCGATCACTCCAACATGAAGAACACCACCATAATAGAAAGAAGAATAAGAGTGTCATCTTATGATGAGTGTCAAGCAGGAATATAGCCTACTATGCTCTGGAAATGCAAAAAAAATCATGATGTGGCCATCAGACTAGTGGGCAGTAAAGCTTACAATAAATTAAGGCGTGGTCCCTGCATGCCCATTTATTGATAATCCCCCGGGACATGATACACACAGGTTCAGAATTCATAATCAAGTGTTAAGTATTGTGTTTATTGAACATTGAATGCGATGAAAAACTGTGTAACAGGAAGAAGGAAAAAGAACACCAGTGACATTTGGAGAGTATTAAGCACATCACAGAAGGTGATTAAGATGAGTATTTGACATGAAGGCCCACTGGCATGTAAGACAAAATCCAGTATACAGAATTCACGAAAGAACAAAAGAGAAATACATGCCACCTTTATTTCAGGACCATGGGTCCACAAGTTTTACTAGTAACTAGGCTGACCCGCCTTTTAAGGCGACCGACTTTTAAGTTGACCACTTCTTAAGGCAATTCAATATGTAGATCAATTTGATATATTTTATACAAACTCATTAATTTGGTTATATTGCATTTGAGTGGTATTACTTTAATACTCATAGTTTCTGTTATTTTTGTGATGAAATTTAAACTTTTTTTCTATATTGAGGTCGCCCTTTTGAACCCCCCTGATATTTACTACGCGGTGAGGCATTTGTACTCCATCAACATTAATTATTTCCAGAGACATAATTTTGTCTATTTTTCCAGCGCATCACGCACAAAAGCAAGGGGACGATGGGAGCACCAGAACTCTGCTCACATCATGTCGCTTCGTACCACAAGCTGCAAGTAGTAAGTCTGTGATAAGCGGAATACCGCTACGCTTTCCACTCACGGGATGGAAGGACAATCCCGACCGCTTTTATATAGTAAGAAAGAAGAAGAAGATATCGCACAGTCTGGAGTAGAAAATCATCTTTTACCTGGAAAAACGAAACTACAAATCCCATCGTGCATTGCAAAATGGACGGGGCGTGTGTGAAACTCCGCGCCTGCGTAGCACTCACGGGACGGAAGGACAATCCCGACCGCTTTTATATAGAAGGATAATAAAAAATAATATACAAGAAAAGCTTTGGAGCTGCCTTGCACAGACATTAAGTCTAGCTCTACAAGGCTTTTCATTAATATTTTATTATTTGGGCAGTAATAAAAATTCTGTAATGCTCTTATTAACAGCAGCACGTAAAGGATGATAGTCATTGATAATAAAGCACAAAGATAACAGAAATGTAAAGCAATTGAGGCTTGAATAGATCAATGCGCAATTAAAGCTTTTACAGGAGTACACAAATTTATTACAAACAACATGCAGATCTTACATTGTCAATACTCTGCAATATGGCTTATCACACAGCAATACTGCATTATCTGGCTTATCACACAGCAATACTGCATTATCTGGCACAGCAAAGATAAAAGAACAGACTCTATTGACTATCTCTTGTCCAGGAGTAATGCAGTTCTTGGAGTGGAAGAGTCTGGTTATCTCTTTTTTTTTAAATATCTGTTAAGCTACTACAATGTTCATCTAACATTTGATTTCTGGTGGGATGTTTAATAAGAGAACTTGGGAGCAAGATGTATGAGGAGGAGTGTGTGTCAGATAGATAATGTATATTGTAGGGAGAGGGAAACAGATCTAAAGGGTCTTAGTGAGCAGGTGTAACTAAGTAAAGAAGCAATTACAAATAGTGAAAAAAAAAGCCAAATGTTTTTCTATTAGTGTGACCTTTGACCTCAGGCAGCAGGTGACAGACAGGATAGTTGCACTTACATTGTTAAAAAGCCTGCCTCTGTCACTTGGGCGAAAATGTTACTTTGGCTGTATTACATGTTACCAGGATATTCCGTGACAACACACAAACACCCGCCTGTGTTATTAACAAAGACAATTATAAACTAGTTGGCCAATTCCAACATTCTTAAATCCTGCACCTGCCCGGCAACAAAGAAAAACGTAGTAAAATGCCTACTAAACTGATGCATAATGTTACATATGACAGATATTATCTTATATGTTGAGAAATTATGTTAAGTCTCTCTCTCTCTAAGTGCTATTTCCAATGCGGACATTGGTGATTGTGGTCTTCCACCTGTATCATTCCCTTGCCATAATAAAAAACTCATTGCAATTCATGTTGTTCCTGAACCATCTCACAGTATGGTGTTTCTCTGCCCTTCTCTTGCTCTTTTCCTTATGGTTTTAGCCTAAATGCAACACTTTCAATGCCTTCAGCTCTGATGATTTGTCCAAAAATATTTTGTCTATGCTTTATCTCACTTAGCAAATGTATTTTCAAGGGTACTCTCTTTGATACTCCTTCATTCATTACTTTATCTGTCCATCTGCCCCCCCAAAAAAAAAACAACTTACAGCTCTCTAGTCTACTTTCCATTGTTTTTCTCACAGTTCATGTTGCACAACTAACCGAATATTAAGACAGGCCAAACATAATGCCTTAGAATGTACATTTTGTTTTCACCACTACATCTTTTAAAGTAAAAATAGGAAATGAATTCATATAAGTTTTATCTCATAAGTACAATTAATTTTCATATATTAAGAGATAAAAGTCAAGAAGGCCATTTTTTTCACCTTGTGATTCACAGTTTCTGTACTGACAAAAAGAATTTGACGAGAAAGTTCACATTATTCTGTTCACACAGACTACAACACAATGCTGGATTGCCACATTTTGGTCTTAAATTGTTTACTTTCTAATTTTCAAATTATTCTGAACTTGCATAGAAGTCAGATGGTTGTGTTTAATTTGTGTCTAAAACTAAACCTAAATGTTGTACACTGTTAGTCTTGTATATTGCGAGTGTAATGTACATTTTGTAATTTGTCAGAAAATTTTATTATTCAGTTTTTTAAAAAACAAAATCTGAGCTTCTTTTAAATTCCAAACTCATTGATACATGACCCCTGCACAATGATGTCTGCCCAAAATTGCAAACAGCAACAAAAAACAGCCCATAACATGCTATAATCATCCATGGTATTACAGGTAGTTCTATTTACACTTGACTATAAATGTCTTTCTAAACACTTTTTGCTTAACTTTTAAAATAATGTAGATGTAAAGTTAGACATTGAAATTGTTTTTACAGTATATATATATACACTCACCTAAAGGATTATTAGGAACACCATACTAATACGGTGTTTGACCCCCTTTCGCCTTCAGAACTGCCTTAATTCTACGTGGCATTGATTCAACAAGGTGCTGAAAGCATTCTTTAGAAATGTTGGCCCATATTGATAGGATAGCATCTTGCAGTTGATGGAGATTTGTGGGATGCACATCCAGGGCACGAAGCTCCCGTTCCACCACATCCCAAAGATGCTCTATTGGGTTGAGATCTGCTGACTGTGGGGGCCATTTTAGTACAGTGAACTCATTGTCATGTTCAAGAAACCAATTTGAAATGATTCGAGCTTTGTGACATGGTGCATTATCCTGCTGGAAGTAGCCATCAGAGGATGGGTACATGGTGGTCATGAAGGGATGGACATGGTCAGAAACAATGCTCAGGTAGCCCGAGGCATTTAAACAATGCCCAATTGGCACTAAGGGGCCTAAAGTGTGCCAAGAAAACATCCCCCACACCATTACACCACCACCACCACCACCAGCCTGCACAGTGGTAACAAGGCATGATGGATCCATGTTCTCATTCTGTTTACGCCAAATTCTGACTCTACCATTTGAATGTCTCAACAGAAATCGAGACTCATCAGACCAGGCAACATTTTTCCAGTCTTCAACTGTCCAATTTTGGTGAGCTTGTGCAAAATGTAGCCTCTTTTTCCTTTTTGTAGTGGAGATGAGTGGTACCCGGTGGGGTCTTCTGCTGTTGTAGCTCATCCGCCTCAAGGTTGTGCGTGTTGTGGCTTCACAAATGCTTTGCTGCATACCTCGGTTGTAACGAGTGGTTATTTCAGTCAAAGTTGCTCTTCTATCAGCTTGAATCAGTCGGCCCATTCTCCTCTGACCTCTAGCATCAACAAGGCATTTTTGCCCACAGGACTGCCGCATACTGGATGTTTTTCCCTTTTCACACCATTCTTTGTAAACCCTAGAAATGGTTGTGCGTGAAAATCCCAGTAACTGAGCAGATTGTGAAATACTCAGACTGGCCCGTCTGGCACCAACAACCATGCCACGCTCAAAATTGCTTAAATCACCTTTCTTTCCCATTCTGACATTCAGTTTGGAGTTCAGGAGATTGTCTTGACCAGGACCACACCCCTAAATGCATTGAAGCAACTGCCATGTGATTGGTTGATTAGATAATTGCATTAATGAGAAATTGAACAGGTGTTCCTAATAATCCTTTAGGTGAGTGTATATATATATATAATGGAAAATGTCTCTAAGTTTTAGACATGCATAATATTTTATTAAAAAATACTCAGCTGTAAAGCAACAACAATAAAATATTATATGAACCAAAAAAGGCCTTACCATAAAAAAAAAAAAAAAAAAACAATACAAGGAATGTTCCTTGATATATTTTGCAATATTATATTGAATATTATACACTATTACTTCAGTATTCCTCCCATATTGAGGCATGCATCCTATGATAACTGGCAGCTGTAAATTGGCACAGTTTAGTTGCATCCTATAGTGTGTCCTACAGTTAATTGGTGTAACTGACTATTTCCAGTATTGGTCCTAATTTCCCAACACCATGAACTGAATAAGTGTGTCAGAAAGTGGATGCATTCTATATTTTTATAAAACAAAAAATTAAACAGCAAGTTTTTAGACAGTATCAAATGATATACTGCATACCTTAATCTTGTATATAGACTAAGCAAGCATATGCCCAGACTTTTATCTACTTATCAAGCTCAGTAATCATGTGATACTTTAACAAAAGCATTAATCTTTGTTTTATTTAGAATAATAGCATATATTATTATAAGGAATGTTGGCAATCTAGTAAGATTAAAATATGGCATCACATTGAAAAATGCAGAGCTGTGATTAAAAAAAAACATAAAATGTACAAACTACTAAGTAAGTAAGTAAGGTAAAAACTAAGTGTTTATTGTAGTCCACACAATTTTCCAGCAGATTCTGCTGCTGAAAGAGTTAAACATTTTTTTTTAAAGTGTAGCCCGATTACTTAAAACTGCTGAATTCAGTTTAACAAATACTGAACAACTTCCTTTCAGACAGGAGACTCAAATAAGAAATACAACGGAGAGAGTAAACTCTTGACTTACTTTAGCACTTCTTTCAGTATTCTTAGCTCTTGCTGCTCTAATTCAGACATCATGTCTAAACCATCTGTTAAACAGTCTGGTAGTGAACCTAGTATTATAAAGACAATTCAAAGGAAAATAGTAGAACTCATCATTTATATTACCATTTAATAAAGTTTATCATTTCTAACTGTAAAAACAGGAAAGGAACATTAATGAATATCTTAACCCTTTACATTCTGCATAATGGCTTTTTCTTTCAATCCACAGGTTGAATCTTCATATTATTATACAGGACATTTACATATACATAAGAGACTAGATATTATAAATGATATTTATGCACATCCATTCATGTGTCTGATACAAGTTAGAAAAAAAAAACTCAATTGTTTATTGCAGGACTAGTAATTATGAAAAAGCACATAACTACAGTTTGACAAAATATCTCCTAAATTAGCTATAATGGACTAATTGTAATAAGCCAAAAAAATCTTTTTTTGAGATTTATCACTAGCAATTCAAATCTCCTAAATATATATTTAATAGACAGGCTAAGAATCTGTTTATATTTCATGAATAAGTATAAATATATATGTTATGCACAGCAAGTCAAAGAATGTTCAGGGATCAGTCAGTTTTGCTGCCTTAGTTCTTCAGGCTCAGATTCAATCCCCAACTCATACTTTGATTAAAGTCAGTGTGGAGTTTGGATATTTGTGTACTGCAGGTTTTCTCATGGCACTTGGATTTCCTCCCACACTTCAATTATATGCAGGTAAGGATGATTTCTGCCAAAAACTGAATGTGGGAGAGCAAGTGTGATCAAAAGGTTGAATTCTGCTTTGCACATGATGCTGCTACGAAAAGCTCAGGCTTCCCATGAAAAACAGATGAATTTACACAATTATCAGCAAAAGGTAATAGTTTTGCTTTTTCTTAGTACAAACAAAACTAAATATCAATAAAACTCATATTTTATAATAAAGATCCATCATATTAAAACACCAATGAAATTTCAGCCCTCCCAATAAAGATTTTATTCACCAGTGCATAAATGCTGGTTTCATCTACACCATGGTAATCTCCTCTCTTTAACCGCCACTACTTTATTTAAAGTCATTACAACACAACCATAAACGTGAAATCTATTTACGGCAGTTAATTAGATGGAACAAGTTTGAAGAGGACAAACCACAAAAATTGTTTGAACAGTTATAAACAGGCGGATATTAATAACTACCACCGCTCCCCCCCCACCAACCTGTACTTAAATCTTAACATGACACGTTTAAGAAGAAGCTTTGTTTTATTTTTAGCTCACATGAATAAGGACAGGTAAACCAAGAAGTGCTTACTCCCTGAGGAGTTTGCATCATGCGTATTGTTGCTTCCTTTCAACAAAGCAAAATAAACAGACCAAATATAAACTTCCACAATAAAAAAAGTATTTTCCCATTTCCTGCATTTTTAGCTGTTTGCTAACTGAAACAGTAATATTATCACAAGACATAATTAAAGCAAGTTTCAAATTGACTATTGTGGCTTAAACTTAGATTCAAGTTTGAAAATTCAGCATATCTGTTAATTGTCTATTGTTTCCAATTCTGACATATTTACCATTTCGCTCTTGTATTACACGGAGTGCCTGTAGCTGAAGCTCTATGTTCTTCTGAATCATTAGGGACTTAAATATGTCAAAGTCATCTGCAGCCATTACCGGCTGAATCATGTTCTATAAGAGAAATAAATAAATAAATAAATAAATAAATAAATAAATAAATAAAATAAATAACAAATACATTATGTAGTAGTGGCAGCATGGTGGGGCAGTGGGTCATCACTGCTCTCTCATTCCCTCTGGAAATTTTATAATATTTTTGTGCCAGATTTACACTGTCCTCCTGTCTCATCTGTAGGTTCTCGGCTTTCTTACAACATCTTAAAGAAATGTGTGTGTTAGTTTAACTAGAGTTTGCCCTGCAATTGATATCTGTCCCATCCAGAGCTGGTTAATGCCTTACACCCAGGGTAGCCCCCTCTGCTCCTATAACTGTATTAAATTACTTTGGTAAATTAATAGATAGATGTCATGGTGGTACAGTGTTTAGAACTGCTCCTTAACAACTTGAGATTTTAAATGTCTGTGTGGATATGGTACTTTTTCCCTGGGTCTTTGTAAGGAATTTGGTACTGTATACAGTACATATGTGGGTAGGTACTGAATATGCCCTTCAGCGAAATGATATATGGATCACGTCAAGATGTGCTGCTGCAGGAAGAAGCTCCAGCTACCCACAATCTTGATTTCTAGTAAATGGATGAAGGATGTGATTGCTCAATTAAGCAGGACTGAAAATATATAATTCTAAGACAGTTACATTCTTCTTGTCTAAAGTAATATGCCAGCTATTTAAAATATGTGGGACTAATAAAAAGGTTGGAGTTCATGAGGAAGAAAACAAGGTTTAAAAAAGTACTTCAAAATTCTAACCAAAGATTTGCTTTTTCATTTTTTTTTTCAGTGCAGAGTGTAAAAACAGCTGAAGCCTAAAAAATACATTTCAAGATTTGTTTATTCCAAGATTATTCAATTTAGGATGGGGGTGTCGAACTCCAGTCCTGGAGGGCCGCAGTGGCTGCAGGTTTTCATTCTAACCATCTTCTTAATTAGTGACCAGTTTTTGATGCTAATTAACTTATTTAGCCTTAGCTTTAATTAGCTTGACTCAGGCCCCTTAGTTGTTTTTTCCTTAATGAGCAGCCGGTCAGTAATGAGACATAAAACAAGCAGGACATGACCAGCTCACCTGCACCCATCAAATAAATTTCTGAAAATAAAGATGAAGGTCTCAGTAAGGTTGATCCCTCAGGTTACCAAAACATTTTAGAAGAAGTTCTTAGAAAAAAACAGAATATCAACAGTTTTGGAAATGTCTGTTGTGTCAAAAAGAGAGCAGCAACAAGCCATGGAATTGAATAACGGGTTTAATTAACAGCAAGAATCAGCTTCTCATTAAGGAACTGGTTGGAGTTTGAAGCCCCAGTTTAGCTGGTCATCTGTTGGCTCGTTTCATGTCTCATTTCTGTTTGGCTGTCATTTAATGAAGAAAAGAACCAATTCAGAAGACTTAATCCTTAAAAACAGGGCTATTAAAATAGAGGGAAAATAAGTCAATTAGCAGTGAAAACTTGGCACTGATTAGGAAAAGGGTTAGAAAGAAAACCTGCACCCACTGCGGCCCTCCAGGCCTGGAGTTTGACACCTGTGATTTAGGACATGGCCATTTAGGCAGTCTAAAGCTGGCAAGTTCAGTCTCAGTCCTGGCGGTCCAGAGCAGCAAACACCATTCACTTAATAAAAACCCAGTTACTCTCATTTATTGAAGCTTCTGCCATAGCAGTAAATCAAAAAGGTCAAAAATTCTTTTAAGCTCATTCTGGAATCTATCTATATACTGTAGGTTTGCCATTTTTATTTATGCCTGCTATTTATTACCTCATTCTGTTTGTGAACTGTTTGGTACTAGAAAACACTGTGTGATAGTATATGCTGTTAATGGACCATATATTAAAGACATATGCCAGATGTTATAGAAACGTTTAAGTGCCAAATGCCATCAAGTCAGAATCTATTGGTTGAAAATGAATTGTTCAACTAAGCATGCAGTTCAATTAATATCTGGTTTAAGTGGCACCTTCTGTTAAAATTTTGAGCCCAACATAAAAATATATTTATCCTGGCAGCTGCAAATTGTTCTATAATGTCAGAACCATGTTTTTACCTGCAAGGTCTTTGATCTCACTAGCGGAGATGAACATGCTTGTAAAAATTGCTCTTCACTTATGCCAACTTCCTTCATGTAATTATCCAGTAGTGTTTCCACCTACAAGAAAGAATAACAATGAGCATCATTTGAGTAAGACCAACACATAAGTAAAATGTAAAAAAAACTTCTGTAAATACTCTTTAAAACATAAATAGGTACTTGTATATAGTCTTTGGTTACCTGCCAAAAAAAAAAAAAAAAAAGCAGTTTCAGCTGATTTCAGGACTTGCTTTTATTTGTGGGTTCAGGTGTTTTCTGAAATTTTAAAAATGTAAGTTAGGTCAATACAAAAATTATATAATAATAAAATAAGAATGTACTGCCATTTCCTGTACTGTGTTTTTTCCCTTATAATCCCACTGCAGGCAAGTTTTAGTCAATGCAGGAAGTTATGTGTGTTTTCTAGGCACCTATGGAGCAGACAGGGAAGAAAGTGCAAGTGCCCTTTGCTCTCTTCTCCATTACAAAAGCCAGTGACATACTTGTCCAATTACTCCAATTGCTGTGATATATGAACAATTAAAATCTGTATCTCTGCAAAAACATTTTTATTCATGGTTTTGTAGGTGATTTTGAAACATAGAAAATTTGCATTTATGATTTTCAAAGTAGGGGTGGGAGATACGGCCAAAAAAATTATATCACAATATAATTAAAAATTGTCATGGTTAAGGTATATATCATGGTAAACTATGTGCATATACTTTTACTTTTCAAATTGAATCCAGTTTAGGTGCTTCTGCTGGCCCAAGTTTATAGATTGACAGTGGGTAGCTTACTATATTTCTTTTCATAAGGACATTTTAATCAACTGAAGTAATAAATAAATAAATAAATAAATAAATAATAATAATAATAATAATAAATAAATAATAATAATAATAATAATAATAATAATAATAATAATAATAATAATAATAATAATAATAATAATAATACTACATTTTATTTATATTGTAATTTTCCCATGCTCAAAGCACTTACCAAAATTTTTAGAAACAATAAAAAGGTAGAAGCAGGAAAAAGGACAAATACACAAAATTGGAAACAAAATAATATCAGCATAAAACACTAAATAAAGACAAATACAGGAAACACAAAGCTTTTAATTAATATAATAGAGAATAAACCAAAATCAACTACAAAGATACAATTACTACCGATCCATACATGCACACACGCACACAGTTTATTAATCCCCAAGGGGAAATTCACATACTCCAGCAGCAGTATACTGATAAAAACAATATTAATTAAATACTGATAAAAATGCAGTGCAAGTTAAAAAATGCAAGGTGGAGAGTTCAAGGCAGGTATAACAGACAATAACTTTGTATAATATTAACATTTACCCCCCCAGGTGGAATTGAAGAGTCACATTGTGTTGGGGAGGAACGATCTCCTCAGTCTGTCAGTGGAGTAGGACGGTGACAGCAGTCTGTCGCTGAAGCTGCTCCTCTGCCTGGAGATGATCCTGTTCAGTGGATGCAGTGGATTCTCCATGATTGATAGGAGCCTGCTCAGCACCCGTCGCTCTGCCACGGATGTCAAACTGTCCAGCTCCATGCCTACAATAGAGCCTGCCTTCCTCACAAGTTTGTCCAGGCGTGAGGCGTCCCTCTTCTTTATGCTGCCTCCCCAGCACACCACCGCGTAGAAGAGGGCACTCGCCACAACCGTCTGATAGAACATCTGCAGCATCTTATTGCAGATGTTTAAGGACGCCAGCCTTCTAAGGAAGTATAGTCAGCTCTGTCCTTTCTTGCACAGAGCATCAGTATTGGCAGTCCAGTCCAATTTATCATCCAGCTGCACTCCCAGGTATTTATAGGTCTGCACCCTCTGCACACAGTCACCTCTGATAATCACGGGGTCCAGGAGGGGCCTAGGTCTCCTAAAATACACCACCAGCTCCTTGGTTTTGCTGGTGTTCAAGTGTAGGTGGTCTGAGTTGCACCATTTAACAAGGTCCTTGATTAGGTTCCTATACTCCTCCTCCTGCCCACTCCTGATGCAGCCCACGATAGCAGTGTCGTCAGTGAACTTTTGCACGTGGCAGGACTGCAAGTTGTATTGGAAGTCTGATGTATATAGGCTGAACAGGACCGGAGAAAGCACCATCCCCTGCAGTGCTCCTGTGCTGCTGATCACAATGTCAGACCTGCAGTTCCCGAGACGCACATACTGAGGTTTGTCTAAGATAGTTCATGATCCATGCCACCAGGTATGAATCTACTCCCATCTCTGTCAGCTTATCCCTAAGGAGCAGAGGTTGGATGGTGTTGAAGGTGCTAGAGAAGTCCAGATACATAATTCTTACTACACCACTGCCTCTGTCCAAGTGGGAGAGGGATCGGTGTAGCATGTAGATGATGCCATTTTCCACTCCCACTTTCTCCTGGTATGCGAACTGTAGAGGGTTGAGGGTGTGGCGGACCTGTGGCCTCAGGTGGTGAAGCAGCAGCCGCTCCATGGTCTTCATCACATGTGACGTCAGGGCGGCAGGCCTGAAGTCATTCAGCTCACCAGGATGTGATACCTTTGGGACTGGGGTGATGCAAGATGTCTTCCAAAGCCTCGGAACTATCCCCTGTTCCAGGCTCTGGTTGAAGATGCATTGTAGAGGACTCCCCAGCTCCAATGCACAGGCCTTCAACAGTCGTGGCGATACTCCATCTGGACCTACTGCTTTGCTGGCACGAAGTCTCCTCAGCTCTCTGCTTACCTGGGCTGCTGTAATTGTGGGTGGGAGGAAACTCTCGCCTATGCTAGTATCAGCAGAAGGATGGGTGGAGGATGCAGTACTCTGAGGTGAGAGTGGGTTAGGGTGGTCAAACCTGCTAAAAAAGTTGTTCATCAGGTTTGCTTTCTCCCTGTCTCTCTCGATGGAGGCACCCCGCTTCGAGCTGCAGCCAGTGATGATCTTCATCCCATCCCACACTTCCTTCATGCTGTTATTCTGCAACTTTTGCTCCAGTTTTCTCCTGTACTGCTCTTTCGCCGCCCTGAGCTGGACTCAGAGTTCCTTCTGCACGCGCTTGAGCTGCTGATCATGCTGATCACCATCTTTAAAAGCCCTTTTCTTCTGGTTCAAAAGGCCCTTGATGTCACTTGTCATCCATGTAATCCATGGCTTGTTGTTAACATAGCAGCGTACTGTTCTTACTGGAACTACAATGTCCATACAGAAGTTGATGTAGGCAGTAGTGCAGTCAACAACTTTACAACAAATAACATAATTTGTGATACAAATGCAATTCAAAATATCTTTATATAATTTTTTATCATGTTCATAAAGACAAACCAAAGAAAATTTATATTTACATTGACTGAATACTGCCTTAGCAGATGCTGTCAGACCAAGCCCTGCTATACCAGCCTAGTAAAGAAAGATTTTACAATTGTCATGATGGATATTCAAAATCCTCATTCTACAGAAACTGATGTAGATGGTGAATTAAAAAAAAAAGATATTAATGAACAATCATCATTATTTATATGAAACAAAACTCATTCCACTGCTTCTAACTTTGAGGTTATACAGCATTTTGACAAACCTGGATTAAAAGATGTAAAAATAATGCTTATTGTTATGTACTTTGAACTTTTTCATACTTGTTTTCTTCTATTTTTTTTTCCTGGATTAAAAGATATAAAAATAATGTTTATTGTTATGTATTTTGAACTTTTTCATACTTGTTTTCTTCTATTTAAGTCTGTGCGGCCCAGTTTCCCTTCCTTGGTGACCTGAGCATTGTGTTTATTTTGCTTAATGGTTAATCCAGGGCTACTTTACCATCAGAGTTAGAAGCGGAACAAGTAACCGTACTGTTTTCTTGGCTTCTTATCACCTTCATCAATGATTGCGCAACTGCGTTGAGGAAATGTGTTCTAATCGAAAAATAATTCAGAACGTGAATGTGAGTTCTTTTCAAAGTCTGAAAATGTGATTGTGGATGTGCATTGTATGAAACATTAGCTGTGTCTGAAGGTAATGGAACACCCTCTCCCCACCACCTCTTTTGTGACAAGTAACAAAGGCAGACTTCTTCTACTGGGATAGAAATTATATGAAAATTTGCACTGGTTGACAAATTTCTACCAGTATACTGTGCACCTCTATGTCTAATATTAATAATTAAGAGAGTCATTCTTATTTTTAATTATGTTTTAGTGCTAATAAGAAGTCAATTTGTTTTTGTTGGTTGCTGTCATTTTGTGATATCATTGTCTGGACACAATAGCTGCAGGCCCTTGAGGCTTTGGAAGTCACATAAAGACTCATAACAACAGTGGTAGTATAAAGACTAATACGGTACCTGCAATATCCAAGATTGTGGACAGTGTCTTAGAAAAAAAACCTGCATACTAAATGTGTTGTTTTTGATTTGACAGTTAAAGACTTTCCTGCTGCATTTTTTGACTTTAGCCCTTCTTAGTGTTTTTTTTTTTTTTTTTTGGTCTTATTGCTAGTGTTTTTAAACTTTCTTTTTTTAAAAAAATGTATTGATTTTATTGTAATCATTCCATACAAATAGATAAATTTTTACACAAAATAGGATTGAAAACAAATCAACCCCCACCCCTGAGAAAGATAGCATGGCCAACAGAGTAAAACTTGAAGCTTGTAAAAATACATAAATTGATGAGTTTAATAGGCGGATAAAGATAAATGGAGAAGAAAAAGAAATGGGAAGAGAGTTACTTCTTCAGTGCTTTAAGAGCTTATTCTAAAATATTATTGATTAGATCCTGCCAGGTTTTGAAAAAGTTCTGCACAGATCCTCTGAGAATTTGATTTTTTCCAATTTCAAATAGTATAAAACATCAGTTACCCACTGACTTAAAAGAGGAGAGTTAGAATTCTTCCAGTTTAGCAAAATAAGTCTGCGTGCCAATAGTGTAGTGAAGGCAATCACAGTTCGTTTGTCCTTCTCCGTTTTAAGCCCATCTGGAAGAACACCAAACACAGTTGTTAATGGGTTAGGAGGGATTGTGACACCAAGGCTGTCTGAAAGGCACTTAAAAATTTTTGTGCAGAATGATGTTAATTTGGTGCAGGCCCAAAATATGTGACCCAGTGAGGCTGGGACTTGATTGTAGCGTTCGCAGGTTGGACCTTGCTCTGGAAACATTTTGGACAGTTTTAAGCGAGAGAGATGTGCTCGATATATAATTTTGAGTTAAATAATCGTATGCTTTGCGCATATGAAGCTCGACTGAATTCTCTGCATTGCTACATTCCACTCCTTTTCTGATATGTTGAGTGAGAGATCTTTTTCCCAGTGTCCTCTTGGATCTTTGAAAGGGAGGGACTGTAAAGTAATTTTATACATTGCAGAAATGCTGTCCGAGTCCTTGAAACTGAGCAAAATTTTTTCCAGCATAGAGTAGGGTGCGAGATGAGGAAAATTAAGTAGGTTCTGTTTAACAAAGTTTCTAATTTGAAGATAGTGAAAGAAATGTGTTGCTGGAAAATTAAACTTATAATGTAATTGTTGATAGGATAAAAAGATGTTGTATATATAAAGATCTCTAAGCAATTTAATCCCAAATGTTTTCCAGATATTAAAAACTGCATATGTTTGCGAGGGTTAAAAAAAGGTGGTTCTCATGCAGAGGTGCCACAGATAAAAGATTCTCCATCTTAAAATGCTTTCTGCATTGGTTCCATATTCTGAGTGAGTGAAGCACAACTGGGTTATTAGGATATTGGCCATAACTTGCATTTATTGGGGCACAAAACAGGGAATATAAAGAAGAACTGCAGGATTTTATTTCTATTGCAGACCAAGCCTGTGTATGTTCATCTATTTGTGTCCAGGTTTTTATAGCTTGTATGTTTGCTGCCCAATAATAAAACTAAAAGTTAGGTACAGCCATGCCACCTTCTGCCTTAGGTCTTTGTAGGGTTGCTCTTTGGATACGTGGATGTTTTGAGTTCCAAATAAATAAGGCTATGGTTGAATCTAATTGAAAAAGAATGATTTATTGATGTTGTCAGAGACGGCTGGGGAGGCGACACGGCCGGGACACCCAGGAGGACCAGAGGAGGGCTTGTGCCTTCCCCAGACCATGTGGGGGTGACCGCCCTGGTTGCTTTGGGGACCACGGGTAGGGAGCTTGGAAGCTCAACCTTGTAGGGGCCCGTGGTCGCCACCAGGGGGCACCCCACTGCCTTCGGAGCCCTGGACCTCAGTACTTCTGCCACACCCAGAAGTGCTGGGGGGGGAAGAGGAACGGGGACACCCGGAGTGTTTCTGGGTGCGCAGCCGGCACTTCCGCCACACAGGCGAGTGACGGTGGAGGAGTGTCGGGAAGCACCTGGAGCTCGCCCGGGTGTGGATATAAGGGGCCGCCTCCCTCCATTCGATGGCTGGAGTCGGGTGGAAGAGGACAGAGCTCGGAGAAGAGGAGTGGAGGCGGACCAGAGAAGAAAAAGGCATTGTGTGAAGGCCTGGACTTGAAGGGGTGATTGGTGCTGCGGCACTGGGTTGATGCACTTATTTGTAAATAATATTGTAAATAAACGTGTGCGTGGTGATCAACATCATGTCTACCTGTCTGTGTCCGGGCTGTACCCCACAATGGCATCCCTGATGGGACTCTCTGCCTGGTTCAAGGAAGGGACCTAAAAAAATAATTTTGTGGGCATTCTGGAACAGCAGGTAAGCCCACACATGTGCCGCGGGAGCGGCGCACACACAATCCCACGAGAGTGAATCACCCCACAGATCGCCACTGGTCCACAAAAGGGCCATATCCCCCTGGTGCAGGGAAATAACAATGGACATTGCCAGATTGCAGCGGGCTCCAGCGGGCGTGCTGTCGCTGAGGACGTCCGGGAAGGCATCACAGCAAGGAAGGTCGCGCTGAGGCAGGTGCCTCGGAGAGACAGGACCCGGGAGGTGAGTGCCCTGTCCAACGACGGTCGGCCCTGCAGGGTCGGACTTACGTTTTGTCTTTTAGGCAGGGGCTGCCCGGATCCGCGTCAGTGGCAATGGCATGCCAATCCGTGGGCGTTCGTAGGCGCAGAGGCGGCAGCTGTTGGAGCTGCTGAGAAGGAGACGCTGCATCTGAAAGAGCCAGCATGCCGCCACACCAGGAGGAAAGGAGCCAAAATGGCCGCAGACCGGAAGTCCCTCCCCGTGACAGGCACGGGATTGGACGGTGTGTCTTGTGTGCCCGCCGATGATTGGATGGTGAGGTTGGTCATTTTGCACCAACTTCTTTACCTGAGCTGAGGTTTCTAAGGATTTGGAAAATTCTCCAAAACAAGTGGTTTAAAAGCATAAAATACAGCAGGATGAAAAACTCATTATATTGTTGTGTTAGTTTCATGTAGAAAGGCCAAATCCAGTCCGTAGATGCTAATTTGTGACTACTGGAGAAACAAAAGGCTATAAGGGAGACAGTGTCATAAGATGAATATTTTAACAAAACGTGGGGATGGGGGAACTCAAGCTTAAATAGTGCAGAGGGATTTTTAGGAACTAAAATAATTACGACATATCACAGTATATGCCATGATATATTCAAAGTGACTGGTGTGAAGGACGGCCGGCAATTCATCCTGGCTGAAACCCCCAGGACACTAGATGGTTACTGACCTGCATCTTACTGGTGCCCCGGGTTCCCGCAGGGCACTATGGGAAATGGAGTTCGGCTTCACAGCCCTGATGGGTACCGTGGGTGCCACCAGGGGACGCTGCAGGGAGACACGGGGACTTCTGTTTTCAATATAGCCCGGAAGACGGAAGGACAGAAGTACTTCCGGGCTGAAGAAAATAAAAGTCTCCATCTGACCCGGAAGTGCTGGTGAATCACATGGACGGAAGGACAGAAGCACTTCTGGGGCAAGGACTATATAAAGGACTAATTGGAGACCCAGCAGAGAGCCGGAGTTGGGAGGGAGTGTGACGGAGATGCTGGAAGGAGAGAACTGTATTGTTATTATTGATTTATTGTTTATTGTGGTGGTTGTGGTGCTTTGGGGCACAATATCTAGAAAAGAAGACACTAAAACAACTTCTTGATGATTTTACCCCGTGTCCTGCGTAATGTCTGTTGGGAGGGGGCAATAGCGCCACCAAGTGTCCACTTACTTACACTAGTTATGTTATATGTGACCAATTTACAAAAAGATTTTTTGTTGTATTCAAGGTAAAATTCATGTTTATTGTTGTGTACATTGTACAATGAAATTCTTAATGAATGCCCTCCACAGACTACAGACAGTAACAATACCAACAGAAAAAAAGAATGTTTACATAAAAGTTGAGATTCAGGGAACTTAGTTAGGAGCCTCCTTTTCCATTCTAACACAGAGGGTGAGCATGAGTTTCGATAGTATTAGTCCCATTACTTATGCAACTTTTGCTGCAGACCTTTAGAAATGTTACTTATAGTAATCTGATATGATTTTTTAAATTAAGCAGAAACTTACAAATCATTATCTTGATCACTTGTACTTATTTTAATAATAAACATGCACAGGTTCAGGTCTTAAAGCAAGTTTGGCGGTATTGATGAGGGGATGGGTTACATGTTTGTATGTGGAGTTTGTATGTGACAGGGAAAAACCATTTACTATGGAGCTCAGTGAAGTTTAGAATGTTCAGAATTCAGAAAGGAGCATCCAAACTGCTAAGTTCTGGAGTGGTCAACGTACAAAGCACAAAGATCCTGATATACTGTAATAACAAAGAATTTGCCAAAGAGTAGAACTTAAACAAGGATGGAATAAAATGAATATAAAAATGAAAAGTAAGTCTACCTGCTTGAATCACACAGAACTATTATACTGTATATGCTAGTGTTTACATTTTCTTGGTCTTTGCTCTGCATTCATTCAAAAACTAGTGAAGTTCAAACAATCCAACCAAAAGATGCATAAATACTGTCTAGGTCAATGCAACATTATTCATAGTCTTACCAAGAAAATAAGGGTTAACTGAAAAATGGCTACAAAGACACTTTGGGTTTCGTCACAGGTTCTGGTAAGAGTTATAAGGAGCTGAAATGTCACAAAAATCTGAGCTTCCCATTTCATGTAATCCAACTAGAAATTCAGAGTAAATAGTAACAATCTCGTAAAAAGAGAACCTGTTGGACAATGTCTTATTGCCCCCTTTTTGCTGTTCCAGGCATATCACAAAATATTATCCTAGCAAAGATACTGTCATGTATTGTTCCTGGACAAAATAACAAAGACAAACAGTTAATCTCCCTACTTTACATATATTTCATCTTTCATGCAAAAAATGTTATGTTTTTAAAAGTTTTTCTTTTTTACTACTTTTTTTATTATTTTTTTAATAATTAAACCAAAAAACAGGAGACAGAGCAGGAGGTAGAAGAGTTAAAGATGCTAAGATTTGCATTGGGTGTGACGAGGATGGATAGGATTAGAAATGAGTACATTAGAGAGTTAGCTCAGGTTGGATGGTTTGGAGACAAAGTCAAAGAGGCAAGATAGTGTTGGTTTGGACATGTGCAGAGGAGAGCTGCTGGGTATATTGGGAGAAGGATGTTAAGGATGGAGCTGCTAGGTAAGTGGAAAAGAGGAAGGCCTAAGGGAAGGTTTATGGATGTGCTGAGAGAAGACATACAGGTGATTCGTGTAACAGCACAAAATGCAGAGGACAGGAAGATATGGTAAAAGATGATCCGCTGTGGCGACCCCTAATGCGAGCAGCCAAAAGAAGAAGAAATGATGTTTTAAAAGGAAATTAAAAATAAAATCACATTAAGGTTAAATTTCATATTGAC